>CM069167.1:13327171-13468608 GCA_035221665.1 Okamejei kenojei | reverse complement strand
GATAAGTGCATATGCAAAACAATGTATAGTCTGAGAAAATATTGCAGCATATAGACTCAATGTGATTTTGTTTTGTGGTGCCGATGCGTTAGGTGAACATGAACGAGAGATACGGGCGCAAAGGCGAACCAGGCCCTTCCACGCTACCCGTCCACTTCAGAGCCATCCGATCACCCTTCATCCCCGGCTAGTTCTAATGTTATCCTCAGCTATTTATCCCCCCCTTTCCCATCTCCACTCCTCTGCACATCAGGGGCACATTTAACCGAAGGCGAACGAATTAACCAAACAAACACGTGCCAAATTTCTTTTTATGGATGAAGGAGGGAAAACCTGAGCACCTGGGAGGAAGACCCGCAACGCAGTCACAGGGGAGAACATGCACACTACTCCACACAGATAAGAGCATTTCAAGGTCAGGGATTGGCAGTACCAGCGGCAATGGCGCTGTGGGGAGGTCAGCAGATCCTACCAGTTGTTGACGCAGTTAAATCAACAACAGCCATCAAAGTTGATTGAAAGAGTACTGTGAATTCCCCTTGAGGCAGTTTCAGCACGAGCTCAAGATTTATGTGTCGGTCCGCCAGTTCAAATTTTGTCAATTTACTAGTTTGAAGGATGTTAAGCAACAAAATTTGACATCCCTTCCCGCCGTTATTACTGAGTTGCACAATAGGGCGGCAGATGGTGGTCGTATCGAGTAGTTGTTGCTCCTGGGTACAGCTGCCATTGACCGGCCGGGTTTCAAAGTGCTGGACTATGGATGCTTGTTCTGGGTACGTGGAGTTGTGTAACGTTCACTTCTCGCCGCGCAGCTCTCCCCGTAACTTGGCGTGGGCTTTATAGAATACGGTATCTCAAAAGTTAATCTCCCACATTGGGTCACAAAGACATGCGAACTGATTTGAATGGTTATAAATGTCTAGGGTATAAATGTAAATTGTGTCGTCCCCGATGGTGGTGGGGTGGGGGGGGGGCGGGTGGGGGGGGGGGGGGGGGGGGGGGGGGGGGGGGGGGGGGGGGGGGGGGCGGTTGTGTGATAGTATAACAATAGCAGGGTGCGCTGGGTCTAGACACGACTCAGATGGAGCGAAGGGCGATGTTATGTTCACCGAACTGTATTACTAAATTGAAACTAAGTAGCAAGTGTGAATTCACATATACGGTCTGTAAAGTAAAACTCAGCTCTCGACAGCATGTTTGCTTCTCTCTCCAGCTAGTTGTGCAGTTATCGAGCTCGTGATGACAAATCACGTGGGAGTATCCACCTGCCGATTTGGAATGACGTTTCAGATCTTTTTCCGCGATGCAGATGTTTTAGGCTAATGAATGGGAAAGTTCACTGCAAATGGGGCAGTTATAGTTGGATCTGTTATAGAGGAGGAGAAGACTGAACTTTATTGAGCCGTTCCCCACACAGTGGGGAAACCCGTTGATGGGGCCGCTGTGTGGGGATGTACGGAAATTGTTAAGATTTTTAAAGATCGTTGTTGTGTTCTGATTTGATTCGGTGTAGAGGCTGTAATAGATAACGTCAAATCGTCTAGCTGTACCAATTGGTGCAATGTGTCCAATA
Source organism: Okamejei kenojei (assembly GCA_035221665.1). Classification (NCBI taxonomy): domain Eukaryota; kingdom Metazoa; phylum Chordata; class Chondrichthyes; order Rajiformes; family Rajidae; genus Okamejei; species Okamejei kenojei. The sequence continues at coordinate 13,467,032 of CM069167.1, read as the reverse complement.
AATTAAGACTGACAACTTGATCCCCATATATGAGTTCAGGGTGCTTCAAAGGTTGTGACTTTTCGTTATTATTGCCCACCACCTGGAGACCCATGGCAGTGGCATTCCACGGCATCTACTGTGGTTTTTGGTTTAAAGAAGAAGAAACCCTTCTTCGATCTCAATCCCATCCCCCGAGAATTTAAAATCCTGGAAATACTCCCCGCCTAAGGTGGGGAAAAATATGCTGTGCATCCCTACTGTCTGACCCATATCGATGTCTCCCATAAATTTTTATAAACTACTGTTAGGACTCAGCAAAACAACGGCGTCTTGGTTTACCAAAGATAACAATCCAAATATATCCAGCACTCATTGTAGGGAGCAGAATTAACCCTCTAATCCAGGCAGTATGTTGACGGTAACCATCCTTCTGCCCCTTTCTCCAAAGCCTCGCATGGTTCTTCCTGTAATGGTGCGAGCAGAAACTTCACTCGTGTTCACGCAATAACTGGCTTACACCAAATGTCGAGCCAACTTCAAAGTTTAAATGAACTGTGACTATCTGGGCCATACTCTTAAAACACAATCAGGCCTGTGATGAGAGGCTAGCATACCCTAGTGTCCAGATAGGCCTGCATCCGCGGAGAGTAAACGGTTAAGGGCAGTATCTGTCAGGAAATAGGTGGAAGCATACTGTGTGATTAATCTTTCAAAAGCTCATTAGATTCTGAGGTAGTTTCCTGGAGGTATTGGCGGGGTAGCAAATGTAACCCTCTTTTAAGAAGGGATGGGGGAGAGAGGGAGGGGAGGGAAAACGGGAATTACAGAACCAGTTAGTCTAACATCGGTAGGGGGGTAAAAACTGCTAGAGGCAGTTATTAAAGATGGGATAGCTAGCACATTTGGAAAGTGGTGAAAATAATTGGACAAAGTCTGCATGGATTTACAAAAGGTAAATCATGTCTGGAGTATCTTGGGGAAATTTTTCGAGGGATGTAATAGTTGCGTGGATAAGGGTGAACAGTGGATGTTGGTAATAGTGGACTTCCAGAAGGCTTTCGACAAGGTCCCACTTAATGAGATTAGTATACTAACTTAAAGCTTACGGTTTTAGGGGTTCAGTATTGATTGTGGATAGAGAAAAACTGCTGGCAAACAGGAAGCAAAAAGTAGAGTTGGAGTAAACGGGTCCTTTTCACAATGGCAGGCAGTAAACTTGTGGGTTACCGCAGGGTCAGTGCTGGGACCCCAGCTATTTACAATATATATTAATGATTCTGGATGAGGGAATTGAGGCAATATCTCTTTAATTGGGATGACACTAAGCTGGGGGTCAGTGTTCGCTGTGAGGAGGATGCGGATATGGAACGGCTTGACTGACTTGGTGGACTTGGATGCTGGGGTGAGTGGGCAAATGTTTGTGCAGATGCAGTATAATGTGGATATGTGAGTTTATCCACTTTGGTGGCAAAAACAGGAGTGACTAAGCAGATATTATGTAATTGGTGGCCGATTGGAAAAGGGAGTGCAGCGAGACCTGGGTGTCATGGTACACAGTCATTGAAAGTAGGCTGCAGGTGCGCAGGCAGTGAAAAAAGCGAATGGTATGGTTAGTTTCATAGCAAATGGTTTGAGTCCAGGAGCAGGGTGTTCTACTTCAGTTGTACAGGGTCTTGGTGAAGTCACTCCTGGAGTATTGTGGTAGGATGTGCAGTTTTGGTCTCAAATTGAGGAAGGTCCATTATTGCCATAGATGGAGTGCAGAGAGGTTCACCCCAGACTGATTTCCTGGGATGTCAGGGACTGTCGTTGAAGAAAGGACTGGATAGGACTCGGTTTGTACTCTCTGGAATTTAGGAGATTAAGAGGGGATCTTATAAAACCTTACAAATTCTTAAGGTTGGACAGGCTAGATGCAGGAAGATTGTTCCGATGTTGGGAAGTCCAGGGACAAGGGGTCAAGCTTTAAGGATAAGGGGGTATTCCTTAAGACGAGATGAGAAAGACTTTTTTCACACAGAGAGGTGGGAGTCTCTGGAAACTTCTCTTGCCACAGAGGGTAGTTGAGGTTAGTTCATTGGCTATATTTAAGTGTGAGTTGGATGTGGCTTGTGGTAAGGGATCAGAGGGGGTATGGAGAGAGGCAGATACGGGATACTGAGTTGGATGATCAGCCATGTTCATATTGAATGGCGGTGCAGGCTCGAAGGGCTGAATGGCCTACTCCTGCACCTAATTTCTATGTTTCTATGTTTACCACACTCCTTCTTTATCGCTATCTACTTATGTTGTGACTATTGACTTGGACCCAACAAATACGAGTGGATTGTCACTGAGCTGTCACACATCCACACTAAAAGATGACGGGTGCGTTTTTGAAACCCATGTAATTGACCACTGTGAACTATGTACAGTTTGGGTATTTCCTGAATAGCATCTGCAATAAAGTCTTTGCTGTCTTTCATGTAATTGTACACATTTAATTTTCATTCCAAATTCACCCACAAATATCCATTATTTTTCACCATCAACTTGCCACCATTAAGACATTCCACAAACTGTTGTGTCGTTGGGTGCATTTTGGAAACTGCTATCCTCAAATCGAATGGAATGAAAATGTAAATATCGTGTAGATGGCATTCTGGCCTGCGGACTTCATTGGAGATTTTTAAATAAACAATTTTTCTAAATAGGCCCTTGGGAGTATTCTTTAAGTTTTACAAATTAAAAGTGAATAAGTTCAAGCTCAAATCATGGCATTTTGTTTCAGGGCTATTGCAGTACAGGTACTCCCCGATTTACGATGCTTCGACTTGCGATTTTTCGACTTTACGATCGGCACACGCTCGGCAACGGCAGCGAGCCGCACGTCACTTCCCGTCACGTGATCGCAATGCGTTTTCGATTTGCGATATTTTTGGTTTACGTTGGGTTTATCGAAACGTAACTCCATCGTAGGTCAAGGAGCAGCTGTATCTTTAATCAATACTGCTAGCACTTTTATTTTCCCTTCTCTCTTCCTTCTATGCGTTGTGGCCAGGAATATTAATTTTCCATTCCTGTTCTGTGTTTGAGCCAGAACTCTGTTACTGCCACCACAGTATAATCCCACTTGGCAGTTATGGTCTGTAGCCTGCCAACCTTATTTGTCATAGTGTATTTAAGCACAGCATTCGTTGCCAACCCTTTGCTTGGCATTCCGCCCTTGCCCGATCATTCCTCGAGAGCCCCGGGTTTTTTTGATTTCACATTCCTCTGGTTAAAAGTTAGTTATACAGCGTGGATACAGGCCACCGTGCCCACGCCGAACCAGCGATCACCGTACATTAGTCATCCTACAACGACGGAACAATTTACAGATTAAGCTACAAACTTGACATCTTCAGAATGTGGGAGGAAATCGGTGCACTCGAGGAAAACCCACATGCTCACTGGGGGACGCACAACTCGTACAGACAGCACCGTAGTCAGAATTGAACCCGGAATCTCTGGTGCTGTAGGCAGCAAGTCTTCCTCTGTGCCCTTCCCTAAGTTCTATTTGTAACTGGCTGGCGGTGATGCCAATTTAACAGTGATTTGTTTCAACAGGTTTTATCAGTAATTAGGAGGTATGATTTTATCATTCGTGTTAAGAGTTAAACCAGCCACATTAGTTGTTTTTAATGCTGTAACAACATATGCAGCTTATTTCCTCTAAAAGGTACAATGAATAATCACTGACGAAAGATTATACAGAGAGATGCTTGAATGTTATCCATAGGGGGGGGGGCAGGGGAATTTTAATCGTGTGTGGATATAATTGTGGTTGAGTGTGAGATGTGGTATAGTGTGGGGAAGAAGTTTTATGGATAAATGGTTAATGCTAAGTTAATGATTGGTATATTGATATCAATTGTGCTTAGTGAGTTAAGGCAATTGGTGAAGGCTCATTGAATAATCAGGTGGATTAAAGTACAGTTGTGCCAATGGCACTTGAGTGAGACACCGCCAGTCAATACTTAAGGTGGGAGAACAATGTACATTTGGCACCAATGTAGGTTGGCCATTACCTGCGTGGCTAGTCCAGTGAAAGAGAAATTCTCCAAATTAGTTCTGCTCCATATACCTATGTACAGCACGAGCCATCTGAGATACATTGGCTAAGCCTTCGATAAATTGCTTGGCAGTTTAATGAACCCAGATATGGTTTTGGCAGCATCAGTAGCACTGATGGGAGCTGCTTAGCAAGGGGTCATTGAGTCTGGCGCTTCCAGAATCCATGAAGGAAGTGGTGTGGAAAACATTGTCGCCTTTTTGCTATTGGGAATTGGGCCTGGAGAGGGGTGTCGAGGTGGGGAATGAGGGGCACTGCACTGACTTGAATCATACTGGAGCAATGGAAGATTGTAGATGGAGGCTAAACATCTCGGCATCAGGTCAGGACAACAACTTCAGGTTCTACCCCTAAATCAGATGTCGAGGTGTTTACTGATGGTCACGGAACCTCAATGGTTCAATGATACCTTATTAGTCACATGTACTGACGTACAGTGAAATTCATTTTTGCATTCACTACAGTACAAATATCACTATACATAAGGACTTAGATGCACCTTAGATAAGCATCTCAGATGCAGTACAAGTATATAGCAGTAGTACAACGAGGCAATATTCAAAGTCACCAGTTTGGCACCATTTTCAAGTCCCGGTTGTTGTTAGTGTAGGGTTCTTGACCTGAACATGAAGGCCTGTTGCCATGGTGACGTTGCAAGGTCGGCCTGGCTAGCGAAGCCGTTTGTGTTCTCCGCTGCTCCACCGCTGTAGGCCGTGTGCGTGCAATGCAGGCGCTCGGTTTCTTGGAGCCCATTCCCGCCGATCCCCAGGCTGTTGCAGGGCTTCCAGCGGCCTGGTCCACCGTCGAGCAGTGCACTCCCTCCCACAGACGTTCTGCTTACCGGCCCCCTGTCCCACACCTTCCTCTCTGAGCGGACGAGCCGCCCTTCCGGGCAGGTTCCTGTTGCATCAATCCGTGGCAGATCACAGTCCTGAATCCTCAGTCTGCGGCGAGCAAGCTTGGGCTGGTAAATGGAAAAGAGCATTCATTCCAGGCAAGTGCCAGGCAGTTGACAAGAAAACCCAACCACTCCCACCCTGATCATTCAGTATTCTCTTATCACCAACACTTTACTGAGTCTTTCTCCTAGTGCTTCCAGAAAGTCTATGCCTTGTGAAGGTAGTTTTCAGAATAAATAGGAAACTGTTCAACTGAGGTCACCTCCACTCCATATCTGGGGTCACACCAGCTTCATTCTACAAGCTGCAATGAACGCATTTGACACTTGAATATTTGTTCTTGGTCAACTCAAGAGGATGAACATCAACAATGGTCCTCCCTCAACCTGGGCACACAGCACAACTCCAACTCTGACAATTTAAGATCCATGACAGAGAAACAAAGAAAATGTGGCTGCTGTCTGAGGACCCACTTGCCTGTACAAACTGACATCAATGAAGAAATTCTTCAGGGTATCTATGTGCTCCATTCTGAATAGTATCCTGAATGTGATTTCCAGGAGTTGGCGGGGATGTTGCACCTTTTTCTTTTCAAGGAGGCTGTGAACACGTTTTTGAACATTTTACTTAGTCCGCCTGTTCATCTGCCCTATGGCAGAGCTTGGAGTCGATTGTCTGGTTCAAGTGTACGGTGTTGGGCATACAAACAGTATTGCCCGCCCAATAGCGCTTGTTGAATATAACTGGGCATGGACACAAAATGCTGGAGTAACTCAGCGGGTCAGGCAGCATCTGTGGAGAAAATGTATAGGTGACGTTTTGGGTCAGGACCCTTCACCAGATCATCTTCAGTGTGAAGAAGGGTCCTGCTTTGGCCCCCATAGCAGAAGCAACAACGTCGCGGGGCTGGAAACTGGAAGTATCCTGAGCTAATTCTGCTACCATCTATTAGCGACAAGTGACGGCTTCCACTGAGTGTCGCCGGGAGCTTGCGCCCTTTTCAGGACGGACGATGACAGCAAGGTCAACATTTGTAACAAGATGGACACAAAAAGAAGAAGAGTCCTGACCTGAAATGTCACCTACCAATTTTCTGCACAGGCGCTGCCCGACCCGCCGCTGAGTTACTCCAGCATTTTTGTGTCTATCTTGTGTGTAAACCTGCATCTGCAGTTTCTTGTTGTTACATTTTGAATGTAGCAGGGGACTCAGTGCTGCGGGTTGTTAGCCTGGGGCATTGATCCTTTTATTACAAGCAAGCATTGTACATGAGAGAATAAGCCCTTTCTCGAACTCCTGTCTTTACAATGCTTGTAAGGAAGTGAGATGGAAAACAAGGTTACGTGCGAGAAAATCACATGAGAGATTGGTGCGAGCATGACAACTGGACTAGTGCTAGGTGTGGGGATTTGGCAGCTTATCAACACACTCTAAATAGAGTGACACTTTGTTAACCTATCCTGAAGCAGACCTCGTACCTCTGGTTTAGAACTGTTGCTTTGTTCTTGTGAGTCACGATAGAAATGTTCACGTGATATTGAATGAAGAGATCAAATGAGTGTTTTGCACCTGTTGATGTTATTGTGCAAGCCCAGAGATCTCCCAGCAAGCATTTAAAGGGACAGGCACACAGATAGGAAAGGGTTGGAGGGATTTAGGATAGGTGCAAGCAAGGGGGACAAGCTTGGTTAAGCAACTTGTCCAGCATTGAATGATGTATAACTCTGTTACGCTAATCTGCATGTCATGTGATGATGGTGCCAGTATCAATTTCAGCCTCACTTGTCAATGGCCCCAAGTTGAAGAGTTTGCGATCCCTGGTCTAGTGAGGGTGGAATATGCATGGTGCCCAACCATCCAGACTTGAATAGAAATTGCCGTTCCCTCATAGTCAGAAGTCAAAATCCCAAACTTCCACCCCATATGCTGTAGCAGTTCAAGAAGACTCCTCACAATGACTTTCCCTCAGTTTAGTTTAGTTTTCAGTTTATTGTCACGTGTACCAAAGGAGTGAAAGGCTTTTGTTGCGTGCTAACCAGTCAGCAAATAGACTACACACGATCACAGTCGAGCCGTCCACAGTGTACAGAGGCATGATAAAGGAAGTATGTTTAGAGGGGAGATTAAGAGCATGGTTAAAGTAAGAAATGCTGCTCCTGGAGTAGAGATTTAAAAGATTGGAACGGTTGTAATGCTAGATTGCAGATCCACTTCTGTGACCAACACGCACGGAGTCGCCTGGCTTAGATCAGTCTGAAGAAGGGTCTCGACCCGAAACGTAGTCCATTCCTTCTCTCCAGAGATGCTGCCTGACCCGCTGAGTTACTCCAGCATTGTGTGTCTACATTCGATTTAAAACAGCATCTACAGTTCTTTCCTACACATCTTAGATCATCGTTCTCTTCAACAATCATTTCTAGGGTCTATCTTTTAATTCCTTTTCTCTAATTCTTTGATCAAGGGGTTTTTTTCCCCTTTGACGCTCTTTCACTTTCACAATTCTTTTCACCTACTTTACTCTGTTTGTTTCTATTCTTTTTACTTAAAAGCCATAAAATTATGGGGTACAATGACTGTAACAATGTATATGTGATGTGCTCTGATGTATTTACCTCTTTTAAATAAAAATATTTAAAAAAAAACAAAATTGTTGCCAACAACTTCAGGAGTTAATCAGGAGGGCAATAAAACTTTAAATGAACAAGACAACGCAGTTCAGACAAGTTCTTGGAAAATTCACGATGAAGAAGTAGCAAGAGCAGAGCTGGGCTTGGGGGTGGTGTGTGAGTGAGGTTTGGGAAAGCAGGGAGTCTATTGTCACTTTTGGAATCCAGGCGATTAATTCAGGTGGGTGCAGAGTGAGATCACTGAGAGTTTCTGTGCGCTCTTCTCCATTGGGAATGTGAGCCACATGCAAAAACAAGATTGAGTTAGATTATGTTTCAGAAGAGGCGGGACAGAAAAGTTCAGTGTTTAGTTCCCGTGCCTGGATACTTGGCCTTTATACCAAGGTTAATTGGCCTCAAGCAGAATTTCATTATTCTGTTTCGGGACATAACAATAAAACACTCTTGACTCTCAATTATAAATTGCTCCCAGTGTATAGGGAACGGATGTGAAAGTGGCATAACGTAGAACTGGTGTGGACTCTGGGCAGAAGGGTTTGTTTGCATGCTGTATCTTTCAATCAATTCAATCAATTGATTTAGCTGAGTGATAATTCACACACGCACGCTGCTATCATTTCCCATCAAGTTAAGTTTGTAAACGGTTTAAATTTGTTTGCGTCCTTTCCGTTTGTGCTGAGAGTGGTGGCAGTATGTTTGAGGTCAGTGAGCAGTTGGTTGGAGACGGCCACAGCTGACCAGCGGCGGTGCCAGGGAGCTCCAGCTTCTGCCAGCTCTCTCTGCCCTCCAGCAGCTGTCCAGCCCTTGACGTCAGCCTTCCATTCTCCTGCAGATCCATCTTTGAAAACAACAGGAACAGCAGTGTCAACACAAAAAGCTGGAGTAACTCAGCGGATTAGACGAAATGCGCAGGGAGGAACTGCAGATGCTGGTTTAAACCGAAGATGGTTAATGGGTCAGACAGCATCTCTGGAGAAAAGGACTATGTGTTGTTTCGGGTCGAGACCCTTCTTCAGACCTTGCATTCAGAGAGGGAATGCAAGGGTTACTTAAAGTTAGAGAAATCAATATCCAGCTTTTGTCTCTGGTCAATTCGTTCCTTCCCACCCGAACCACCCCCTCTCCGGGCACTTTCCCTACCACAAGAAATGCTACACTTGTCGCTTTGCCTCCCCCCTTGACTCCATTCAAGGACCCAAGCAGTCTTTCCAGGTGCGGCAGAGGTTCTCCAACCTCATCTATTGCATCCGCTGCTCTAGATATCAGCTGCTCTACATTGGTGAGACCAAGCGTAGGCTTAGCGATCGCTTCGCCGAACACCTCCGCTCGGTTCGCAATAACCAACCTGATCTCCCGGTGGCTCAGCACTTCAACTCCCCCTCCCATTCCGAATCCGACCATTCTATCTTCGGCCTCCTCCATGGCCAGAGTGAGGACCACCGTAAATTGGAGGAGCAGCACCTCATATTTTGCTTGGGCAGTTTGCACCCCAGCGGTATGAACATTCTCTAATTTCAGGTAGTCCTTACTTTCCCCTCCCCTTCCCAGCTCTCGCTCAGCCCACTGGCTCCACCTCTTCCTTCTTCCCATGCCCCCCCCCTCCCCCACCCTCACATCAATCTGAAGAAGAGTCTCGACCCAAAACGTTGCCTATTCCCTTCGCTCCATAGATGCTGCCTCACCTGCTGAGTTTCTCCAGCATTTTTGTCTACCACCCAGCTTTTTATGTTCAGTTTAAACCAGCATCTGCAGTTCCTTCTTACACAGTAACAGCAGGGTATTTTGAATCTGGTTTTAAAGTGTAAATATTATTTATTATTATGGGTTAGTTCTGTCCTATTTATTTGGACACAGTAAGGAACTGGTCAGTGTTAATCTATAAGAGGTAGTATTTAAATTGAAACCATTGCTGACTACCTGACAGGGTTCATTTCACACTTCAGTCTTAACCCACAAGCCTGTAAAAGATCATGGAGACACAAGGGACTGTGGTTGCTAGAGTCTGTCGATGGAATGCTGTCAGCTGCAAGAATCGGGGGATTCTTGCCTGTCCACATTCAGAGGCTAAGGTCAAGTCGATGTTGACACATTCATGGACGCACACAACAGAATGAGGTTATAATTAACTTCCTCAGAGCAGAGTCAAAGTCGAGCAGACCGCGTAAGGACAACAGACATCTTGCTCGTCCACAGTACAAGAAGGATGTGGAGAAGATGCAGAGGAGGTCTACCGGAATGCTGCCTGGATTCAAGGGTATTAGCTATAAGGAGAGGTTGCACAAACTTGGATTGTTGAGATGAGGCCTGATAGAAGTATATCTCACTAGAATTTAGAAGACTGAGGGGGGATCTTATAAAAACTTACAAAATTCTGAAGGGGTTGGCTAGATGCAGGAAGATTGTTCCCGATGTTGGGGAGGTCCAGAACAAGGGGTCACAATCTAAGGATAAGGGGGAATTCCTTTAGGACTGAGATGAGGAAAACATTCTTCACACAGAGAGTGGTGAGTCTCTGGAATTCTCTGCCACAGAAGGTAGTTGAGGGCAGTTCATTGGCTCTATTTAAGAGGGAGTTAGATGTGGCCCTTGTGGCTAAAGGGATCAGGGGGTATGGAGAGAAGGCAGGTACAGGATACTAAGTTGGATGATCAGCCATGATCATATTGAATGGCGGTGCAAGCTCAAAGGGCCGAATGCACCTATTTTCTATGTTTCTATGTTTCTATATGCAATTACGAGCAGCATAGACAGTCAGAACATTTTCCCAGGGTGGAAATGTCAAAGGACTAGAGGGCATAGCTTTATGATCGGAGAGAGAAAGTTTAAAGGAGATGTGAGTGACAAGTATTTCACACAGAGGGTGTTGTGTGCCTGGAAAACCACTAGTGTTGGAAGCAGATACAATGGGGAGAGGCTTTTAAATTGGCACATGGATATGCAGGGAATGGAGGGATGTGGATCTCTTCCAGGCAAAGGAGATTAGTTTACGGTGACGGTGGCGCAGCGGTAGAGTTGCTGCCTTACAGCGAATGCAGCGCCGGAGGCTCGGGTTCGACACCGACTACGGGCGCTGTCTGTATGGAGTTTGTACGTTCTCCCCGTGACCGCGTGGGTTTTCTCCGTGATCTTCGGTTTCCTCCCACACTCCAAAGACGTACAGGTATGTGGGTAAGTTGGCTTGGTAAATGTAAAAACTGTCCCTAGTGGGTGTAGGATAGTGTTAATGTGCAGGGATCGCTGGTCGCTGTGGGCCGAAGGGCCTGACAATAGACAATAGGTGTAGGAGTAGGCCATTCAGCCCTTCGATCCAGCCATTCAATGTGATCATGGCTGATCATCCCCAATCAGTACCCCGTGCCTGCCTTTTCCCCATATCCCCTGACTCCGCTATCTTTAAGAGCCCTATCCAGCTCTCTTGAAAGCATCCAGAGAACCTGCCTCCACCGCCCTCTGAGGCAGAGAATTCCACACACTCACCACTCTCTGTGAGAAAAAGTGTTTCCTCGTCTCCGTTCTAAATGGCTTACCCCTTACTCTTAAACCGTGGCCCCTGGTTCTGGACTCCCCCAACATCGGGAACATGTTTCCTGCCTCCAGCATGTCCAAACCCTTAACAATCTTATATGTTTCAATAACATCCCCTCTCATCCTTCTAAACTCCAGAGTGTACAAGCCCAGCTGCTTCAATCTCTCAGCATATGACAGTCCCGCCATCCTGGGAATTAACCTTGTAAGCCTACGCTGCACTCCCTCAATAGCAAGAATGTTTCCGCGCTGTATCTCTAAACTAAACTTGGCATCACGTCCGGCACAGACCATGTGGACTGAAGAATGTTAGTGGACCAATTTTGAGCAGTCTGCCAGTGCCATTATCATAACTGAAACTGGCTTTCAGCAACAGGGTTTAAAGAGCTGTAGCGTGTTGGTGAATAATTAGCTGCAAAGATTGTTATAGGAAAATGAAAGCTTGGTATCAAGGTATCAAGACTGTAATCAAAAGAGAAAACGCTGAACAATGAAACAGTTAATGTTTCGGGACAATGGTCTTTGATCAGACATTGAACTATGTTTTAAGCATGCACATGCAAGGTTTTGGATTAATTTAGTGAAGGATAAAAGGAAGTTTTTAGTAGGGTGGTAGACCAGAAATTGGATGAAAGGTGGAATGAAAGTGGAATGTAAACGAGAATGGTAACAGGTCAAGATTAAAAACAAACAAGGACGAATTTAGCAAAGTTGTAATTGAGAATTAGTCATCGTCTAAAATAGAACTCCGTGCATCACCCAACCTGTGTAGGACGGAACTGCAGATGCTGGTTTAAACCAAAGATAGACATAAAGTGCTGGAGTAACTCAGCGGAACAAGCAGCATCTGTGGAGAGAAGGAATGGGCGATGTTTCGGGTCTGAAGAAGGGTCTCGATGCAAAATGTCACCCATTCCTTCTCTCCACAGATGCTGCCTGTCCCGCTGAGTTGCTCCAGCATTTCGTGTCTATCTTTGGATCATCCGATCTGCCATTTACCAGCTGATCAGGATGTCGGAAACCGTGCCAAAGTCCCAACAGACTTTGGTCTCTCCCTCCAGTGAATTGTGTGCTATGTTGATCTCAACGCACGAGGGTGACCTTGTCACCTTGCTGATGACTCCAGCCTTTATCATACAAACCCGTGTACAATGGCGAATCAAGTTCTGTGATTGTTTTCTTGGATCTGATAGAGTGCACAATTTATGAGTGAATTTTGCGGCTTTCAGGGTGCTTAATATCTTTGTGATCACGTTGTTGGGATTGTACTGTAGTTTCACAAGTGGTCAGACAGGAATTAGAGGAACAAATATGCCTGGAGGTTGCAGACAGCTGCAAGACTAATTGGATTTTTATAGTTGAGGATTTCAGCTTTCCGAAAATAGACTTTGACGGCAAAGTGTTCAGGGTTTAGATGGGATAGGATTTGTCAATAATGTTCAGGAAGTTTTCCTCGGGCAATGTGTAGTGAGGTGTTTGCAAGGGATCGGGCAAAGCCTGACCTGCTCTTCAGGAATTGGGGCGGCCAAGTGACAGAAGTGTCAGTGGACGAGCACTTTGGGACCAGTGACTACACGCCAGCTATTCCTTTTCTCCAGAGATGCTGCATGACTCGCTCAGTTACTCCATAGATGCTGCCTCACCCACTGAGCTGCTCCTGCATGTTTGTCTACCTTTGATTTTCCAGCATCTGCAGTTCCTTCTAAAACACTCAGTTACTCCAGCTTTTTATGTCTCAGATTTATTGTGTTCTGTCGGAAAAGTACCATTAAGGGGCTGTTCCACTTGGGCGACCTAATTGCTGAGTTTAGAAGGGTTTAGGAGAGTTTGAAAAAAATATCCTGTGGAAGACCTCCTTTGACCTCCTTCGACTGTGTTGAAGACTATCTACGACTACCTTCGACTACCCTAGATTACCTACGGCTAACATGCCGACCTACTCCGACCTACTACGACTAAACCTACGAGTAAAAAAAGTCGATTTTTTTTCCATAGCGACCTTTTTTTAACTCGCGGGCAATTTTCAACGTTGAAAAATATGCCGCGACCTAGCTGAGGTCTTGAGTACGCGGAAACCACTCTTGAGCATGAAGGAGAGTTACGAAGACCACCTACGACCTCGTGTCAACCATGTCGAGGGCAAACTCGCCAGAACTCGCGGATTAGATCGTCCAACTGGGACAGCCCCTTTACGCTGAAAAAAGTGCAGAGAGATTTACGAGGATGTTGTCAGGACTCAAGGGCCTAAAGTGTAGGTAGAGGATAGGCTGGCGAGGCACGCAGAAGGCTGAGGAGTGGTATTGTAGAGGTGTGAAAAATTGTGAGGGGAATAGAGAGGGTGAATCCAGAATCTTAGTCCCAGAGTTGGGGAATTAAGAACTAGAATGCGTAGGTTTAAGGTGAGAGGGGAAACATTTAATAGGAACCTGAGGAGCACATTTCTCCATACGTGGTGGGTGTATGGAACGAGCTGCCTGCACCCGGCACTCCGCTCCCTTCCCCCACCCCCGCGTTGGGGGACGGTTCCCACTTGGTCTAGTAACATTTAAAAGGCAGGTGCATAGATAGGAAATGTTTAGAGAGATATATATGGGCCAAACATGAACAAATGGGACTAGCTTAGATGGGGCGGCATGAGTGATTTAGGCGGAAGGGCCAGTGTTCTGATTTTGACTTTTCGTTCTGAACTTGGGAGTGGAAGGATTTGTATCATCAGTTACACAAAACAGAGTATAAATGCTGTGAAAGACTACTGGCAAATTTGAATAGAAGCAAGATAACGCCCATATCCCTCTAAACCTTCATTCTCGGGGATCCCCCGCCGGGTTGCCCTTGACTGCCCCCCTCCACAACCATTGGTCGCTCGGCTCTATGGCGTATCGCAGAAGCCTTCTACCGCCGCACGGCGCGTCTGGAGAGCTGCGGGTGAGACAGACGAGGGTCCATGACAGCCAACGTAGAGCGAAGAAGGGTCCCGAACCGAAACGTCACGTAGCATGTTCTCCAGAGATGCTGCTTGACCCACTGAGTTACTGCAGCACTGGAGAGCTAGAGTGCTGCAAAGGTACTTCGTTGGCTGGGAATAGCTTTGGGCCATATTGAAGATGTGACGGGCACCATGTAAATGAAAGGGTAAACATCATTTTGAAAGGTTGAAACTGAACACCAGTTCATAAGTAAAAAAGACACAAAGTGCTGGAGTAACTCGGTGGGTCGTGCAGCATCTCTAGAGGATGTGGATAGGTGATGTTTCAGGTCGAGACTCATCTTCTGAAGAGGGATCGTGACCCAAAACGTCACCTGTCCATGTTCTGAAGAAGGGCCCTTGGACAGGTCTGGCAGTATGCCTAGAGAACATGCATAGAGGTGATGTACTGGGACGGTGCAATCCATGCTGTTCCTTAATCACTCAGCACCTTTATGAACATTTTAACTCCGCTTCCCATTCCCATACTTACCTTTCTGTCCTGGGCCTCTACTGTTAGAGTGAGGCCTGACGCAAATTGGAGGAACAACACCTCATATTTACAACCCAGGCATGAGTGTTGATTTCTCTAATTTCAAGTAACTCCTGTGTCCCCTCCCTCCCTCCATCCCTTCTCCCCCACCGTAGTCATCCTTCCTGTTCCACTGGTTGCATCCTTGTATCTCTCTTGTTATCACCTCTTCCCCAGCCAACAATGGGCCATTATGGGCTCCACCCTCCCTGAGGTCAACTGTTGCCAGTCCTGATTTGTTTTGGCTTATCCTCGCCTCCAGTTTATTTCCTCCCGCCTCTACATTCAATCTGAAGAAGGGTTCCATCACAGAAACATCACCTACTCCTTTTCTCCAGAGATGCTGCCTGACCCGCTGAGTGACTCCAGCAATATGTGTCTATCTTCGGTGTAAACAATAGACAATAGCTGCAGGAGTAAGCTAATCGGCCCTTCGAGCCAGCACCGCCATTCAATGTGATCATGGCTGATCATCCCCAATCAGCACCCCGTTCCTGCCTTCTCCCCATATCCCCTGACTCCGCTATCTTTAAGAGCCCTATCTAGCTCTCTCTTGAAAGTATCCAGAGAACCTGCCTCCACCGCCCTCTGAGGCAGAGAATTCCACAGACTCACAACTCTGTGTGAAAAAGTGTTTCCTCATCTCCGTTCTAAATGGTTTACCCCTTATTCTTAAACTGTGGCCCCTGGTTCTGGACTACCCCAACACCGGGAACATGTTTCCTGCCTCTAGCATGTCCAAACCCTTAATAATCTTATATGTTTCAATAAGATCCCCTCTCATCCTTCTAAACTCCAGAGTGTACAAGCCCAGCCGCTCCAAACCAGCATCTGCATTTCCTTCCTATGTCTTGATGACGTGTCTTTGTGTCTCCATAGGCGTTTGAAGTGGCAGAGCAGGAGCTGGGAATTCCCGCGCTTTTGGACGCAGAGGATATGGTGGCGATGCGCGTTCCAGATCGGCTCAGCATCCTGACCTATGTATCGCAGCTCTACAACCACTTCACCAACCAGACCCACGGTACGGAGCCAGCCCACCCCAGCCGCTTTGGAATAGCAATTCTATTTTTAATAGTTTCCATTAAAGAGCCTGAAAGGTTGTGTATGTAGTGAGCGGTTTTATCAATTGCTTGTTAAAACGAAGCAGTTCCGCCCAAAGTTATATAGTCAAGATACCTTCCAAAAGATGGTTTTGGTGCTGTACAGGCACCTCATGTTATCACGGGTTTCAGTCACCCAACAGCAGCCAGTGTGCTTCAGGAAGGCTGAATGCATGCTGCAATATAACAAGGCAAATAATTGGCAGGAATCCCGCTGAAATTCAAAGGATCAAAAATCTTTGGAACTAAAAGTTATCAATGAAACTAGAGTCAAAACTGACGGAATAAGCTTGCAGGCTGTAAGGAGTTATTAATATTCTAAATAGGAGAAGTTGTGGCCCCTGTAACATTGAGATTGTTGCTCCCTGTGTCCCTCCCACACTTATGTCTCCAATTACTGTCAGCTGGGGGCGGTTTTTCTATTGTCAGACTGCAGGCTAGACTTGCAGACTGCGGCGTAGTTTTTTTCCCTATGTTTCTTACTGCAAACATTATTTTAAGTTCCTTGATAAATGGTTTACACACTTTGTGCATTTTGAGTCGTACAACAGAAAAATCAACCCCTTGAGGCAAGTTGTCTATTTGAGCGACTCTCATTTGGCCCAAGTCCCTGCAAATCTTTCCTTCAAGATTCAAGAGAGTTTATTGTCATGTGTCCCTGATAGGACAATGAAATTCTTGCTTTGCTTCAGCACAACAGAATATAGAAGGCATGAATACAGAACAGATCAGTGTGTCCATATACCATTATATAAATATATACACACATGATTAAATAAAACAGATAAAGTGCAAATGAACAGATAATGGGCTATTAATGTTCAGAGTTTTGTCCGAGCCAAGTTTAATAGCCTGATGGCTGTGGGGATGTAGCTATTTCTGAACCTGGACGTTGCAGTCTTCAGGCTTCTGTACCTTCTACCTGAAGGTAGCGGGGAGATGAGTGTGTGGCCAGGGTGGTGTGGGTCCTTGATGATGCTGCCAGCCTTTTTGAGGCAGCGACTGCGATACATCCCCTCGATGGTAGGGAGGTCAGAGCCTATGATGGACTGGGCAGTGTTTACTACTTTTTGTAGTCTTTTCCGCTCCTGGGCGTTCAAGTTGCCGAACCAAGCCACGATGCAACCAGTCAGCGAGCTCTCTACTGTGCACCTGTAGAAGTTAGAGTCCTCCTTGACATACCGACTCTCCGTAATCTTCTCAGGAAGTAGAGGCGCTGATGTGACGTGTCTAAATATATTTGAACATTATAGTCATACCTACTTCTACAACTTTCTCTGGCAGTTCCATATATCTCAAATACCCTTTGTGTTGACCCTTCAGGTCCCCTTTTAAATCATTCCCCTCTTGGTTTCAATCTGTGCCCATTTAAAACTAAAAAACTCCCCTTCTCTAGAGGAAAAGACTGTTTATTCACCCTATCTGCGCCTCTTATACTGCCTAAGCTCAAGGGAAAGATGTCTCAGCCTATCCAGCCCCACCTTATAACTCAAGCTCTCCAGTCCTGTTAACGCCCTGGTGAGTGAATCTTCCCTGCGCCCTTTACAGCTTAATGATGTCCTTCCTATAGTCAGAACTGCATGCAATACTATTAGTGTGGTTTCACTTGTACAGTTGTAACATGACATCCTAACTCCTATATTCATCACCCTGACCGATGAACATAAGCATTCCAAATGCTGCCTTCACCACCCTGTTTACTTGTGCCACCATCTTCATGGAACGATATACCTGCCCCTAGGTCGTTCTGTTCCACAACACTCTCCAGGACCCCACCATTTACTGAGTAAGTCCCTGTTCTGGTTTAACTCAGCAAAGTGCAGCGCCTTACACTGAAGCAAGTGGAATCCCATCTGACATTCTTTAGTCCACTTTCCCAGATGTCAAGATCCTAAATAACCACTTTCACTGTCCACTGTACCAACGATTTTTGGTGTCATCTGCAAACTTTGTGTGTTAGTGTGAGAGCATGCTGACCGGTTGCATCGTGGCTTGGTTTGGCAACTTGAGTGCCCTGGGGAGGAAAAGACTACAAAAAGTTGTAAACATTGCCCAGTCCATCATCGGCTCTGACCTCCCTTCCATCGAGGGGATTTATCACAGTCGCTGCCTCAAAAAGGCTGGCAGTATCATCAAAGACCCACACCATCCTGGCCACACACTCATCTCCATTAATAACCCATTATCTGTTATTTGCACTTTATTAGTTTATTTATTCATGTGTGTATATATTTATATAATGGTATATGGACACACTGATCTGTTTTGTAGTCAGTGCCTACTATGTTCTGTTGTGCTGAAGCAGAGCAAGAATTTCATTGTCCTATCAGGGACAACTGTCAATTTATGATCCAGTAGGTTAGTGCACCCTGGATCCGATAGATTTTAATCTTCCAGACAAGGGTCTGAAGAAGGGTCTCGACCCAAAACGTCACCCATTCCTTTTATCCAGAGATGTTGCCTGTCCCACTGAGTTACTCTAGCATTTTGTGTCTATCTCGCATATGGGACCTTGTCGAAGGCCTTGCTAAATATCCACTCAACAATCCTCTTCATCAGCTCTTCAAAAAAAAAACCCAGTCACATTTGTGAGACACATTAACTATCTCGAATCAGTCCTTGTCTTTCCAAATCTTGGTAGATCATGTCCCTTACAATCCCCTCCAGTAACTTTCCCACCGCTGATGTCAGGCTCACTGGTCTGTAGTTTCCCATGCTTGTTGTTGCACCCTTTCCAAATTAAGGTCACAATATTAGCCCTTCCTCTTGACTTCTGGAAACTCACTCGTGGCTAAAGACGATGCAAGTATCTTCAATGCTGACCTCGCAGTTTATTCCCTTATTTTCCGCAATATGCTTGATACACTTGGTCATGCAGATAGATACACTTGGTCATGCTCTGGAGATTTATCCACCTTGGTATGCTTCAAGACCGCAGCGCCGAGTCTTTTGTGTGTCAACATTCTTCAGGTCATTAGCATTCTTTAATTCACAACTCGGCATTTGGCATGCACTCCTGATAAGAGGAAAAGATAGATTAGTTTGCGACCTTTAGAAACAAAAAGGATGAATATCTGTAGGAGAAAAACAATTGAAAGGACATGTGTCTTTTCCGAAATGTCTGCTTGAGTGTCTGCTTCCTGCACTGAGCTACTGTGTCTGTAGCTCCCTGTTGTACATCAATCTTTTGCAACACCTTGAAAATACAGATGAAATCTTGATCTGGTGCAGCAGAATGGCTCCTTCCACTGTTCACTATTGCGCTCCGAGCAGCAAGTGTCAAAAATACTGGACTTGAATTCCTTATTGCTCATGGAACAATTGCTGCCGTCCTGCATAGTTTTGCATCTCGTTTCCTAAGAATGTTAGTGAAGCTCCTGAGATGGTATAGCGTATGAATAACATTGCAATGTAATCGAGTAGTAACAGATTGGGTACCTGTAGACGTTCATCCCTAACCAGTCTGAAGAAGGGTTTCGAACCAAAACATCGCCCATTCCTTCTCTCCAGAGATGCTGCCTGTCACGCTGAGTTTCTCCAGCTTTTTGTGTCTATGGGGACCTATAGATTACTGCCACCATTTGCTGTTCTAGTGATCTCCACTCCTTAATGGGAGAAATATAGACACATGGAACTGCAGGTGCTGGATTTTTTTTTTTAAGTCTCAAAGTGCTGGAGTAAGTCAGCGGGTCAGGAAACATTTGTAGAAGACATGGATCGCTGACGTTTCAGGTCGGGACCTTCTGACCTGTCAGCCAGTGATGTCTTCCATAGATGCTGCCGGAACTGCTGAGTTACTCCAGCACTTTATGTCCCTGCTGGGTGAACTGTTTCCATTTAGAAACAATGAACCTAGCCAAACAAATGTAAGGATAGAAGGAATGAATGAAACGTTATGGTCACATGTACCTCGGGTACCTTGCATACAACCTAGGCCAGGGGTCGGCAACCTATGGCCTCCGGGCCGAATGCGGCCAGCAACCCGACGTCATCCGGCCCGCAGGCGGATTTTTGTTTTCCCGTGATCATCCGGCGTCGAACTCTGGCTGTACCGCATCCTGCGCAAAGCCGCCCGCACGGCCTCGCACCTTCTGTGAACACGCGATTTGATGCCTGTCATCCGGGCCGGGATCCATGTGTACATGTGATAGATGTGGCCCGCAGACACGCGTCCCGGCCCCTATGCAGAACAAGGTTGCCGGCCCCTGACTGGGCAATCCTCAAGTGTCGGCACGTGTTGGCTCCGACAAAGTTATAAAAGTACCGAACAGTCCTATCTAGGGCGTTCCGCTGCAAGCCATGGATTCCAGTGTGGGAGGCAAGAGGTGGCCGTTGATTGGTCTGTTGGGATGTTGAAGGCTCACTGTCACATTGCTTCCTCTCTGCAGCTGGTGTTACCCCCTCCATGAAGAGACCGGCTGGATTATCACCATCAGAGCCGTCGGTTAAGAAAGTGCTCACTGTGAACAAACAAGTCCTCTCACCGCATGTATGTCTGTTGGTCATGTGAAACTTCAGCTGTCTGGGTGACCTTAACTATCATGGATATGACGTTACTCATTTTAAACATTTACTGACTGATATCTTGTTGGGACTATTGACAGCAATCATTTATATTTGCATCGAAAACGGGTTTAAGGGGTTTTCGAAGAGATGGTAATGTTAGAAACGAAAAAGGCTGAGCCAAAAAGGGATATATTGGCATGAAACGGGTTGGATTTGGTGGGGAAGAAGATGCTCCTGTAGATGCTGGAAATTACTTATGGTCCAAGGAAATGAAGCTGCCAATGATTAATGCCAGGTGTAAGAGGCACTCATGACTGAGGGGAGGGACGTAGACAGTAGTCTATAGAGTTGGTGTGATATCTGTGTGCTTGCAGAAGCTTCTGGGACCACACCAATGTTACCATACCAATCCATACAGTGGCATGGTTATTTGCAAGACTGGCATTCCTCTTTATGCAGGAGCCATGGCGGACTATTGTCAGCCAAGATGGGTTCCCTCTATTCTGCAATGGCAGCTGGAGGAGGAGCTGCATGAATGGGAGCCCTATCTCGTGTTGGAAGAGGAGTGATGAGAGTCAAATGGTTTGTTTCTGCCCCGTGGGCATGTCTTGTGATCGGCTGACTATTTCCTGCAGGCCCGGTCTGAATTGTTTGGTGTTGGCCGTGACATTCCTAACGGCAGCACGGTGTCGCAGCGGGTAGAGTTGCTGCCTCACAGTGCCAGAGACCCATGTTTGATCCTGACCTCGGGTGCTGTATGTGAAGGGCTAGTACGTCCTTCCTGTGACCATGTAGCTTTCCTCCGGGTGCTATGTTTTCCTCCCCCATCCCAAAGAGATGCGGGGATGTAGGTTAATTGGCCCTCTGTAAAAATTGCCCCCAGTGTGTAGGGAGGGGAGCAAAAGTGGAATAACTTTGAACTAATGTGAAGGGGTGATCGAGGGTCAGCATGTTCTCGGTGCGCAGAAGGGCCTGTGTCCACACTGTATCTCTCTAAGCTGTAATTGTTACGTTTTTATTATCCCCCAGAGTGAGTCCCCGGTGGCAATTGAGGAGAGGTCCAAGAGGAACACCCTGAGCAGCACATGTGCCATTTGCAGCAAGCACGTTCACTTGGTGCAGAGATACCTGGTGGATGGGAAACTTTACCACCGCAACTGCTTCAGGTAAGGTGGAGCAACAGGAAGCAGTGCATCTCTCTGCTGTCGTCAAAGCTCGGCAGGCGTGGGAGACTCATCCAAGTGCGTAACTAGATCCCGTGTTCAAGCAGCTCCATCCATCCAGAGTAGAGCAGTTTGATTAGTGTTCTGCTGGACGCCCTTTACCACCTTCACCCCTCCACTACACCTGTACAGTGTTTGCAATATATACGAAAGGCTGCAACAATTCACAAATATTCTCAACAGTATCGTATTCACAGAGAGAGTCAAAAATCATGGGAGCAATGTCACCGTCAATTCACATACCACCTCGACCTGGCTACATATTAACAGACTGCATTGTTGCTAGATTGAGTACAAGGGATTGTCTGAAGAAGGGCCTTGACCTGAAACGTCGCCTATTTCCTTCGCTCCATAGATGCTGCCTCACCCGCTGAGTTTCTCCAGCATTTTTGGCCACCTCGGAATTTTATAAGTAACTGCCTTGTGACAAAGTTGTTGGCTCATGGTCGACAATGGATCAAGAAGAAATGCCACCACCTCCTACAGAGCAAATGGAATGGCAGTGGGTATGGCCATGCCATTATCTCCTTAACTGCGCAACATGTCAGTGAACTACTTCCTGAGCAAGACCACTTAGTGGCATGTACCTGCTGTGAAATCAGTCACAACAACACTCATTGTTTAGAGCATTAACAGGTGTAATGCTTGGCGACTTGGTGTGAGCACACTGATCTGCTTTGTAGTCAATGATCGCCTACTATGTTCTGTTGTGCTGAAGCAAAGCAAGAATGTCATTGTCCTATCAGGGACACATGACAATAAACTCATTTGAACTTGAGGATAAGTTGATAATGGCATGGCCATACTATCTACCATTCCATATTTGCTCTGTAGGGGGTGGTGGCATTTGTTCCTGCTCCCATGATTTTTTTGTCCCTCTTGGTAAATGCGAAAGATTTTGCAGTGTATCCTATAAATTGTAAAACTACCGGTGGAGTGGAGGGATGAGGATGATTCAGCAGAACACTAATCAAACTGTTCCATTCTGGGTAGCATGGAGCTGTTTGAGCACTGGGTCCAGTTCCCACTCAAGATGAGTTTCCTACATCAGACATCTAACGAGCTTTGAAGATAGTGCGTGGCGAGGTGTTGAGAGGTCTGATGATGAGTGTTGACAGTATGCGCCCTCTGCCTTGCTCTTGCAACAGTGTTAGAGTAACTCTTTCAGTCCTCTGATGTAAGATGGGGAAAGGTGATTTAACCATCACAGGAGAGCACATGGTTGGACTGATGGACATAGAAAATAGGTGCAGGAGGAGGCCATTCGGCCCTTCGAGCCAGCACCGCCATTCATTATGATCATGGCTGATCATCCCCAATCAATAACCCGTGCCTGCCTTCTCCCCATATCACTTGATTCCACTAGCCCCTAAAGCTCTATCTAACTCTCTCTTAAATCCATCCAGTGATTTGGCCTCCACTGCCCTCTGTGGCAGGGAATTCCACAAAATAGAAACTTAGAAAATAGGATAGAAACATAGAAAATAGGATTATATTGATTATATTGTTATATTAACTTTGATTTGGCCACTTGAACAGACCTGAGTCTGGGGTAAAAAGCTTATACCGTACACTTTTGATGCTCAGCCTTAAAAGCAGAATTATTAACATGGGAATATTGGACAAACATGAACATTTTAACGTAATAAATGCAGTGACAAAACTGAAATATTGAATTGAAGAAAATTCACTTCCTTCCCTTCTCGTGTATGGAGTGCAGCTGGGTTTGTGGAGGAGGTGTTATCGTGGAGGAGGTGTTTGTAGAGAGATAGGGTTTGAGTCAGAATCAGATTAATTAATTTTGGAATAATGAGCGATTTTATGCCCAAATTACATAGTGTCCTAGAACACAAAGTCTGGCCAGGGAGCATCTCTGGAGGACGTGGATAGGCGGTTTTGAGTCGGAATCCCTACTTCAGACTGTGGAGTCCCAACACTGTCACCTATCCCTGTCCTCCAGAGATGATGCCTGACTCAGAGTTATTCCAGCACTTGGTGTTCTGTGCAAGATTCCAGCGTCTACATTTCCTTGTGCTTATATAATGTCCTAGGGGTGGGAGATTGCAAGCTTCACGTGGTCCGCCCTGTTTCGACGAATGCAATCAACCTGGTGTGTACAATCAAATAAGATCAAATAGAACAAGTTGTCCTACAACTTTAGGCTGTGCATGCCATACGCAAGAAGAAGAAGTAGATATAATGTCCTACTTGCGCATGGACCAGTGTTTGATCTGCTGTGTTGATGAAATAATTCTTGTCCTGTTTTTTTCCTTCAGGTGCAAAGAGTGTTCCAGCACTCTGCTCCCTGGAGCCTACAAGCCAGGTGCACATTCGGGCACCTTTGTGTGCACGCACCATCGAGGACGGGTTCCTGGACCGCCGCAGCGTCCTCTGTCTGTACACAGCCTGCAGTCGTACCGAGGGTCACTGCCAGCCCAGCCTCGCCCATCCGCTAGCCCACGGATACTTCACCATGCACAGGTACCCACCGAAGCATCAGAAGGCTACAATCGCGGACCATTGCTGGCGACAGGGTTAAACGCAGAGGAAAGTGGCGAGAAGTCGTACAGTGCAGGAAGCAATCAACCACCCTCAGTGCCTTCTAAAAGCTATCGGTCTGCTACTGACAGAGTCTCGGAGCTTTCTAACAGCATTGACACCCATGAAATATCAAAACCTGAGGTGGAGCCACCTATTCCGGAGGAAACGCAAAGGCCGACAGACCATAATGTCCACGATGATCAAACTGAGAATGGCTTAAATAAGCAGCTCGAGCCAGGGACACACTCTGACCAGCTCACTGCCCAGAATGAGCAGCAACAAGCAGTGGTCATGGAGACTGACATCGTCGCACCTAGAACCAACACCTCGGACTCTCCAGCCACTTGCAGCGACCAAGCCCCAGACACTAATCAGATTGCAGTGAACAAAGAAGATTTTGAAGAGAAGCTGAAAACACTCCCAGTTCCTATTCCAAGGAAAACATCCCCCATGGCAACGCCACGTCCTGTACCTCGAACTCGGGTCGTCGTTGGCAGTGGAACTAATGAAGCATCTGTCCCGAGATCGGAGAGCAGTGCGCTAGCAAATGGTACGTAATGCATCTACATTAATGACTCAAAACATGCAATGAGTTTGCACAGATTGGACGCAGCCCATTGGCCTGATTAGGGAATTTAAAAGTATCAGGAAAATTGGCTAGTGCCCCAATTAACATGATGTGACGTTCAATTTTTCAAAGGAGTTAGTAATGGGTCATTCGCTTTTTAGTCTTTCTGGATATTTTATAAATTGCTCTGGTGGTGTTTTCTAATGCGTGATGGTGTCAGGGGTTATGGGGAGAAGGCGGGAGAATGGGATTGAGAGGGAGAGATAGATGAATGAATGAATGAATGAATACGTTATTGGCCAAGTATTCACATACAAGGAATTTGCCTTGGTGCTCCGCCCGCAAGTAACAACGTGACATACAGTGATAGCAGGCACGTGCCGTCAGGGTAGGCAAGGTAGGCACTGCCTACCCTGACTAAAATTATAACATGGTAATAACTAAATATAAATAATAAAGGCATGGGAGAATTATGCCTATGTAAGAGACCGATCTCTTAGGTAGGCATAATTCTTCGTGCCTTTTATCCGCGGCGCTTGTAACCCTTGAAGCTCTGTGCAGCCCACGTGCCGTCAGCGCTGCCTGGAGCCGTCAATGACGATTGGGGCTGAAGGCAGCTGAAATTCTGCCTTTGCAGCACTACGCATGCGCATCAGTCTACTGCACATGCGCAGAGCAAGTTTCTTGGCGGGGTTTTCAAATATGGTTTGTCAATATTTTAAGTGTATGTTAGGTAACAAAGAGAGAAGAATGGAGCTTGTGTACCAATAATGTGGTAAGTACATTTTGTGTTTTTGTTTTTAAATACTGTATTTCCGGGATGTGGTGGTGGGGGGGGGGGGGGGGGGGGGGGGAGAGCTCCTTACACAGTGTTTGGGGAGTCTGGCCCGGCGTAAGGTTGCGGGGAGGGCACGAATGATGGGATTGGGATAATGCCACTTGCGACGCTCCTTGCACGGAGGCGTGGAATGCCACCGCATTGAGGTCGGGGGGGCGGGGGGGAGGGAAGCAGCTCGGGTGGCTGAGCGGCCGCCGGGCCGGACAGCGGAACCAGCCGCCACCGTAGCTCCTTCTGCCGGTCCCCGCTCACCTCTGGCAGCTCTCCGTCTACAAGCCACTCTCCTGCCGCTCGCTGGCCTCACTCATGTCCTTAACTTCCGACAGCGCGATTGAGGTTACTCGGCTATGGGAATTTAAGGATTTGCAGGAAGCCGCTGACATGAGCGAAGTCGGTGAACGGCAGGTGACAGGTGTTCCGACGGAGAGCACTGCCAGAGGTGAGCGGGCCGGCAGAAGGCGCTGAAGTGGCGGCCAGTTCTGCTGTCGGGTACCGGCGGCCGCTCGCAGCTACCCGAGCTGCTTCTATCCCCCGCTACAGTGCGGGGGCTTCGTGCCCGGAGAGCTGCGGCAGCGGTGAGTGAGTAAGTTTCTGCCATTATCCTCGACACCCTCCTTGTCAACACTCGTGCCTCCCCACAACTTTACCCCTGACACAGACTCTCCACACGCTGTGAAAGGAACTGTTCCCCCAATTGGTCTAGGACTAGGAAGCCTTGGGCAAATTGAAATGTCACTGGTTTTTTAAAATTTATTTATTTATTTAACGGAGCGAACAATCTGCGCATGCGCGGTTTAATTTATTTTTTAGCGGACTGAGTGCCTACCCTGAGTAATTACTCACGGCACGTGCCTGAGTGATAGCCAGGAATGATCAGCCATGATTGAAAGGTGGAGTAGACTTGATGGGCTGAATGACCTAATTCTGCTCCTAGAACTTATGAACTTATGAGGTGCTTAGAGGGGATAAAAGTGGGAACAGAGAGGGAAAACTAGCGTGAAAAGGGGGAACAGAGAGGGAAAACTAGCGTGAAAAGGGGGAACAGAGAGGGAAAACTGAGCGTGAAAAGGGGATACACAGAGGTAAAACTGAACGTGAAAAGGGGGAACAGAGAGGGAAAACTGAGCGTGAAAAGGGGGAACAGAGAGGGTAAACTGAGCGTGAAAAGGGGATACACAGAGGTAAAACTGAGCGTGAAAAGGGCAGATGATGTTTATTGTGGGGAAGTGTAAAGACATCTGCGAGATAGGTCAGAGTGCTCTCTAGATGGTGAGAAGCCAGGGGTTGTGGATGATGGGGAAATCTTCGGGGCGCGCGTACTGAAATTAATAAAGAAAATCGACAAGTATAAAATTAACTTTTAAAAAAGCATAGGATGGTGAGTTCATTTCAAAAGGTAGGATGGTGGGTTGTGCTATAGATGTATGGAATGCTGGTTAGAGCACTGCGCAGTCCCAGATACAAAGCATACATTCATGGAGTTAAAGGAACGGGTTGGGAGTATGTTTCCATTCCATGGAGAGTTAAAGACCAGGGGCCTTAGTGTAAAGATTAGAGACAAACTTGAAGTTAGAACATGCTTCTTCCACCCATAGCAATTGATACTAGGTTAACTCACTTTAAATTAGATATTTTGGCTCATCTCAATCAACAGAAATGGCTTTGTGATAGTAAGGTGCACGGTGTTCTTTCTGAATGTATTAAGAAGATAAAGGCTCATTCTGATTCATGTCTAGTGTCCTGGAACGTTAAACTGCAAGGGTACGCAGTCTAGACTGAGTGTCTTTTCCACGTGAAAGATTAAGATTTAATGTAAATGATATGTCTGAGGAATTTCATGGAATTGACAGTGGAGAGAGAGAAATGATTTCCTTCATGATAGAAGAAGCTATAACTTTAGAGCTAGAGTAATTAGGGGTGACGGTAGAAAATGGAATTTGGGAACATCGACACAAAAAGCTGGAGTAACACAACGGTTCAGACAGCATCTCTCGAGAAAGGGAATAGGTGACATTCCGGGTCGAGACTCTCCTTCAAAAAATTTGGAAACACTCCTTCAAAAAGTTGTTGAGGTCTGAAGATAATTACATATTTACATAATTACATATTTGGAAAATGAGATTGACTTTTGTTAAGCAAGAGTAATTGATACGGTTCACTTCTTAATAAACAGACAACTCACAAAAACGTTAGGTAGACCAACTCAAACTTTACTGATCATCGGCTGATGGAAGTGACGAGGATACTCCAGTCAAGTAAGCAACACAGACACTTGACTTTCCTCGTGTCACCACTTCAATGAACAAAGAATTGCATGATATTTTATACTGCGTTTTTGTCACTTAAACACATTCGAAAGATGTTAGTCATGGTCAGAGATACAGTCAATACACATTACCACAGGATGCATCTGAGGTAGACAAAAATGCTGCAGAATCTCAGTGGGTGCGGCAGCATCTATGGAGCGAAGGAAAGAGGCAAAATTTCGGGCTGGAGCTTGTCTCTTGTCAATGAGTTGTCGCATTTCAAAGGCATTTTATCAGTTGGTACTTTCAAGACAAGACATTTCAAAGGCATCGGTCATTGTCTCGATCGAAGATCCTATAGCGAGCAAGATAGATCACTTGACGAAAAAGACGTAGTACGGTCATGGGCAGATTCATGGGTAATTTTCGGCCCCATTTCCGTAACCGGCTTCCGTCTCCGCACCAAAGATTCCATAGGATAATAGTGCGGAGACGGAAGCCGGTTACGGAAACATCCTCGTAAAAATAGAAGTTCTTTGGTAAAAATCTTCTCCTCATTTTCAGAATTTAAATTTATTAACATTCCCTCTCCTACATGGACCGCCTTCCCAGGCTGACGAGCCCCATCCGCCCGAGACTCGTGTGGGCGGGAGCGTCTACCTTCCCATGCAGGTCTATAGCACCTGCCCACTGCCCACACAATACACAATAAGATTTAACACAAACAGCCACCACAGCATTCTTCACTGTGGCGGAAGGGACACATTCTTCACTGTGGTGGACTATACATAATTACAGTGTCCACAGTGTTGAGGTACGAGGTAAAGGGAATAATGTTTAGTGCAAGATAAAGTCTGATTAGAGATTGTTCGAAGGTCTCCAATGAGGTAGATGGGAGGTTAAGACGGCTCTCTAGTTGGTGAGAGGATGGTTCAGCTGCTTGATAACAGCTGGGAAGAAACTGTCCCATACGTACTTCAAACATCATTTTACATGTTGTCTTAGAAGATTCACAACCTGAAAGTTAGATTAGGGAATCAAGATTTCCAGTGAGAATGAAGAACTATAAATGAATTAAATATTAATAAAAAAATAATAAAAGTAAAGGTGGTGAGCTTGAAAGGTAAATCCCGAAGATTCCGACGATCTACATCCCAGAGTTTTGGAAGAGGTGGATGCACCGATTGGCGTCTTCAAAGGGCCTATCAGTACAGGAATTGTTCCGTTCCGTTGGAAGATAGCAAATGTATACCACTGTTGAAGGAAGGATGGAGAGAAGATATGGGAACTTATCAACCTGTTAGCTTAATGTCAGTGAGAGGGAAAATCCTGGAATTTGTATTGAAATGTAATACAGAAAGTAATAATAGTAGGGATGTAATTGAATTAAATAGTGGTGATGTAATTTCCCGCCGCAAATTGGAGGAGCAGCACCTCATATTTCGCTTGGGCAGTTTACACCCCAGCGGTATGAACATTGACTTCTCCAATTTCAGGTAGTCCTTGCTTTCTCCCTCCTTCCCCTCCCCTTCTCAGCCCACTGTCTCCGCCTCTTCCTTTCTTCTACCCCCCTACCTCCACATCAGTCTGAAGAAGTGTCTCGAACCGAAACGTCACCTATTCCTTCGCTCCATAGATGCTGTCTCACCCGCTGAGTTTCTCCAGCATGTTTGTATACCTTTAATTGAAGAGGGTTCTCTGCAGTAGGTTTTGCTCCGATTTGGAAGAGAATAGGTTAATTGGGGCATGGCATTGTACATGGCAGGTTGTGACCCATCTAGCCTGTAGCATTCACACAGCAAACCGGTTTCATTTTACCATGGTTACTTTAATTTCTTTCATCCCCATGTATTTATCGAGCTACATCTCTGTTACTTGCCTCAATGTGAAGATGGGACTTCAAAGTAAATTAGGCAAATAATATCATTGCCAACTCTAACTACTAATTCCTGAAAAATTCCTATGTTGCAGATTTTATAAATCTAAAATAAATAAAATTTACATAATATGCAGCGTAAGTTTACAAGGTTAATTCCCGGGATGGCGGGACTGTCATATGCTGAGAGAATGGAGCGGCTGGGCTTGTGCACTCTGGAGTTTAGAAGGGTGAGAGGGGATCTTATTGAAACATATAAGATTGTTAAGGGTTTGGACATGTTAGAGGCAGGAAACGTGTTCCCGATGTTGGGGGAGTCCAGAACCAGGGGCCACAGTTTAAGAATAAGGGGTAAGCCATTTAGAACGGAGACGGGGAAACACTTTTTTTCATAGAGAGTTGTGAGTGTGAATTCTCTGCCTCAGAGGGTGGTGGAGGCCGGTTCTCTGGATACTTTCAAGAGAGAGCTAGATAGGGCTCTAAAATATAGCGGTCAGGGGATATGGGGAGAAGGCAGGAACGAGGTACTGATTGGGGATGATCAGCTATGATCACATTGAATAACGGTGCTGGCTCGAAGGGCCGAATGACCTACCCCTGCACCTATTGTCTATAATGTAAATCTCATATATTTTTTAGATTTATAAAATCTATATCAGGAATTGTTTCAGAAATTGCTTATTACAGTTGGAAATAAGAATATAAAAATATAAAATATTTTCCACTGAGGCGCAGGTTAAGAGATGTGTAAATGATTTTCAATATTGCGAGAGGCTAGAGAGTGTAAATGGTGAGTAGTAATCGTCAACTTAGGTTAAAAAAACAGATTGCCGTTTATTACCCGTGGAGTGCAGGAGGTTTGGAGGATTGCATCAACACAACATGTTCCTTTTAGGATTATTAAAGAAAGACATGAGAGCGACATTTCAATGGTACCCTATAAGGATTTGTAAAGAAAGAATACTAAAAGATGCAGCTAAATGGTGGTTACCATACATAGCCTTTTGCTACAGATCGTGAAGACTCTGGCTGCTTTCTGTATGATGATTGTGCGAGAGATTTCAATGTGATGAGGCCACAGATAGGACTGTGGTTTTCCTGATATGGTGAAGCTGCTGAATTGTAACTCGGGAGATCATTGTGTGACCCTGCCTTTAGTCAGCTGGCGTCTAGGGTGTGGAATGAGATCATAAACAGAAAGGAGCATGTGACTGCGAACAAGGCCTTGTATAGAATGAAACTCGGGAAACATTTGACCTCTGTGTGAAACAAAGTGCTTAACGGAACCTCAGAAATTTTCCTTGGGATGATGTGGTTAGGTGATCCATCTTTTCCATGCCAATAATATACATCAAAGACAACGCCAGAGGAATGAGCAGTCTGCAAGTGAGCAGCCCAATGTACAGTACATTTTGCAGGCCAGGGATTATTTAGCTTTGTGTGGCCAACTTTAACAAAAACAATTTGGCACTGTTCTGAAGGGAATCCTGAAAAATATATATTTTTTAAATCGTGTGCTTTTTTCAGAGAATGAAATGGTTTTGTAGATACATATCATTTAAAAATAGTTTTAGGTTTATTATTGTTGCTTGTACAGTGAAAAGCTTTGTTTCGCATGCTATCAAATCAAATCGGACAATACCACACATTATAACCATATAACCATATAACCATATAACAATTACAGCACGGAAACAGGCCCTCTCGGCCCTTCCAGTCCGTGCCGACCATTTGTTTTCCCCTAGTCCCATCTACCTGCACTCAGACCATACCCCTCCATTCCCTTCACGTCCATATACCTATCCACTTTACTCTTAAATGTTAAAATCGATCCTGCCTCCACCACTTCTGCTGGAAGCTGATTCCACACAGCCACCACCCTCTGAGTAAAGAAGTTCCCCCTCACGTTACCGAAACCTCTGTCCCTTAATTCTCATGTCATGCCCTCTTGTTTGTCAATGGGAAAAACGTATCCACGTCAACTCTGTCTATCCCTTTCATCATTTTAAAGACCTCAATCAAGTCCCCCTTAACAAAGAATAAAGACCTAACTTGTTCAACCTTTCTCTGTAACATAGTTGCTGAACCCTGGCAACATTCTAGTAAATCTCCTCTGTACTCTCTCTATTTTGTTGACATCCTTCCTATAACTCGGTTGCTTCAGGGAACTATGTCACTTCAAAGCCATCATGTTGAGTCTCATGTTTAAGAAGGAACTGCAGATGCTGGATAATCGAAGGTAGACAAAAGTGCTGGAGAAACTCAGCGGGTGCGGCAGCATCTATGGAGCAAAGTCAGTCGAAAGAAGGGTCTCGACTGGAAACGTTGCCTATTTCCTTCGCTCCATAGATGCTGCCTCACCCGCTGAGTTTCTCCAGCATTTTTGTCTACCTTTGTTGAGTCTCATTGTCTGTAACACGTTCTCACCTAGGCCACAGCTAACAATGGCCTATTTCCTTTACCATCGTTAACCTTTTGCATATCTTTCATTCAATTGTTCTATATCTCTCTGTTTCGCTGTCAAAATCTTATGTTTCCCTTTCCCCTGACACTCAGAAGAAGGGTCTCGACCCGAAACGTCACCTGTTCCTTTTCTCCAGAGATGCTGTCTGACACATTGAGTTACTCCAGCTTTTTGGATCTAATTTCAGGCAACATTAAACATGAATACAATCAAGCCAAACTGAAGTACAATAGATAGAGTAATGAGAGAGATGCAGAGTGCAGAATGAAGTTCTCAGCTTTGTAATAGTTCCAGAGACAAACGTCCAGTGTCTGCAATGAAGCAGGTTGGAGAATCGAGACTGTACCCAAGCTTATGGATGGACCGTTCAGAAGCCTGATAACAGAGGGGAAGAAGCTGTTCCTCGGTGTGGTGGTGCGTGCTGTCAAGCTTCTGTATCTTCTGCTGTTGGGAGCAGGGAGAAGATGAATGACCAGGGTGGGGAAGGTCTTTGATTATGTTGGCTGTTTTCCCAACGCAGCATGAAGTATAGATGAAGTCAATTCTTGCCATCTTGTGCAGAGTTGTGATGTAACCCAAAATTTGGGGTCATTGTTGCATAACCTTAGGAGTTCAAAAATGTTTCATTGGAATATTTGTAAAATGTACTTAGAGAAACGTAGAGTGCCTGGAAAAAGATCCCTTGTCCCAACTTGCCCACATCGACCTACATCTCCCATCTACACTAGTCCCACTTGCCTGCATTTGGCCCATATCCCTCTAATCCTGTCCTATCTATGTATCTGTCCAATTAAACATTGCGATAGTCCATGCCTCAACTACCTCCTCGGCAGCTCGTTCCGTACGCCCACCACCCTTTGTATGGAAAAAGTTACCCCTCGGGTTCCTCTAAAATCTTTCCCCCCTTCACCATAAACCTATGAACTCTGCTTCTCGATTCTCCTACTCTGGGCAAGTGACTCTGTACGTCTACCCAATCTATTCCCCTCATGCTTTTATACACTGTTGGGGATATAATATAAATAATGCAATAATCAATTTATCCATGACAATGACATAACTAGTTTTAAAATAAATGTCCTTTTCAACTGTTCATTTAATGATGATGGTTGAGTTAGAGATATGAATTCAAGATACCAAGGAGAAGTCCCCTACTCTATGGAGCTGGAGTTGTGTGATCATTTGCCTGCAGAATAGACATGCAGTGGTTTGTCTGTATATATTTAGAAGCAAATTTTACTTTATGGTTGAAACACAAAAAAAAGCAAAAGTTGAAAAACCGAAACGTTCCTAATTACCCAAGTTAGGCAAAAATGCTGGAGAAACTCAGTGGGTGAGGCAGCATCTATGGAGCGAAGGAATAGGTGATGTTTCGGATCGAGACCCTTCTTCAAACTGCTGTGGGGGTGGGGGGGCGGGAAGAAGAAAAGAAGAGGCGGAGACAGTGGGCTGTGGGAGAGCTGGGAAGGGGAGGGGAAGGATGGAGAAAGCAAGGACTACCTTAATTTGGAGGTCACTGTTCATATCGCTGGGGTGTAAACTACCCAAACGAAATATGAGGTGCTGCTCCTCCAATTTACTCTGGCCATGGATGAGGCCCAGGACAGAAAGTTCGGATTCGGAATGGGAGTGGGACTTGAAGTGCTGAGCCACCGGGAGATCAGGTTGGTTAATGTGAACTGTGCGGAGGTGTTGGGCGAAGCGATCGCCAAGCCTACGCTTGGTCTCACCAGTCTAGAGTAGTTGACACCTAGAGCAGCGGATGCAATAGATGAGGTTGGAGAGGATGCAGGTGAACCTCTGCCTCACCTGGAAAGACTGCTTGGGTCTTTGTATGGAGTCAAGGGGGGAGGTAAAGCGACAAGTGTAGCATTTCCTGCGGTTTCAAGGGAAAGTACCGAGGAGGGGGTAGTTTGGGTGGGAAGGGACGAATTGACCAGGGAGTTACGGAGGGAGCGGTCTATGCGGAAAGCCGAGAGGGGAGGAGATGGGAAGATGTGGCCAGTGGTGGGATCCCGTTGGAGGTGGCAAAAATGTCGGAGGGTTATCTGTTGTGTGTGACGGCTGGGAGGGTGGAAGGTGAGGACAAGGGGGATTCTGTCCTTGCTACGAGTGGGGGGATGGGGAGTGAGAGTGGAGCTACGGGATATAGAAGAGACCCTTGCTACGGGATATAGAAGTGACCCTCATCTATAGTTGAAGAGGGGAACCACCATTCCCTAAAGAATGAGGACATCTCCGATGCCTTGGTTTGGAACAGCGCATCCTGGGTGCAGATGCAGCGTAGACTGAGGAATTGGGAATCGGGGATAGAGTCCTTACAGGAAGCAGGGTGGGAAGAAGTGTAGTCCAGATAGCCATGGGATTCAGTGGGTTTGTAGTAGTTTGGTCACGTATTGGTCAAGAAACAGAATAATGTTTTAGGACGATATTATTTTGTTATTTCTGCTGGAGGGTCACTCACTTGAAATATCGTTTCTCTCTACTGGTGTCATGTCGGCAGCGGCTTGGATTGAAAGCACTTTTTCCTGAATCAGGTTTGGATTCCCGAAAGAATACAAGAAGATAGGATCAGAAATAGGCCGTGGCTTCTCAAGCCCACTCCGCCATTCATTTCCATCACAGTCCCAGGCCCGCACTCCTCTCTGCCCAATCCCCATCAATTCTCCAACCTTTGAATAATGCGTCTACCAACCACGTGAAATGCTCCTACTGAACTTGCCTCCACAGCCCCCCTTAAGCAGTGAATTCCAGAGATTCACTAATCTCTGCAAGAAGACATTTATTTGTGCCTCTTTTAAATGGCCAGTCCCATATCTTGAAACCATGTTCCCATGTTTGAGATTTAGGTCCTGAGATAGAGACTCGAGCGCAATGTTTGCTCTCAATAAGCCAGTGCAGTATTTTGTGGGAGTCCTGCACTGTTAAAGGTAAGAAATGGCAACAGAGGGAGTTTAAGAGAACCTCTCGACTGCTCAAGAGCATTGTGGATCATTGTGGATCATTCTACAAGGTGTAGAATTCTACAAGGTGTGCCATCTATTCATCAGATCTTCTGATTTTCTTGGTGCCCAAAAAATCTCGATCTATTAATCTCAAATGATACACATAATCAAGAATCCGCAAGCCGCCGGCAGCATTGTAAAGATTTACAACACCAATCTCGATAAAGCCGTTTCTCTTCATCAATCTTAAGTGGCATCCTTTATCGTGAGACTGCGCCCTCTAGTTCCAGATTCTTGGACCACATGACTCTTGGCTTCTACCCTGTAAATCCCGCTCACAATCTTGTGCGCCTCCACTTAACCTCCCCTCTTTTTTTTTCCTCCCCACTTACGCAATTTTTTTCGGCGACTTGCCGTCATAGTCGCAGCAGGTCGCCGGGAATATTCAACACGTTGAAAATCCAGCGGCGACCAGAAAAGGTACGAGTCTTTGGGCGACTACTCACGACCGTGCAGCCGTCACGAGCCGACATCTCGCGGGGGTGACGCCTGTTTGGTCGTGAGTAGTCGCCCAAAGAGTCGTACCTTTTTCTGGTCGCTGCTGGATTTTCAAAATTTTTAATTTTTAAAAAATCGCGTAAGTGGGACAGGCCCTTAACAAACAAATGTAGGCCAGTCTTTCCCAATCTCACCTTGTGGAGAAGCACTTCAACCCAGGAATCAGTCTGGATTTGCTCCACAAGACCTTTATTTAGTATGACGATCCCAGCTCCATTCAGTTTGTGGTATCTCACAAAGCCCTGCACAGTTTTAGCAATAGTTTGTTCGTCAGTCATTTGCCAACAATATATTTTACTCCTCCCTTCCTTAATTATTTACTTTACTTGTTCCTCCTGAACCAACGCAGTAATATTTACTGCTTTCTCATTATTCTTCTTCGATTCATCTTACCAAACTGCATACGCTTGCATCCAAGATTATTTAGGGAACGGGATTCCCCTCTTCCAACATAGATGAGGCCCTCACTGATGTCTCCTCGGTACCCCGCAGCTCCACCCTTACTCCCCCTCCCTCTAGTCACAACAGAGACAGAGTCCACCTAGTTTTTACTTTCACCCCATCAGCCATCGCATACAAAACATAATCCTCCCACATTTTTGCCACCTCCAAACGGGAACCACCGCTAGTCACTTCTTCCCATCTCCACCCCTTTCTGCCTTCTGCAGAGACCGTTCCCTCCACAACTTCCTGGTTAACTCATCCCTCCTCACCAAAACCACCCCCTCCCCAGGTACATTTTCCCCTGCAATCGCAGGCGATAGAATCATAGAATCATAGAAAATAGGTGCAGGAGTAGGCCATTCGGCCCTTCGAGCCTGCACCGCCATTCAATATGATCATGGCTGATCATCCAACTCAGTATCCTGTACCTGCCTTCTCTCCATACCCCCTGATCCCTTTCGCCACAAAGGCCACATCTAACTCCCTCTTAAATATAGCCAATGAACTGGCCTCAACTACCTTCTGTGGCAGAGAATTCCACAGACTCACCACTCTCTGTGTAAAAAATGATCTTCTCATCTCGGTCCTAAAAGACTTCCCCTTTATCCTTAAACCCAGTTCCCCAACATCGGGAACAATCTTCCTGCATCTAGCCTGTCCAACCCCTTATGAATTTTGTAAGTCTCTATAAGATCCCCCCCTCAATCTCCTAAATTCCAGCGAGTACAAGCCGAGTCTATCCAGTCTTTCTTCATATGGAAGGCGTGCCATCCCAGGAATCAGTCTGGTGAACCTTTTCTGTACTCCCTCTATGGCAAGAATGTCTT
Source organism: Okamejei kenojei (assembly GCA_035221665.1). Lineage (NCBI taxonomy): Eukaryota > Metazoa > Chordata > Chondrichthyes > Rajiformes > Rajidae > Okamejei > Okamejei kenojei. The sequence goes on along the minus strand of CM069167.1, from coordinate 13,430,273 downwards.
TCCTCAGATTAGGAGACCAAAACTGTACGCAATACACCAGGTGTGGCCTCATCAAGACCCTGTACAACTGCAGTAGAACCTCCCTGCTCTTGTACTCAAATCCTTTTGCAATGAATGCCAACATACCATTCGCTTTCTTCACAGCCTGCTGCACCTGCATGCCTACTTTCAATGGCTGGTGTACCATGACACCCAGGTCTCGTTGCATCTCCCCTTTTCCTAATCGGCCACAATTCAGATAAGTCTACCCTCCTGTTTTTGCCGCCAAAGTGGATAACCTCACATTTATCCACATTATACTGCATCTGCCATGCATTTGCCCACTCATCCAACCTATCCAAGTCACCTTGCAGCCTCCTAGCATCCTCCTCACAGCTAACACTGCCCCCCAGCTTCGTGTCATCCGCAAACTTGGAGATGTTGCATTCAATTCCCTCATCCAGATCATTAATATATATTGTAAATAGCTGGGGTCCCAGCACTGAGCCTTGCGGTACCCCACTAGTCGCTGCCTGCCATTCTGAAAAGGACCCGTTTACTCCTACTCTTTGTAGGAGATGCAACACCTGTCCCTAATACTCCTCCCTCGACTCTGTTCAGGGACCCCAACCATCCTTTCACTTGCACCTCCTCCAACCTCATCTACTGTACCCGTTGTTAAAGATGTGGACTCTTATACATTGGCGAGACCAAACATAGACTGGGCGATCGTTTCGCTGAACGCCTTCGCTCAGCCCACCTGGATCTACCTGACCTCCCGGTTGCTAAACACTTTAATTCCCTTTCCCATCCCCACACTCTGTCCTATGCCTTCTTCATTGACATAGTGAGGCTAAACGCAAATTGGAGGAACAGCATCTCATATTTCACTTGGGCAGCTTACAACCTAATGGGGTTAGGTTAGGTCAGGGGGAGGTACAGCAAGACATGGGTGTCCTTGTACACCAGTCACTGAAAGTTGGCGTGCAGGTACAGCAGGCAGTGAAGAAAGCTCATGGAATGTTGGCCTTCATAACAAGAGGATTTCAGTATAGGAGTAAAGAGGTTCTTCTGCAGTTGTATAGGGCTCTGGTAAGACCACATCTGGAGTATTGTGTACAGTTTTGGTCTCCTAATTTGAGGAAGGACATCCTTGTGATTGAGGCAGTGCAGCGTAGGTTCACGATATTGATCCCTGGGATGGAGGGACTGTCATATGAGGAAAGATTGAAAAGACTACGCTTGTATTCAGAACAAGGGGTCACAATCTAAGGGTAAGGGGGAATTCCTTTAGGACCGAGATGAGGAAAACATTTTTCACACAGAGAGTGGTGAGTCTCTGGAATTCTCTGCCACAGAAGGTAGTTGAGGCCAGTTCATTGGCTATATTTAAGAGGGAGTTAGATGTGGCCCTTGTGGCTAAAGGGATCAGGGGGTATGGAGAGAAGGCAGGTACAGGATACTGAGTTGGATGATCAATCATGATCATATTGAATGGCGGTGCAGGCTCGAAGGTCCGAATGGCCTACTCCTGCACCTATTTTCTATGTATTCACTGGAGTTTAGAAGGATGAGGGGGGATCTTATAGAAATATATAAAATTATAAAAGGACTAGATGCAGGAAAAATACTCCCAATGTTGGGCGAGTCCAGAACCAGGGGCCACAGTTTCAGAATGAAGGAGAGGCCATTTAAGACTGAAGTGAGAAAAAACCTTTTCACCCAGAGAGTTGTGAATTTGTGGAATTCCCTGCCACAGAGGGCAGTGGAGGCCAAATCACTGGATGGATTTAAGAGAGAGTTAGATAGAGCTCTAGGGGCTGGTTGAATCAAGGGATATGGGGTGAAGGCAGGCACAATTGAGGACGATCAGCCATGATCACAATGAATGGCGGTGCTGGCTTGAATAGAAACATAGAAAATAGATGCAGGAGCAGGCCATTCGGCCCTTCGAGCCTGCACCGCCATTCAATATGATCATGGCTGATCATCCAACTCAGTATCCTGTACCTGCCTTCTCTCCATACCCCCTGATCCCTTTAGCCACAAGGGCCACATCTTACTCCCTCTTAAATGTAGCCAATGAACTGGCCTCAGCTACCTTTTGTGGCCTCCTCCTGCACCTATTTTCTATGTTTTCTATGTTTCTAACCCAGTGGTATGAATATTGATTTCTCTAACTTCAAGTATCCCCGGCATTCCCTCTCTCTCCATCCCTCCCACACCCAAGTCACACCAGCTTCTCGTTCCCACCGAGCTACAGCTAACAATGACCTGTTCCTTTATCACTGTTACTTTTGTGCATATATTTCATTCATTTGTTCTATATCTCTCTACATTATTGTCCATATCTCCCGTTCCTCTGACTTTCAGTCTGAAGAAGGGTCTCGACCCGAAATGCCACCCATTCCTTCTCTCCAGAGATGCTGCCTGTTCTGCTGAGTTACTCCAGCATTTTGTGTCTATCTTAAGGTTATAGCTTCCCATGTTAAACATGTTGAAAATGATGTATCCCTGGCTATTTGTGACATTTTAGTTTTCTTCGTAAACAACAAACTATTCCCTAACTTCAAATAACCCTCTCCCACCAGTCTTACTGTCCTCGACTACATTCTATGCTGACATCAGCCTGTCTTGACCCGAAACGTCACCCATTCCTTCTCTCCTTAGATGCTGCATGTCCCGCTGAGTTACTCCAGTGTGGACTCACTGAACCCTGTCTGCCAACCTATCCTATATCCAGTTCTCCATTCCAGCAAATATTTTACTCTCGGTCTTTGAGTCATAGCGACCTTTAAGGTCCTTATGGGCCTGTCCCACTTACGTGATTTTTTTCGGCAACTTGTCATAGTCGCAGCAGGTGGCTGAAAATGTTCAACATGTTGAAAATGCAGCGGCGGCCAGAAAAAGGTACTACTCTTTGGGTGACTACTTATGACCATACAGGCATCACATGTCAACACGTGACGCCTGTATGGTCGTGAGTAGTCGCCCAAAGAGCCGTACCTTTTTCTGGTCGCTTCTGGATTTTCAACATGTTGAACATTTTCGGCCACCCGTTGCGACTATGACGGGTGCCGGCCGTCGCCAAAAACATTGCGTGAATGGGACAGGCCCTTTATCACACTCTCATTGAAAATGATATTGTATGTCAAACACAATTATCTCCCCATAAAACAATGATAACAGCTGATAGTGACTCGCTGCTGTGTCAACAACGACTATCAAGATATAAATGGTCTATTATTCCCTTCCCTCCTTAAATAGCGATATTCTATTTGTCACTGTCCAAATTTCTGAACTTTTTCAGAAATTTGAGAATTTTGCAAGGACATCATAAGATTAAGTTCTTTACAGCAGTCTCTTGTAGAAACTTTTGATGCAGGCTACTCAATTCAATGGATTTGTCAAGTTTTAGTCTCCTTAATTTCTCCAGTGTGAGGCATTTGACGATATTGATTTACATTCTTCACCTTTCACTGGCTACTTGGTCTCCCTCTATCTCTGGGTTCATCTGCCAGGTATCTTCGACCTAACTTGCCCATTGTGGTTTCTCCGTTGATGCCACGGAGTCACGTTTTTTAGCTGGGGATATGGATAGAATATAATTAGGGTTGGATTAGTGTAAAAATAGGCTGAAGGGCCTAGTCCTGTTCTGGTGAGTTACTCCAACATTTAGTGTCTATCCTACTTTCTTTTACACAGGTCCCACAGTTAGATCACTACTGACCCCGTTTCATTGCACATCGTTGTGGTATGAGTCTGTTGCTGGCTCTGTTCTGTGTCATTGGGCGCCAAGAATTTCTCCACGGGACCAATATTTTAAAAAAAAATCTTTCCACTTCTCCGTTGTAAAAGTTATTGAAAGCATTTCTGCTGTGTTGCATTCAAATAACTGTTGTATTTAGAAGTCATGCCAGCATTTGGAAATACTCGCTTTTAAATAGAACACTATCTCAAAATCTGTGCTTTCAATAAAACATCTGTTTTTAGTTATTATTCCACAATGCCTTGAGCATTCCAGATTACTAGTGCTGACATATGAAATAATATACAATATAAATAGAGTGCTGAACTCAACTCCCCCTTCCAATGGCTAGCAGACATTATCACAGCTAGCTTGTTAAGGACTAACGTTATCACGGGTGGCACAGCGTCACTGCAGGTATTGCAACTATCTCACAGCTCCAGAAACCTGAGTCGATTCCTACCCCCGGTTGTGCCAGCATTGTGCCTCTGTAATCTCTTGGGTTTCCCCTAGTTTCGTTTGGTCTAGAGATACTGCGCGAAACAAGCCTGTCGGGCCACCGATTCCAAGATCAGCGATCCCCGCACATTAACACTATCCTACACTCGCAAGGGACCATTTACATTTATGCCAAACCAATTAATTTACAAACGTACGTCTTTGGAGTGTGGGAGGAAACGGAAGATCTTGGATGAAAACCCACAAGGTCACAGGGAGAATGTACAAACTCCATAAAGACAACACCCATGGTCAGGATCGAACACGGTCTCTGGCTTACATTTCGGACTGAGATGAGGAAAAACCTTTTTCAAGAGAGAGTTAGATTTAGCTCTTAGGGCTGAAGGAATCAAGGGATATGGGGGGAAAAGCAGGAACGGGGTACGGATTTTAGATGATTAGCCATGATCATATTGAATGTCGGTGCTGGATCGAAGGGACGCGTGGCCTAGTCCTGCACCCATTTTTCCATGTTTCTAACTCTGGTTTCTTCCCACCACCCAGAATGATGCTGATTGTTAGGTTAATTGGCTACTTTATAAGCCCCTTAATCAGAGGTGATGGGTAGAATCAGTGATGTGTTAACGGGCATGAGTGAAAGAATAGTTATCGGGGAATATGTGGCGAAGTGGGATTAATGGACTTGCTCAATGGACCAGGTCGAATTAATAGACCCAGTCGTAGCCATCAGTTTCTGAACGGAAAATGAAGACCGTACTTTGCCACCGACATACATTTCTACATTCAGAGCCAGTATTTTCTTATTTTCAGTGTCCCTGAGATCTGGTCCCTCCTGAATAATATCTGGGATCCATCCCTGTTCCAACCATCTCCAGGACCTGTTCTCATTCCCTTTATCCCTGTGGAATTCTCTGCCTCAGAGGGCGATGGAGGCCGGTTCTCCCCACCGCAATCAGTCTGAAGAAAGGTGCCAAACTGAAATGTCGCGTATCCATGTTGTCTAGAGATACTGCCTGACCTGCTGCCTGAAGAAGGGTCACGACCCGAGACGTCGCCTACTCCTTTTCTCCATAGATGCTGCCTCACCAGCACAAGTTATTCCAGCACTGTCTCTAATTTACACAACAACTTCTAAGTTTGTTTGGAAATGACAAGCCAAAAAAAAAAACCTGCTTCGATTTATAGAGTATGAAGTTAGAAAAAACACGCTACACAATAATCTTCCTCACAATAATCAGACACGGTTGCTACTTTAACTACAGAAGGCATTTAATATTTGACACGGTTTATACTTTGCTCTCACTCCCACTTCCCCCAGATGCAATAAGGACCGAGTTCCTCTGGTCCCTATCTTTCACCCCACCAGCCTCTGCATCCAACACATCATCCTCCAACATTTTACACCACTATTCACATCTTCCCATCTTTATCCCTCTCCGCCTTCCGCAGACACCGCTCCCTCCGCAACTCCTTGGTTCACTCATCCCTTCCCACCCAAACCGGGTATTTCCCCCTGCAATCGCAGGAGATGCAACACCTGCCCAGATACCTCCTGCCTCGACTCCATCCAGGGACCCCAGCAGTACGTCCAGTTGAAACAGAAGGTTCACATGCACCTCCCCTCACCACATCTGCTGCATTCAGTGTCTCCGATGTGGGCTCCTGTGCATCGGCAAGACAAGGCGTATACTCGGCGACCATTTCGTGCAACACTTGCGCTTGGTCCACCAAGATCTACTGGATCTTCCGGTTGCTAACTATATTAACTCCCCTTCCCATTCTCATTATGAACTTTCTGTCCTGGGCTGCCTCCATTACCAGAGTTGCCAGAATTGCCATCTCTGTTCCCGTTGACAATTGTGCGATAATGCTCTATTAAACAATGTAACATACAGCAATTTAGTATTTTTAGTTCGTAATGTTGTAACAAAGATAAACTTATTGCTGTTGATAAGACCTTTCTTTTTTTTTTAATGGAAAAATAATTTATTGCAAGTCTGAAATCCCTAAGCCCTCTTTCCCCCCCATTAACACATTTGTCTTTATCATGTGGTATTTTGTAACATAAGCTTCTGAAGGAACACAGCTCTTGTGTTATTAGCAGAACGACCTGTAATTTATTATGCCATGCCTCGTGCCACTGGCCCAGTTCAAACTGCCCGAGCCTGGCAAATGTCTGTGAGATTAAACCCATTTATCAGCAAACGTGCTAAATTCAGGATGAAATATTAATTTAAGGCTTTGCCTATGCTCTTAAGGTAAATGTAAAAGATCCTTTAATGCTCTTGCACAGAAGAACAGAGGTGCCCCGCGTATCCTGGCAACATCAATCACTCTCTCTATTTTTAAATCAGCTAAATTATTATACTAGTGCTTGTGGAAGTTTGTTGTGTACAAATTGGCTGTTACATTTCATCTGTTACATTAGTGACTACCCCTAACGAGAACTTATACAATCAATTCCCACACTCCAAAGATGTGCAGGTTTGTAGGTTAATTGGCTTCTGTAGTGATAGTGAATTGTCCCTAGTGCTCGTGTACGGGGATTGCTGGTCGGCGCGGACTCGGTGGGCCAAAGGGCCTGCTTCTGCACTGTATCTCTAAACTAACTAAACTGTCAAAGGAACGCCTGTCATTGTTCACTGACTCTCCAGTGGAAGCTTCAGCCATTATCTTTGCTGTTTGTTTAGGAGGCGTGACTGAGCAAACTACACCCGTGCCGAAACCCCGGGATCGGCCACAAGCCCCGACAGAACGCTGCACGCCCGAGTCCAGGTACGTTAATCGGCCCCTTCAACTTCACAACTGTATGAGAAAGCAGCAGAATTGTTGAAGTCAACTCAACTGGCAAATGCAATGCTTGCATTGATTTCAAGGGGGCTAGGATACAAAAACAGGGATATAATGCTCAGGCTCCATAAGGAGCGGGTCAGGCTGCATTTGGAGTACTGTGAGAAATTTTGGGCACCATATCTGAGGAAGGATGTGCTGGTGCTGGAGAGGGTCCAGAGGAGGTTAATAAGAATGATCTCGGGAATGAGTAGGTTAACATATGATGAGCGATTGATGGCACTGAGCCTGTACTCACTAGACTTTAGAAGGATGAAGGGGTGGGACCTCATTGAAACTTACCGAATAGTGAAAGGCCTGGATAGAGTGGATGTGGAGAGTCTAGGACCAGAGGTCATAGCCTCAGAATAAAAGGTTGTACCTTTTCAAAGCTGATGAGGAGGAATTTATTTTGTCAGAAGGTGGTGAATCTGAGCAATTCATTACCACAGATGGCTGTGGAGGCCGTCAATGGATATTTCTAAGGGGATTGGCAGATTCTTGATTAGTATGGGTGCCAGGAGTTATGGGGAGAAGGCAGGAGAATGGGGTTAAGAGGGAAAGGTAGGTCAGCCGTGACTGAATGGCGGAATGGACTTGATGGGCCGAATGGCCTAATTCTGCTCCTAGAACTTATGAACATTAGCAAAACCAAGGAGCTGATTGTTGATTTCGGGGAAGGCATGCTGAGGGACCATTGGTGTTGAGGAGAGACTCTACAGCTTCAAGTTCCTGGTGTACACGTCTCTGATGATCCCTCCTGGGCCCAGCACTTTGATATCATTACAAAGAAAGCTCACCAATATCCTTTCTCAGAAGTTTGCGGAGATCTGGCATGTCACCAAATACTCGATCAAACGTCGGTGGAGCGCCTACTGAGTGGTTGCATCACAGCCTGGTTCTGAAAATCCTCAATACTCAGGAATGGATGAGGCTGCAGAAATAACTGATATTGTCCAGACCACCGCGGGTACTGGCCTCCCCACCATCAAAGGGACCGACAGGCAGCACAGCCTCGAAGGGAACCGATATCAGCAAAGACCTGCCCCACAGTCACCTCTCACTGGAGCATCGGGAGGAAGGTTCAGGAGCCTGAGGACCATTACCCCCATGTTCAAAAATAACTGCTTCTCATCAACTCCCAGGGTTGTGAACCATCCCGCACATCCCTAACCACAACACCAAACACTATGGACTTTGCTGCACTATGGTCACTCTGCATACTTTGGTCTTTTCACTCTCATGGTCCAATTTAGTTGAGTTTAGTGATACAGCACAGAAACAGGCCCTTCAGCCCACCGAGTCCACAGTCCAAGACCAGCGATCCCCGCACACTAACGCTATCCCACACACACTAGGGACAATTTTACATTTATGCCAAGCCAATTAACCTACAAACTTGTACGTCTTTTGAGTGTGGGAGAAAACCCACGCAGGTCACGCATGGGAGAACGTACAAACTCCGTACAGACAAGCACCCGTAGTCAGGATTGAACCGGGGTCTCTTGCGCTGTGAGGCAGTAGCTCTACTGTTGTGCCGCCAAGGGATGTCTGATAATTTATTATATTAATTATCGTTGCATCCAATGTGTCTGTGAGGTTCATTCGCTGTAACAGCAATAATTCTTTCTTGCAGAAGTAAGTAATTCATTGTGTAGAAATGAACTGCAAATGCTGGTTTATACTGAAGATAGACACAAAGTGCTGGAGTAACTCAGCAGGGTTCAACTAACTTACCTCAGCAGAAGGGTTCCGACCTGAAGCCTCACACGTCCTTTTCCTCCATAGATGCTGCCTGACCTGCTGAGTTACACCAGCATTTTATGTTTATCTAAGAAACTCATTGGTCCAGTTTATATCTGGAGCATTTGGCAAAGATTCTTGTTTCTTGTTTATCATTGGGATCTGGTCATTAGATAAGGTGATGTTCCACATGTGATGCTCTGTAACATTCTCCATCAGATGGCCACTAGTATCCCTTCCTCAGTGACTTGATGCTTTTGCTCAATCAACTGACACCATTCAACAGAGATGATGGTGCTGGTGATGCCAATATAAGCTGCTTGCTCAGGGCAACGCTGCTCCTTCTCAAATCATGCCAGTCTGGTCATGGGGAGAACATACAACGGGGAGAAAGTACAAACTCTGTCCAGACAAACAACTGTAGTCAGGATCGAACCCGGGTCTCTAGTGCTGTAAGGCAGCAACTCTACCGCTGTCCCACCGTGTCTCAGCACTTGGTATTCGCACACCCAGGGTCAATGCACAGCTTGCCACAATCAATATAATGAGGGCCTTGAAGGAAACATTTACCTCTTTTCTGACACTTTCAGTATAACACTCTGCGCCTTTGAGGTGTGGGAACGGTCTTGGGTGATTGCTGCCGCACGTGCAGACGTCCATGCTTTCTGTCCCTTCAACGTACCAGCTGAGGTACACGAGGACATCAAGGACAGGCATGAGTGGACAACCAGAGTTCTGCTTCAGGAATGGAAAGAGAGCCTCCAGACTCAGCAGTGATGAGCTGCTTCCTCAACCAGCACCTTGGAGGATTTCAGCGTCCTCAAACCCAACCCCCCGTCATCCTTTCCCAAAAGATTGCATCATAGTCCATGCCATAAGGTCATAAGTGATAGGAGAAGAATTAGGCCATTCGGCCCATCAAGTCTACTCTGCCATTCAATCATGACTGATCTATCTCTCCCTCCTAACCCCATTCTCCTGCCTTCTCCCCATAACCCTGACACCCGTACTTATCAAGAATCTATCTATCTCGGTCTTAAAAATATCCATTAGCTTGGCCTCCACAATCTTCTGTGGCAAATAATTCCACAGATTCACCACCCGCTGGCTGAAGACATTCCTCCTCATCTCCTTCCTAAAGGAACGTCCTTTAATTCTGAGGCTATGGCCTCTCGTTCTGGACTGTCCCACTAGTGGAAACATCCTCTCCACATCCACTCTATCCAAGCCTTTCACCATTCGGTAAGTTTCAATGAGGCCCCCCCTCATTCTTCTAACCTCCAGCGAGTAGTGGTCTTCCCGCCGTGAATAAACACTGGAGTGTGAGGATCTTCAACCTGAAGCTGCACATCCCAAGCACCACCGACTGAAAATCCCAGGCTCCAACAGTGCTGCGGCTCCTGCAGACTTCACAGGATGGCGGCTGGTGTCGGCACACCGTGCTCACTCGCTGACTCACATTGTCCCAGCAGGTTAACATTAGAATCTGTCCTTACCTCATGATCAACTCACAGCCGCCTCCCCCCCCCAGGTGAATTGGCTCACTGTTTGGCTTCACGTCATTAAGCTTCTCAAGTACAAATATACATTGACAACCCAAATGGTCTTTAAACTCTCGCTGACTAACCACTTCAAACTTCAGCTGGGCTGTCAAATGCACCCTTACAAACAGCCCGCTTACTCCACCCTAGTCGTCCTACCAGTTCCACTGCAGGCAGTGCAGAAAGCAAATAGCATGTTGACCTTAATTGTGAGAGGATTTGAATATAGGAGCAAGGAGGTCCTGCTGCAGTTGTACAGGGCGCAGGTGAGACCACATCTGGAGTATTTTGTGAGGTTTTGGTCTCAAGACATTTTTACTATTGAGGGAGTGCAGCGTAGGTTCACCAAGTTAATTCCTGGGATGGCGGGACTGACGTGATGAAAGAATGAATCGACTGAGCTAATATTCGCTGGAATTTAGAAGGATATGAGGGGATCTTATAGAAACATATAACATTCTTAAGGGTTTGGACAAGCTAGATGCAGGGGAAAAAATCCCGATGTTGGAGAGCCCAGAACCAGGACCAGACGTCAGAGTTTAAGAATAAAAGGTAGGCCATTTAGGACTGAGATGAGGAAAAACGTTTTCACTCATAGTTGTGAATTTGTGGAATTTTCTGCCACAGAAGGCAGTGGAGGCCAATTTCACTGGATGTTTTCAAGAGAGAGTTAGATACAGCTCTTAGGGCTAACGGAATCAAGGGATATGGGGAGAAAGCAGGAACGGGATACTGATTTTGGATGATCATACTGAATAGCGATCGAAGGGCTGAAAGGCCTACTCCTGCACCTATGTTCTACAGTTTCTATTGTAGCATCCTTGTATTCCTCTCGTTATCGCACCTTCCCAGGCAATAAAGGGCCATTATGGGTTCCATCCTTCGTGAGGATTTGTTCTGACCTTTTTTGGCCTCCAGTCTCTCAATTTCCTCGCTAACTTTAGAGATTAAAAGGAAATCTCTTAAGTACTGAGGCAAATGCTGAACAATTAAATTTGGGTCCAGTCTAATCAGTCTTGCCTTTTAAGTAAAGAAAGATACAAAATGCTGGAGTAACACTGCAGGTCAGGCAGCATCTCTGCAGAACATGGGTCGGTGATGGTTCGGGTCAAGACCCTTCTTCAGAATTGGCTTTTAAGTGTTGATGGACCCATGACTTTGTATCATTGTTTACAATGCTTTTAATCGTTTTTCCAATTACCCAACTATATTTAAGCAATGAGATCTGGGTTTACAGGTCCCTTCCAATCATCCTTGCAATATCACTTGCTTTATAAAGGGCCTGTCCCACTTTTACGACCTAATTCACAACCTTTTTTACTCGTGGACATTTTTCATCTGGCTAGAAAAACGCCCCGACCAACTTGATGCCACGAGTACCTATGACCTCGTGACGACCATGCTGCGAGTATGAGTCAAGGGGCAAACTTCGGCAGAGGTCGTGAATTAGGTTGTGAACGTGGGACAGGCCCTTAACTGTCCTGAGCCCAGGACTGATGCGTCTGTCCACGCTCACTGGTTGAGACGTGTGCCTGTACTGCCACCTGCTGCTAGCAGATGCTTACTGCAGCAATACCATGGCTGTCGTCATGGTGCTATTTCAACACTGCTGTCTGGGATTTTACTCGCACTGATCCTTCACTGATCTTGCTGGTGCTCTTTCCATTCTCCTGTACCTACCTCATGTTCTGAGGTCCTGTCTAGCAGCAGGGTAACAGACCATGTAATAGTGATGGACACAGACCGTGCATCGATTAGATGCACAGAGTCTCTTGCCCAGAGTAGGTGAATCGAGCACCAGAGGACATAGGTTTAAGGTGAAGGGGAAAAGATTTAATAGGAATCTGAGGGGTAACTTTTTTCACACTTAGGGTGGTGGGTGTATGGAACGAGCTGCCAGAGGAGGTAGTTGAGGCAGGGACTATCCCAACATTTAAGAAACAGTTAGACAGGTACATGGATAGAACAGGTTTGGAGGGATATGGATCAAATGTTGGCAGGTGGGACGAGTCTAGCTATGGCATGTTGGCCAGTGTGGGCAAGTTGGGTCGAAGGGCCTGTTTCCACACTATATGACTATGTAATAGTGATGGATATAGACCATGTAATAGTAATGAATATAGACCATGTAATAATATGATAGATACAGACTATATGATAGTGACGGATCTGTCTGAAGCAGGGTCCCAACACAAAACATCGCCTGTCCATATTCTCAAGAGATGCTACCTGACCTGTTGAGTTACTCCAGTATTTTGGGTCTATCTTTGGTGTAAGCCAGCACTTTCAATTCATTTTTTTATTACATTACATAACAAAGTGACGTGGATTAACCAGAATAAGAGGTACTTTAATTTAGTTTAGAGATGCAGCATGGAAACATGCCCTTTGGCCCACCGAGTCCGCTGACCATCCATCACCCGTCCACACACTAGTTTTATGTTAACCCACTTTCACATCCACTCCCTACATACTAGGGGCAATTTACAGATGTCAATTAACCCACAAACCTGCACGTTCTGGGGATATGGGAGGAAACGGGAGCACCCGGAGGACATCCATGCGGTCACAGGGAGAACGTGCAAACTCCACACACACAGCACTCGAGATCAGGATCGAGCTCGCTTCCCTGGCGCTGTGAGGCAGCAGCTCTACCAGCTGCGCCACTGTGCCGCCCTTGTAGATACAAACAACTGCAGATGCTGGTTTACAAAGATACTCCAGCACTTTGCGTCTAACTCAGCCGGTCAGGCAGCATCAACGGAGAACATGGACCGGTGGCGTATTGCGTCAGGACCAAACAGGTTCTGAAGAAAGATCCCGACCTGAAACGCCACCTATCCATGTTCTCCGGCGATGCTGCCTGACCCGCTGAGTTACTCCAGCTGTTTGTCTCTTTTGACCAGAGTATTCACTGCCGATTTAAACTCTTCAAGTAAGCCCCAACTCCAGCTTTGCCAGTTGTAAAAGATTATTGAAACATTTGAAAACCATTAAAAAATACTTAAAAACATGAACAATTGACTGTTAAACGAAACACACATCATTTTTAAAAATCTTGCTTTTCTTCCTCAGAATCTGAGTACAAATTCTCCAGTGTGTAGTCGGGAACCTCAGTCAGTCAGCTTTGCTGCTGAACTCCATTGAGGACAGCTAGGAAATGGCTGAACTGTTGACACCCACCAGCTATTTGCAGCCTTCATTGTCTTCGAGCAGAATCCTTAGAACCTCTGATTAAATTAGGTACATGGAGGACAGGTTTAGAGGAAAATGGGCTAAACACAGGCAAGTGAGACTCGTGTAGATGGGGCATGTTGTTGGTGTGAGCAAGTTGTGCCCAAGAGACTATCACTCTATTAGTGGCCTTATTCTGAGAGGGGAAGCAAATTTCCTTTGATACATTTCCTAACATTGTCAAAACAGATAATTTTCTCTTTCTGAGACGGCCCCTCAGTCTCAAGGATGAGGTTGAGTTTAGTTAATTAGTTTACAGTGAAAAGCTTGTTTCGCATGCAAGCCATGATGAGTTGCATCCATTCCAGTTCTGTTGGTGTCTGTGTGGCTAATTAGGCCATTGTGGGGTCATCGTAGTCGGCCACAGGTGGGACAGGGAGGTAAACACAGATGCTGGCAAAGATAGACACAAAGTGCTGGAGCAACAGGCAGCATCTCTGGCGGAAAAGGATTGGTGACGTTTTGGGGTCAGGACCTTCAGACTGAAAGTAGGGGGTGGGGGGGGGGGGGTTGGGGGTGAAGAGCTGGAGGTAAGAAAAGATCAGGGCCAGCCACAAATGACCTCAGGCAGGTTGATCGCAAGGGAAACAATGTGGACAACTGTGGAACTGGTAAAAACAACTGGGGAGGAGGAAGGGGCAGGGGGAAGGAGTGTATGAGATGAAGTTACTTAATTTTAGAGAATTCATACCGCCGGGTTTGTAGGCTATCCAAGCGAAATATGAGGTGCTGTATCTCCAGTTTGCGTGTGACTTAACTCTGGCAGTGGAGGAGGCCCAGGGCAGAAAGGTCAATAGGAGAATGGGAAGGGGAGTTGAAATGGTTAGCAGCCGGGCGTTCCCATAGGCCTAGGTGGACCGAGCGCAAGTGTGCAGCCCAATGGTTGCCAAGTCTTCATTTGGTCTTGCCTGTGTACAGGAGGAGCCCACAATCGGGAAAACTGGGTGCAGTAGGTGAGGTTAGAGGAGGAACATGCTTACAGGGGCGGTGCTTGCTAGGGGTAGTGGAAGGGCGGTGTGTTGCTTTGAATGTTCTTACCAAGCTTCTGTGTGCTCAAGCCTCCTTGAAGAGAACATTCTCTGTCATCTGAGATGCTACCCCTCCAATTTGAACTGCCAAGGACACCCATGGATCAACAAGGATGCTACTTTCTTCAAGGAGGCTTTGAGAACCTTTGGACTCATTTCCCAATGTCTCCTGGAAATCCCTTGCCATCCTTGAGTTACTCCAGCACTTTGTGTCTCTTTTTATAAACCAGCATCTGCAGTTCCTTAGGTCTGCAAGGATAGAGTTGAGGCAGGATTTTTTTTTTACATGGTCTATATATTTTCAGGCAAAGATTGGTAAATTCTTGATTGTAACAGGTGACCAAGATTATGGGAAGAAGGCAGGAGAATAGAGTTAGAAGGGAGAGACAGATCAGCCATGATTGAATGGCGGAGTAGACTTGATGGGCCGAATGGCCTAATTCAGAAAGGCTCTGGAACCGAGGGTGTCGGAAAATTGGTGAACGACATGTATTCATCCTGCAAACTTACCATTATAAAGTTATTATACCAATGCTGATAGATGTAGTGTCACACTGTACCAGTGCCAGTGTTTGCAGACAAGTATTGTTAAGACCTGCTTGGGTGCTTTTGTCTTGCGCACGAGGTTGCAAGGCACATCTTGATCCTGTCACTTCTCACATCTTTGCACTTGTAATTATTTTGATTAAGATTAAAAATGTGTCTGCAGAAAGAAAATGAGATCATTTTAAGAGGAGTTTAAGAAGGAACTGCAGAAGCTGGACAATCGAAGGTAGACAAAAATGCTTGAAACGTCACCTATTCCTTTGCTCCATAGATGCTGCCTCACCCGCTGAGTTTCTCCAGCATTTTTGTCTACCTTCATTTTACGGGGAGGTGCTGTTGTCTTGCATCCTGATACGTGATGTGTTTCCAGCAGGAAAGGCGACGCCAAGCCTAAAGACCCGCCGTGGCTTTTGCTGGTCAACTCTGAGCCCAAGAGGAGGCCCGCTCCGCCCCGGCCTGGAAGGCGGCCCAGCCCTGGCAACACCCAGCGGGAGGCGGACGAGAGCCGCTCCCTCAACCCCTTCGAAGTGGACGATGAGGAAACGAGCGACGTGTCTGAGAAACTGACTGATACCGCTCCCAAACCGACCCACCCGTGGTACGGTATTCAGCCAGCTAGCAGCCCGAAGATTAGGAAGCGGCCAGCACCCCCTGCACCAAATGCATCGCCCTCAGGTGAGCCTGTCCACTACATTGTGCCTGTTCACGTGGACCTTCTGGGATATATTTGAGAAAGAATGTGTTCCGAGAAGATTATTTCCACGATTGTTTGAAGTCTGGTAACTTGCAGCCACGGAGAGGCAGCTGTGGGTTTTATTGTGTAGGCGCAATGAACTGATGCTGGTTTACAAACAAAACCCACTCAGTGCTGGAGTAACTCATCTGTTCCCGATGTTGGGGGAGTCCAGAACCAGGGGCCACAGTTTAAGAATAAGGGGTAAGCCATTTAGAACTGAGACGAGGAAACACTTTTTCTCACAGAGAGTGGTGAGTCTGTGGAATTCTCTGCCTCAGGGGGCGGTGGAGGCCAGTTCTCTGGATGCTTTCAAGAGAGAGCTGGATAGGGCTCTTAAAAATAGCGGAGTCAGGGGATAAGGGTAGAAGGCAGGAACGGGGTACTGATTGGGGATGATCAGCCATGATCACATTGACTGACGCTGCTGGCGCGAAGGGCCAAATGGCCTACTCCTGCACCTATTGTCTATTGTCTGGTCAGACAGCATCTCTGGAAGACGTGTAGGAAGGAACTTCAGATGCTGGTTTACACCGAAGGTAGACGCAAAATGTTGGAGTAACTCAGCCGGACAGGCAGCATCCCTGGAGAGAAGGAATGGGTGACGTTTCAGGCCGGCTGCTGCCTTTCTTCATGGACCCTTCACGAGTCTGAAGAAGGGTTCATGTCATCTAGAAGATGGACACAAAATGCTGGAGCAACTCAGCGGGACAGGCAGCATCACTGGGGAAAAAGGATGGGTGACGTTTCGGGTTGGAACCCATCTGCAGACTGTTCAGACCAAGAAGAAGGGTGCAGGAAGTGAAGGTCCTGATCCAAAACCACACTGATCCATGTCTTCCAGAGATGCTATACGACCTACTGAGTTACTCCAGCACTTTGTGTTTTCTATTATTTATTGTGTGTTGGAAGAACATCCCAAAACGATGTATAATTAGTTGAGAAAACAACTCTTCCTTTCCCCTTGAAAGAGTTGGCACTATATCTTCGTAGAATTGAGCAACGAGTGCATTCAGTGTAAGATATCCAGACACGTTAACCCATGCCAGGTTCCACGCAGAGCAGGACAAAAAAAGCTAAATACTCCAGGGTAGACAAAAATGCTGGAGAAACTCAGTGGGTGAGGCAGCATCTATGGAGCGAAGGAATAGGTGATGTTTCGGGTCGAGACCCTTCTTCTGTCTGAGTTACTCCAGCGTTTTTGTCTAACTTCGATTTCTCCAGCATCTGCAGTTCTTTCTTAAACATTCCTAAATACTCCAGGTATTGGAAGCTCCCAAATAACAAAAGTAGGAAATGTTCGGCAGGTTTGGTAACATCTGTAGAGAGGACTAGAATTACATTTTGGTTCTTTCACCAGTAAAGTTGAGATAAAATGGATATAAAGTGGCTTCAGAGTCACAGACAGAGGAAGAATAAACTAAACCAGTTCTCTACAATGGAGTGCATGGACAAATCTTCCCTTCGTCTTCTCGCGTATGGAGTGCACAGCCTAAAGTTGTAGGACAACTTGTTTTATTTGATCTTATTTGATTGTGCACGCCGGGTTGATTACATTCGTCGAAACAGGGCGGACCACGTGAAGGTTGCAATCTCCCACCCCCACAAACATATGATGTAAGAGGGAGCCCTTTACATTCCTGGGGCTTTGGAATGAATTTGCAGAGGTGCGACTCCACAGTTCCGGCAGATTGCAATCCGTAGAGTTGCATCCGTGGATCCTCACAAGAAAATAGACACAAAGTTCTGGAGTAACTCAAGCACTTTGTCAGGCACATCTGTAGAGAAAAAGGACGGGTGATGTTTCGGGTTGGGATCCTTCAGACCCAAAATATCACCCATCCTTTTTCTCCAGAGCTGCTGCCTGACCTGCTGAGTTACTCCAGCACTTTGTGTCTATCTTTGGTATATACCAGCATCTGCAGTTCCTTTCGTCACATCCCCATAGGAATGTTTCGGGTCGGTCTTGGAGAGTTTTAAATTAATTTAAAACTCTCCAAAACAGGGGGAAAAAAGCATAGACAAGATTGGAAGAGAAACTGTGTGTTTTGGAAAGGACTAAGCTGAGAGTTAAACAAAACCCAATGTTTAAGATACATGTACAAGAGGTACATAAAACACGGCTGCTGCAGGCAAAATTAACCACATAAGACATTCTGTAGGCTATCAACCGCTGGGAACAAGATTGAGGAAAAAACTTAGAGGTACGATGACGCAGCAGGTAGAGCTGTTGCCTCACAGAGTCAGAGACTTGGGTTCGATCCTGACGACAGGTGCTTTCTATCAGGAGTTTGTACATTCCCCCAGTGAATGCGTGGGTTTTCTCCAGGTGCTTCGGTTTCCTCCCAAGCTACAAAGACGTGCGGGTTTGTAGGTTAATTGGCTTCAGTAAAAAAAAGTAAATTGCCCCTTAGTGTGTGTAGGATGGTGTTAGTGTGAAGGGATCGCTGGTCGGCGTTGACTCGGTGGGCCGAAGGGCCTGTTTCCGCATGGTATCTCTAACCTAAACTAAACTAATATGCAAAAGCCACAGGCTAGTGATAGTGGGGGAATGCAAATATCTATTTGGAGATAGCTAGCACTCACATGGGTGGCAAAGAAGAAGAATATCCGATGACTGTTCAGGGAAACTTTCCTGATCAGTGCATTTCTGGCTCAACAAAGGGGAGGTAGCAGTGTTGTTCTTTGGGAAACGAGCCAGGCCAACTGGAGAAATTATCAGAGGAAGTAGCCGTTGTAAATTTTGAATAACTGGAAAAGGATGTATGGCACTCCACGGTAAAAATAGTCAGAGACTGATGGGGTTCAGTGGGATGATGATAAATTTACTCTCAGTAAACTCGAATCAAAGCTTGGCAGGCAAAACCTCTAAATCTCTCTGAATCTTTTAAGGTATAACTATTTTGACTGAAGTGAGGGTCAGTAACATCCAGAGATGCACATCAGTGGCCTCTTCACACTCTTCATGTTGGTTCAATAGACGTCCATTCAGTTGGCACTGGCGAGCGCATACTTGTGCCAACATGGAACGGCTCCTCATAATGGATTCTGGTAACATGGAAGCAAAACATATCGTGCCCTGGTTTGATCTCTCCTTAAACAGAGTGGAGTATGATGAAATAGATGCTTTTCCTGAACATCAGTCATTTCTACAGTACCGCACATCGGCCACAATGTTTGAGCCAAACATGATGCCAAGTTTAACTGATCTCATCTGCCTGCGTGTGATCCATGTCCCTCTATTCCTTGCACTTCCATGTGCTTACCTACAAGCCACTATCATATCTACCTCCACCACCCATGGCAATGCACTCCACAGCTTTGCCCTGCACATCTCCATTAGACTTTTCCCTGCTCACCTCTGCCCTCTAGTGTTGGGACATTCTCATCCTGGGAACAATGTTCTGATTGTCCATCCTGTCAATGCCTCTCCTAATTCCATCTGCAGTAAACCCTCGTTTTAAACGACCTCTTTATGACGGATTTTTGGTTATAGCAGCAGACCTACCGTCGGCTGCCCACGCCACTCCCTGGCCGCCTGCAGCACTGGCTGCCCCTCGACGCCCCCGGCTCATGCCGCTTTTAAGCCACACCACCAACGCTTACCCGTACTCCGGCCACCCACGGGCCGCAACCATTGACTCCGCCGATCCTCTCCTCCTCTCGGGGCCGACAACTCATCTGGATTCCTGGCCCAGTTCCGGACCAAGAATCTGAAGAAGGGTCTGGACCCAAACCGTCACCTATCCATGTTTTCCAGAGATGCTGCCTGACTCGCTGAGATACTCCAGCACTAAGTTTCCTTTTATGTATTAATCAGTAACTGCGGTCGTTTGTTTCTACTGCTTATATAATGATAATCTCTTGCTCGGTTATAGTGGACAATGGGCAAGAATGATCTCCCCATCCCCTGCACCTCGTGTTCCATTATAACGAGGGTTTACTGTACTTCACCAGCGATACAGCATCAGATTGTGGGGATTTGACTAGTTTTGTCTTGAACACACCAAATCTAGGTAGTTCAATTTCAGAATCAGAATCACACTTTATTCGCCAAGGGATTTCACTGGCCAGGTCAGTCATCCAATTAAAAGCAACAGATCACTCGAAAAAATACATTTTAACATGAACATCCACCACAGTGACTCCTACACAGTCCTCACTGTGTTCGAAGGCGAAATAAAGTTAAAGTCCTTCCTTTTGTTCTTCCTCGGTTGAGGTCTCGAGCCCCCCATTGACGGGACGATCTTGACTCCCGTAGCCGGCGGCGTTCGGGCCCTCCGCGTCGAGGCGATCAGCTCCCGCATCGGGGGGGTGTCAGCTCCCCCGCACCGGGTGATCGAACCTCGCGTCGGGGCTGATCAAAACTTCCGCGACGTTGGAACTCCCGACCCAGCCTCACCCGAGACTGCGAGCCCTTGGTGTTGGGTTCCACGGTGGGAGCGATCCCAGGCAAGGGATCAGCTCCGATGTTAAGGCCGCGCCCCGCGGTGGGGCTCACGACAGTCCGAGGAGGCTTCCAGCTCCATCGATGGTAGGCCACAGAGCCTGGAGAATGTGATCCGAAAATTGATCGCATCTCCGGGAAAGTAGGATGCTGACAAAAAGTTTCCCCCGATCCCCTCCCCCCTCCCCCCTCCCCCCTCCCCCCACATAAAACAAACCAAAGTGTTTATTTTAGTTTCTCTTCTGTGTCTGGTAATTTATATCCATCCTTTCCTGGTAAAATCTGTCTGCAGACATTCCCATAATAAGATTGTGTAAGATTTTAGCCAAGTAGACTTTTAGAATTATAGAAGTTTTAAGCCACTAAAGACTGACAAGTGAAAAGGTTCTGTTGAGTATTTAAAAAGTAATAAATAGTTCCAGTCTTCCAACAGAGGCTCTCCATCATGTGTTATACAGTACTTTGTGGTACATATGTGATTATACATAGTGGGAATGCAAATTATTATGTGTAGGAAGGTATTGCAGATGCTGGTTTAAACCAAAGATAGACACAAAATGCTGGAGCAACTCAGCGGGACAGGCAGCGTCTCTGGAGAGAAGGAATGGGTGATGTTTCAGCTCGAGACCCTTCTTCAAACTGATGAGAATTATGCAAAAAAAATTACGGATTATTATTCCTGATTGAATTGCATTTGAACCCTTTAACAGAAGAAAATGTTTATTAGTTAAATAAATAATCATAGCATTTAACTGGAAGACAGACACAAAAATAAGAATAAGGGGTAAGCCGTTTAGAACGGAGATGAGGAAACACTTTTTCTCACAGAGGGTTGTGAGTCTGTGGAATTCTCTGCCTCAGATGGTGGTGGAGGCCGGTTCTCTGGATACTTTCAATAGAGAGCTAGATAGGGCTCTTAAAGATAGCGGAGTCAGGGGAGAAGGCAGGAACGGGGTACTGATTGGGGATGATCAGCCATGATCACATTGAATGGCGGTGCTGGCTCAAAGGGCCGAATGGCCTACTCCTGCACCTATTGTCTATTACCTTGTCTATTGTCTAAAAATCTGGAGTAACTCAGCGGGTCAGGCAGCATCTCAGGAGAGAAGGAATGGCTGGCGTTTGAAGGATCTCGACCCGAAACAATTCTCCAGAGATGCTGCCTGTCCCGCAGAGTTACTCCAGCATTTTGTGTCTGTCTTCGGTTTGCACCAGTATCTACAGTTCCTCGCTTCACATAGCATTTAACTTTATTTATTTAATTTCTGAACTTTCAATGCAAATTGAGTTATCAATCTCTTTCAGCCCAGCGCTCAGTCCTTTCTGCAACCCCTTCCCCTTCCCTCAGCATGGAAAGCATTCCCGGGAGCTCCGCAAAGTCTACTCCAGAACTACGCAGGAAGTTTGAAGACAGCCCTGGCAAGAGCCCAGAGGGTGAGGGTCCAGAGGTGACGAGAGAGGGTCCAGAGGTGACGAGAGAGGGTCCAGAGGTGACGAGTGAGAGCCCAGCGGTGACGAGCGAGGGTCCAGAGGTGACGAGTGAGAGCCCAGCGGTGGCTAGTGGGATCCCGGAATTGGCCAGCACGAGTCCAGCAGACAAGACTCCAGAGACGTCCAGCAAAACTCCAACGGTGGCCGGCGAGATCCCAGAGGCGGCTAGTGAGTGGCCAGCAGTGACCGGCACGCGCCTGGAGGTGGCTCGTGGAAGCCCAGGGGTGCCTAGTGGGAGTCCAGCAACCAAAGAGTCCAGCACAACATCTAATGAAGGACCAGCACCACTCGGCTATCACCGACCTCCCCCTAAACCTCCTGCATCCCCACGTCATCCATCTCCGGAATCAAACAGATTAAAAGCTGCCTGCTCTGACCAGCCAAAGGTAGGTGTGGCGATGGTGCGTCACTAAACATACAATAAATAAAAATATTCAGCTTATCTGAGAGAGGCAGAGGGAATTTATAAAGGGGGTGATCGTGCCTGTTGAATCTGATTTAGGTTTTTTGGAGAGATGACCAAAAATGCGTGGACAGGGGAATAGAAATGATTGTGGGCTTGGCTAGTTTTGTTTAGAGGCCCCCGATACCGCATCGACCAGCGATCCCCGCACACTAACATTATCCTACACGCACTAGGGACAATTTACAATTACACCAAGCCAATTAACCTACAACCCTGCTCGTCTTTGGAGTGTGGGAGGAAACTGGAGATCCCGAAGAAAACCCACGCAGGTCACGGGGAGACCGTACAAACTCCGTACAGACAGCACCCGTAGTCGGGATCGAACCCGGGTCTCTGGCGCTGTGAGGCAGCGCCTCTACCGAAAGTCTATAGTAAAACATATGGCTAAGACAGAAAATAAGGAGATGAAGAGAAAAGTATTGAACTACCGCAGTCGATGCCCCACTTGGCGCCTCCGTGGTGCTGGCCCGGGCCCCAGCCGCGGGCTCCATCGACTGCTCTGCCGACCCGTGAAGCCCGGCTCCTCCGTCCGACCCGCGAGGCCCTGACCCAGGTTTCGACGCAGCGATCCGGAATGCATCGAGATCGCGGCGCGTGACCCTTTGGGAAGCTGGTGAACGCTCCCACTTCACATGAGAGCCCTGTACAGTAACAGGGGGCGTACAGTCCCTGACTCTGCCTCCACATGGTCATGCATTGATCAATGGTTCGTCACGTGTACAAAGCTACGGTGAAATTCCGGCATACATTTCAGTGAAGTGTTGTCATACCTAAGCACAATCCCCGATTAGAACAAAGAGCATAGAAATAGTTCACTGAGACCGCATGCAAGACTCACCAGATTCTGGTGCCATTTTCACTGCAGTCTGGTCCGCGTGCTAGTTATGTGATATCAATTGTGGCATTGTAAGCAATGTTCATAGTTCATAAGTTCTAGGAGCTGAATTAGATCATTTGGCCCATTAAGTCTACTCTGCCATTCAATCATAGCTGATCTATCTTTCTTTCCCAACCCCAACTTACTATCGAGGGAGTGCAGCGTAGGTTTACAAGATTAATTCCCGGGTTTTTAGAACGGAGACGAGGAAACACTTTTTCGCACAGAGAGTTGTGAGTCTGGAATTCTCTGCCTCAGAGGGCGGTGGAGGCCGGTTTTCTGGATACTTTCAAGAGAGAGCTAGATAGGGCTCTTAAAGATAGCGGAGTCAGGGGATATGGGGAGAAGGCAGGAACGGGGTACTGATTGGGGATGATCAGCCATGATCACATTGAATGGCGGTGCTGGCCGGAAGGGCTGAATGGCCTACTCCTGCGACTATTGTCTATTTCATTCTCCTGCCTTCTCCCCATATCCACTGACATCCGCACTAATCAAGAATCTGTAAAAATATCCATTGACTTGGCCTCCACAGCCGCCTGTGGCAATGCATTCCACAGATTCACCACCCTCTGACTAAAGAAATTCCTCCTCCTTTCTAAAAGTACGTCCTTTTATTCTGAGGCTGTGGCCTCTGGTCTTAGACTCTCCCACAGTGTGGACGGATGTGTAAATTACAGAGGCGTAACCTGATGAAGCACTGGGTAAACTGCAGGAAGCTCAGTTTAGTTATGACTCCAACCACTGAGACCACTGATTATCACTGAGACCTCTTGTCTCTACGTGCAGACAATCTCCCCATTCTGTACTGCCACTGGAGGGGAAAGAAGGAGAAAGCAGGGACTACCTGAAATTGGGGAAGTCAATGTTCATACCGCTGGGGTGTAAACTATCCAAGCGAAATATGAGGTGCTCCTCCTCCAATTTACGGTGGGCCTCACTCTGGCCATGGAGGAGGCCCAGGACAGAAAGGTCGGATTCGGAATGGGAGGGGAGTTGAAGTGCTGAGCCACCGGGAGATCAGGTTGGTTATTGCGAACCGAACGAAGGTGTCGGGCAAAGTGATCGTCAAGCCTGCGCTTGTCCGCACCGATGTAGAGCAGCTGACACCTAGAGCAGCAGATGCAATAGATGAGGTTGGAGGAGATGCAGGTGAACCTCTGCCTCACCTGGAAAGACTGCTTGGGTCTTTGGATGGAGTCAAGGGGGGAGGTAAAGCGACAAGTGTAGCATTTCCTGCAGTTGCAAGGGAAAGTACCAGGAGAGGGGGTATTTTGGGTGGGAAGGGACGAATTGACCAGGGAGTTACGGAGGGAGCGGTCTCTGCGGAAAGTACCAGGTCACATTCATCCATCTTGCTTGCTGACTGTGGCTGCTGCCAGTTAGCAGAAGCAGATTTGTAATTCAGAGTGCAGTGTTTTGCAGTCTCGGCACTGATCCTGGGGAGTGAGGTCAGCCTGTTGTTGATCTTTAGCCCATGTGGACATGATAGTCTTCCATGCTGTCAATTTGTCTGAGTCATGGCTTGCTGTCACCATCCAAGATCTTCCACTCAGCATGTGCCTGCCTCCAAACTCAGCCCCTTCAGCGTTTCTTAGTTGAATGAAGGGGTGACACAGCGGTAGAGTTGCTGCCTTACAGCACCAGAGACCCAGGTTCATTCCTGACTACATGTGCTGTCTGTACGGAGTTTGTATGTTCTCCTTGTGGCCGCGTGGGTTTTCTCCGGGTGCTCTAGTTTCCTCCCACGCTCCAAAGACGTACAGGTTTGTACGTTATTTGACTTTGGTAAAAATTGTAAATTGGCCCTAGTGTGTAGGATCGTGCTAGAGTACGGCTGACCACAGGCCACTGTTCCCTGTACTTACTTTGTATGCAAGTTTCATATGTGCAGCTTGATCAAATGTAGGTATCATTGAGAATTCTTGTTATAGACATATAATGTTCAGAAGAAGTTGGATCTCCCTATAGAGGCTTCTTGGGTTTAAGTGTACTATTGTTAGCAATGTTACAACATTTTGAGATTTAAAAAATCAAGTCTGCAATTTATCCCATCAGATAAAGCATAAAAAGAAGTTTAATTTGACACCTAATTCACTTTCATATCTTCAGTATTAAAAAAGTTATGCCCACTTTCATACTTGGAAATTAGCATCTTGTTCCCCATTGCCTTTCCATTGACTTCCAGAACACAAAAGCTGTGATCTAGAACAGTCAAAAGCCCATAACTTTCTTAAAAATTAAGAGAACTCAATGAAATGTTCAGTTATTATAGATTGAAGCATTCTGAAACAAATATGAAACAATATTACTTGGATGACCTGAAATTAAACCATATAATTAGTTAGTTATCTAATTGTAGCTAATTACAAAATTCAATTACTAGATCTAAACATCTATCAATTTCTTTAAAAATGATAAACATTGTTAAATTGCCTAAGTGTCCAAATAACATTCACACAATAATCCACAATATAACATGATTTTTAAATCTCATTTTCATGAATTTATAGGCCAAATGGAAGGAATTTAGTGTTTAATGCCCGTAAATTTAAATCAACTTGTGAGTGGGTTTTAGTGGAATGCGGTGGATTGGAACGTTGCGGTTTGCGCTGAAGTCGGCAGGGAAAATACAGCCGGTTCATACGTTTTTTTTGTCTCCTTCTCGCAACATGAAAAAGTGATTAAATGCTTCCTAAAAACCAAGTTTTTATGTAAAAATAAACTGTGTATCTTCTTTAATTGCCTATGTTAGGTCCGTTCTGCTGTCAGTGTTCAGAGCTTTAGAAGATGATTTTTAAACTACTCTAGTTAATAAATAATCTAGCGTAGTTTAAAAATAACTTCATGAATGAAATGTCGGAGCGATTTCTCTTTAGCGACGAAATCGCCCGACATGGATCGATTTGGACTGTCTAGGGAAAAACGGCATTTTAAACCCGCCCCCCTCTGAAAGGCGCCAAAGTCACGCACACTTTTCATTGTGTTGCCTGCATTTCTGAAGCTGTGTGAAGTGCAGATGGAGTCAGTGGTAGGGAGGCTGGTCTGTGTGACGGACTGGGCTGCATCCACAACTCTCTGCCATTTCTTGCGCCCTTGGGCAGAGCTGTTCCCAAACCAAGCTGTGATGCAAGCGGACAGAATGGAGCAGCTGGGCTTGTACACTCTGGAATTTAGAAGGATGAGAGGGAGTCTTATTGAAACATAAAGATTATTAAGGGCTTGGACACGCTAGAGCTAGGAAACATGTTCCCGATGTTGGGGGAGTCCAGAACCAGGGGCCACAGTTTATGAATAATTTAGAACGGAGAGGATGAAAAACCTTTTCACACAGAGAGTTGTGAGTCTGTGGAATTCTCTGCCTCCAAAGGTGGTGGAGGCCGGTTCTCTGGATGCTTTCAAGAGAGAGCTAGATAGAACTCTTAAAGATAGTGGAGTCAGGGGATTTTGGGAGAAGGCAGGAACGGGGTACTGATTGTGGATGATCAGCCATGATCACATTGATTGGCGGTGCTGGTTCGAAGGGCTGAATGGCCTACTCCTGCACCTATTGTCTATTGGAGTGCTGACTGGAACTAGCAAATATGTCAGGTCATACCACGCGTTTGTTCGCACAACCTTTGATCAGAAAATTAAATGTTCTTTTTGCAGTCGTCTTGCAAAGAAAATCCATTTGACAGAAAATCCTCTCCGGCCGGAGGTCCGGTCCCACTCAGACCACGGAGAGGGCCGAAGCCAGCTCGTCCGCCGGCCCCCGGTCACGGCTTCCCGCTCATCAAACGCAAGGTGGGTACAAATCAGGGCTTCCAGCAGTCACGCCTTCCCTCCAAAATCAGAATTGATAGGACCAGAATTAGGCCACTCGGCCCATGAAGCCTACTCTGCCATTCAATCATGGCTAGACACAAACAGCTGGAGTTGCTCTGCGGGACAGGCAGCATCTCTGGAGAGAAGGAATGGGTGACGTGTCGGGTCGGGACCCTTCAATGAAGAAGTACCACTAGGTCCTTGTGCTGCCTAATTAGAAGTGAATCCTCTTACGGCTTCTTCAGAGAACGGTCTCGATCCGAAACGTCACCCATTCCTTCTCTCCAGAGATGCTGCCTGTCCCGCTGAGTTACTCCAGCTTTTTGTGTCTATCTTAGGTTTAAACCAGTATCTGCAGTTCCTTCCTATACAGACTAGGAGTCTAGTCTAGTTGATCATAATGCTTAACCATAAAGAGAAAATCCTATTTAATATTAATTAATTTGTCTAACCATCAATGGTGCCAGTGTCGGCAATAAAACAGAAGTTAGAGGCAATCATGCGTTAATAAAATCCAGACACAGCGAAGATTGGAGATTCTTCTTAGGCCCCCCTCGGTGATGGCTGACCATGGGTGTTTCCAGGGTGCTATTCCCTATATGGAGGATGCCTGTGCGTGACTTTGTTTAACGTGGGGAGACTGGTGCACAGACAGACACCCCATGGTCCTTGACAGATCTGGGTCAGGATCCACTGGCTTGGGGTCCAAGACAACCGGAGACCCTTTCTGCTGCAGCCTTCATCTGCCTCCCCCAGCTGTTGTGACGCTCCACTAAGGTCAGCCATCGTCCTCCGCCTGTTCCACCGTTGAGGTCTCGGTTGGATTGGCTCTTTATCAGGGACCTCCCCCTCGACCTTACCGCCATGGGTGGCCCTACCAGGAGCACGGCTCTCAGGTCCACACAAGCTTCTCCACCACGACAAGGTGACAATCCACGGAGAAGTAAAGATTGGCGCATGGTTAAAGAAAACTCACAATTAAAAATTAAAAATAGAACGTTTACAGGGGAGAAGTGGCAGAGCTCAGAGGAAGGGAAAGGGATCAATAATACAACACAGCCCCCAACTCGTGTAATAGTGGGAGAATGGGAGGGGTGAGGGGAGAAATATGCAAACATATTAAGGAAATTAGTAAAAATGATAAATAAGCATGAGGAATTTTAATTACTTAAGACAATAAGACATACGGGAAGAATTAGACCATTCGGCCCGTCGAGTCTACGCCACCATTCAATCGTGGATTATCGATTTTCCCCCTCCACCCCATTCTCCTGCCTTCTCCCCATAACCTTTGCCGCCCTTATTAATCCTACCAATCCCTGCTTTAAAAATATCCAAAGACGGCTCCACAGCCATTTGCGGCAATGATTTCCACAGATTCACCACCCTGTGACTAAGGACGTTCCTCCTCATCTCCAGCCTAAAGGTACATCCTCTTATTCTGAGGCTGTGCCTTCTTGTCTTAGACTCTCCCACTGCCGGAAAAGTCTCTCCCATTACCGGAAGCACTTATGATCTTGTTTAATTTCACTGATCTTTTCCTCATCCACTGGTCATCGACGTGTGATCTTTCAGGTGCACGCAGACCAGTACATTCCTGAGGAGAGTATCCAAGGGCAGCTGGAAAACCTGGAGCAGCAGCTGGATGAGCTGGAATTCCGCGGGGTGGCTCTGGAGGAGAAACTCCGCAACTGTGAAAACGGTGAGTTCAGCAAGCATTCGCTGGGCCGGGAGCGTGGGCTGAAGGACTCGGGGTGAAGGGCAGCCTCGGAGTTCACCAGAAATAGAGTTTGTTGAAGTACAGGAAACGGGCAGCCTGTTCCTGGGTGCCAGGCTCCCCATGCCCAGCCTGTTCCTGGGTGCCGAGCTCCCCATGCCCAGCCTGTTCCTGGGTGCCAGGCTCCCCGTGCCCAGCCTGTTCCTGGGTGCCGAGCTCCCCATGCCCAGCCTGTTCCTGGGTGCCGAGCTCCCCATGCCCAGCCTGTTCCTGGGTGCCAGGCTCCTCATGCCCAGCCTGTTCCTGGGTGCCGCGCTCCCCATGCCCAGCCTGTTCCTGGGTGCCGCGCTCCCCATGCCCAGCCTGTTCCTGGGTGCCAGGCTCCTCATGCCCAGCCTGTTCCTGGGTGCCAGGCTCCCCATGCCCAGCCTGTTCCTGGGTGCCAGGCTCCCCATGCCCAGCCTGTTCCTGGGTGCCAGGCTCCCCATGACCAGACCTTTAGCTGACTGTGGATGAGGGATCTACATTGAGCGTATAGTGGGGATAACATTCCTACTGTTCGATGACAGTCCCCCAGGCAAGTGGACAGGGCCTCGGTTTAATCTCCACAGATGGCCTTCCAGTGTTTGTCAGTCCGGAGATGATGGCTTGCATTTACATGTTCAAATATCTACAATACACGGTGCCTCGGGAAGGCCGTCAGCATTCACAAAGACTCCTCGCACCTTTGCAATAGTCTGTTCGTACTTCTACCTTCCGGCAGACGCTACAAGGCCTTCTACGCCCGCACCTCCAGACTTAGGAACAGCTTCATCCCCAGAGCTATAGCGGCTCTGAACCGGCCCTGCTCCCCCCCCCCCCCCCCCCCATGAACAGTCTCCCTCGGATGGTCACGTCGCACATCGACCCGGCACAGACATATTTCCCTTTTATACTGTTTTACTGGGTTTTTTTTTAATCTTGTTTCTCTGCGTGTCTACATTTTTTGTTTAACTTTTTAGTTAATTAAGTTATTACATCAGATGGAAGCTGCATACCAAATCTTGTTGTACCTCTGTGCAATGACAATAAAAGATATTATTATTATTATTATTATTATTATTATTATTATTATTATTAAATCCCTGGTCTCGGGCTTGGATTCAGAATTTTCTGTTGATGAGGAAATTGAACCGAAAGGAGGAGGCCATTGAGTGCCCATGTTCACCCGTCTCCAGCCCATTCCACAGGTCTGCACCAGATACTGTATGTGTGTTCCTCAGATAGACCCAACATGCTGGAGTAACATTGTTGGCTGAGGGGAAGGTAACAACGAGGCCTACAAACAGGAAAGTTAATCAAGAGATAGACAGAAAGCTGGAGTAACTCAGTGGGTGCTCCTGTACAAGTTAATCAAGAAGACAGTGACACAAGGCAGAGAACTAGGGTGGGGGAGGGACGGAGAATTGTTTGCTGTTTTTTGTGTGTACATATGTGTGTGTATATTATATATAGATATTTGTTAAGCTTAGAGGACTTGATATTACAATCCCTACTATAATTGGCACCTTTGATAATATATAATCTATATATATGGGTATTTGTGAATACATGTATATATACATTCATTGAAAGGCTTGGATAGAGTGAATGTGGAGAGTATGTTTCCACTAGTGGAAGAGTCTAGGACTAGAGGACATAGCTTCAGAATTAAAGGACGTTCCTTTAGGAGATGAGACATTTCTTTAGTCAGAGGGTGGTGAATCTGTGGAATTCTTTGCCTGTGGAGGCCAAGTCCGTGGATATTTTTAAGGCAGAGATAGATAGATTCGTGATTAGTACAGGTGTCAGAGGTTATGGGGAGAAGGACAAGAATGGGGTTCGGGGGGAGAGATAGATCAGCCATGATTGAATGGCGGAGTAGACTTGATGGGCTGAATGGCTTAATTCTACTCCTATTCCTTACGATCTTATACGCTGAACTTTTTTTTCCTCGTTTATTGTTCACATTGTACTATGTTTACATATGTGGAAGAAAGAACTGCAGAAGCTGGTAAAATCAAAGGTAGACACAAAATGCTGGAGTAACTCAGCAGGTGAGGCAGCATCTCCGGACAGAAGGAAAGAACGACGCTCATTCCTTCTTTCCATAGATGCTGCCTCACCCGCTGAGCTGCTCCAGCATTTTGTGTCTACCTTCTGTGGTGCTGCTGCAAGTAAGAATTTCACTTTTCTATCTGGGACATATGGCAATAAAATACTCTGCGGGGGGGGGAGGGGGGGGAGGGAGGGGGAGAGGGAGGGAGGGGGAGAGAGAGAGAGAGAGACAGACAGACACACACACACACTGTGTCACGTCACCTGTCAACATGCGGTTCACATTTTCATCTCCAGATGACGACGAGGATGATCTTCTGGTCGACTGGTTCAAACTGATCCACGAGAAGCACTTGCTGGTTCGCCGTGAGTCCGAACTGGTCTACACGTGAGTGCTTTGCGTCTGTCTGTGTAGTGGTTCAGTACCCCCTGCCCTGCAGCGCTCTGACTGAACGGTATATGTGTCCCCTCTAGAGCTGGCCTTTTCCCCGTCTATCCTCTGTGCCCCCCTCCCCTCTGCTCCCCCTCCTTCTCTCTGCCCCCCCTTCCCCTCTGCGCCCCCTCTCCCTCTGCCCCCCTCTCCTCTCAGCCCCCCCCCCCCCCTCATCTCTGCCCCCCTTGATCTCTGCCCCCCTCCTCTCTGCCACCCTCTTCTCTCCTCCCTCACCCGTTCTCCTCCTCCTCACACACTCACTGTTGTATTACAAAGCGATCTAACGTTATAGTTTGACCAGGGCTGTTTGTTGACACTTCACGTAGACGTGGCAGAGAGCCTTTCTCTCTACTGCCCCTCAGTCTGGCATCCGGGGTAATCTGATTCCTGTCTCAATCCTCAGCTTTAAGCAGCAAAATCTGGAGGAGCGGCAGGCCGACGTGGAGTATGAACTGCGCTGTCTTCTTAACAAACCAGGTCAGTGTCTGTTGCATGATGACCCCAGGTCTTGCTGACCATGGCCCAGCCCCTTCTTCTTGCGTGTGACGTGCACAACCTAAGGTTGTTGGACAACTTGTTCTATTTGATCTTCCGTTTGTGCACGTCGAGTTGATTGCATTAGTCGAAACTGGGCGGACCACGTGAAGGTTGCAATCTCCCACCCCTGGCCCATCCTCTTAACGAGGATCACTGATCGTCTCACGCTGATCAGAACTGCCTGATCACAGCCCCTGCCTCCTCAGACTGATCACTGGACCAGATCTACCAACCACTGCCCCGACTTCCACAGGCTGATCATTGATCACCACATGCTGATCAGGACCACACGGCCACAGCCCCAGCCTCCTCACGCTGATTTAGACTTTACTTTAGACTTTAGAGGTACAGCGCAGAATCAGGCCCTTCGGCCCACCCAGTCTGCACCAACCAGCGATCCCCGCACACCAACACTATCCTACACACTAGGGGACAACTTACAATTTTTACTGAAGCCAAATTAACCTACAGACCTGTGCGTCTTTGGAGAATGGGAGTAAACTGGGGAAACCCCACGCAGGTCACGGGGAGAACGTACAAACTCCAAACAGACAGCACCCGTGGTCTGGATCTAACCCGGGTCTCTGGCGCTGGAAGGCAGCAACTCCTCCGTTGTGCCGCTGTGGGGACCTCCTCAGACTGATCACTGACCGTGGGCAAGCCGACCACAGCCTCTGGCCCCTCAGGCTGATCGCTGTGTGTCTCTGCAGAGAAAGACTGGACGGACGAGGATCGGCGCCGGGATGCAGAGCTGATGCAGGAGTTGATCACGGTCATTGAACAAAGAAACGCCATCATCAACAGCTTGGATGAAGACAGACAGCGGTAGGTAACGTGCAGAGTAAATGAGGTTCTGGTGGGGGGGACAGCATGGTGAAGCATAAGCCTATCACCCGTGAGCTACCGGTATAAATATTGGGCTTATTGCAGAAACAAAAACTGCTGATGGTGCTTAATACACAAAGTACCAGAGTAATTCAGAAGAACTGCAGATGCTGGAAAAATCAAAGGTAGACAAAAATGCTGGAGGAACTCAGCGGGTGAGGCAGCATCTATGGAGAGAAGGAATAGGTGACGTTTCGGGTCGAGACCCTTCTTCAGGCTGATGTCGGGGGGGGGGCGGCAGGAAAAAGGAAGGAAGGAAGGCGGAGACAATAGGCTTGTGGGAGACCTGGGGAGGGGAAGGAGGGAGAAAGCAAGGACTATCTGAAGTTAGAGAAGTCAATGTTCATGCCGCTGGGGTGCAAACTACCCAAGCAAAATATGAAATGCTGTTCCTCCAATTTGCGCTTGGCCTGCAGCAGAGATCAGGTTGGTTAGTGCGAACTGAGCGGAGGTGTTGGGCGAAGCGATCGCCGAGCCTGCGCTTGGTCTCGCCGATGTAGAGAAGTTGACATCTAGAGCAGCGGATGCAATAGATGAGGTTGGAGGGGGTGCAGGTGAACCTCTGCCTCACCTGGATAGACTGCTTGGGTCCTTGCATGGAGTTGAGGGGGGAGGTAAAGCGACAAGTGTAGCATTTCCTGCGGTTGCAAGGGAAAGTGCCAGGAGAAGGGGTGGTTTGGGTGGGAAGGGACAAATTGACCAGGGAGTTACGAAGGGAACGGTCGCTGCGGAAAGCAGAAAGGGGGGGAGATGGGAAGATGTGGCCAGTGGTGGGATCCTGTTGGAGGTGGCAAAAATGTCGGAAGATCATATGTTGTATGCGATGGCTGTTGGGGTGGAAGGTGAGGGCTGCCCTTGTTACGAGTAGCGGGAGGGGGAGTAAGAGCGGAGCTGCGGGATATAGAGGAGACTCTGGTGAGAGCCTCATCTATAATAGGAGAGGGGCACTCCAGTTCCCTAAAGAATGGGACATCTCCGATGCCCTGGCCTGGAACACCTCATCCTGGGTGCAGATGCGGCATAGAAGGAGGAATTCAGCGGGTCAGAAAGCATCTCTGGAGAACATGGACGGGGGTCTGAAGAAAGGTCTCAACGACAAAACATCACCTATTCCTTTTCTCCAGAGATGCTGCCTGTCCCAGCATTTTGTGTCTATGGACAGGTGACATTTCAGGTTGAGACCCAAAACGTCACCTATACGTGTTCTCCGTTGGGCTTATTGTGCCTGGCAGACATTTATTTGAATAGAGCATTGACAATTACAGTACAGGAACAGGCCCTTGGGCTCACAATCTCTGTGCCAAACATGATGCCAAGATAAGCAATCCTCATCTGCCTGAAATGATCCTTACACCTACATTGCATATCCATGTGCCCATCTAAATACCTCGTAAATGCCACTAATATATCTGTCTCCAACACCACCCCCAGCAGCGCGTTCCAGGCAACGACCAATCCTCTGTGGGTTAAAAAAACTTGCCCCCCGCTCATCTTGTAAACTTTGTCCCCCTTCACCTTAAAGCTATGCCGCCTCGTCTTTGACATTTCCACCCTCGGTAAAAGGTTCCGACTGTCTACCTTATCTAGCCTCCGATAATTTCATCTACGTCGATCTTGTCTCTCCTCGGCCTCCGATGCTCCAGAGACAACAATCCAAGTTTGTCCAACCTGTCCTTACACTGTGCGGGAAGAAACTGCAGGTGCTGGTTTATACAGAAGACGCTGGAGTAACTCAGCAGGACAGGCAGCATCTCTGGAGAAAAGGAATGGGTGATGTTTCAGGTCAGAACCCTTCGTCAGAATGAAGGAAGAGAAAAATAACAATTCGTGCTTTCCAGAGATGCTGCCTGACCCGCTGAGTTACTCCAGCATTTTGTGCCTTTCTCTCCTGAATGCATGAATGAATGAATGCCTTTATAGTCATTGTAAGCACTGCATACAACAGCATTATTATTGCCACTCCATTGGAGCATAATATACAAACGTGAAAACACAGGACACAATTTAAAAACAATGTTATAAAACTCAGCATCAAGATAAATGAATAATCCGTATTGCACATGGTGATAGTAAAGTGCGAGGTGGGTAGCAGCATGGAAGACGTTATCATATCGAGTGTGCGGATGGCTTTGGGGAATAAACAGTCTCTGAGTTTGGAGGTGTGTGTTTTGGCTGACCTGTAACGCCTGCCAGAGGGCAACAGTTCAAAGAGGTGGTGTGGAGCCTTTGATGATGTTAGTGGCTCTGCTGAGGTGGCGCGAGGTGGCAATATCCTCCAGAGAGGGCAGTGGGCAGCCGGTGATTCGCTCCGCTGTTTTTACCCTCTCTGGAGCACTTTCTTGTCTGCAGCAGAACAGCCTGCATACCACACTGACATGCAATGCGTCGGTAAACTCTCAATGGTCGCCCGGTAGAAGGCCACCAGCAGCTTATTCTCGGTGTCGCGCCTCCTGAGCACTCTCAGGAAGTGGAGTCTCTATTGTGCTCTCTTGACGGTTGCAGTGGTGTTGGCCGACCAGGAGAGGTCCTCGGATATGAGGACTCCTAGGAATTTGAAAGTCTGCACCCTTTCCACACATGCCCCATGTTATTTTCTGGAACATTGGGGTTTGAGGGGAGACCTGATAGGGGTATCTAAGATGTGAGCGGCGTAGCTAGGGTGGACAGTGGGAACCTTTTTCCCCCCAAGGTGGAAATGCCAAAGACTAGAAAGCGTGGCTTTAAGAAGAGAGGAGGAGCGTTTAATGGGTTTGTGCAGGGCAAGATATATTACATTGTGATGGGTACCTGGAACACGCTGCAGAGATAGAGGTGGTGGAGGCACTAAATGATAGTGGCATTTAAGAGGCTTTTCAATAGACGCATGGTTATGCAGAGAGTAGAGGGGTATGGATCACATGCAGACAGGGGAGATTAGTTTAATTTAGCATCATGTTCTGCATGCCATTGTGGACCGAAGGGCCTGTTCCTGTGCTGTACTGTCTATGATAGCGGGATGTGGTTTGCTGTCAGCGTGTAGTGGAGTATAAACCTCCTGTGTGACTCAGGTGTAGGGTAATGAGTGCCTTTATGGTAGCACAGTGGTGCGGAGGTAGTGTTGCTGCCTTACAGCACCAGAGACCCGGGTTTGATTCCGAGTACGGGTGCTGTCTGCACGGAGTTTGCACGTTCTCCCCGTGACCCCGTGGGTTGTCTCCAGATGTTCCGGTTTCCTCCCATATCCGAACGGCGTGCAGGCTTGTAGGTCAATTGGCCTCTGTAAATTTGTCCCTTGTGTGTAGGACAGAACTAGTGTACGGGGTGATCGCTGGGCGGTGTGGACTCGATGGGCCAAAGGGCCTGTTTCCACGTTGTATCTCTAAACTAAACGTATCTGTCTACAAAATATGGACACAAGGAGAAGGTACAAATATGTACCTTCTATCAGTGCCAGGCTGTTGCCAGGGCTAGAGGGTGTGAGCTATAGGGAGAGGTTGAGTAGGCTGGGACTCTATTTCTTGGAACGCAGGAGGATGAGGAGTGATCTTATAGAGATGTATAAAATCATGAGAGGAATAGATCGGGTCGATACACAGAGTCTCTTGCCCAGAGTAGGGGAATCGAGAACCAGAGGACATAGGTTCACACAGTATGCCTCTATGAAGGGCCTGTTTCCACACTGTGACACTTTATGAAAGGCCTGTTTCCACACAGTAACACTCTATGAAGGGCCTGTTTCCACACAGTAACACTCTATGAAGGGCCTGTTTCCACGCTGTATCACTCTATGACTCTATGTTGGTGGCCTATTTCCTGGAACAGATTAGCAACAGATTGCAGGGGGCATTTACTGTCCAGAAATGATGAACAGAATCAGTGGAAACAATAATGGAGCTGGATTGTTTGTTACAGGCGTTTGGCTTTGATGAGATGGATAAGGATAAGGCATGTGGCAGGGAGAGTGCTAGTGTCCTGAAGGTAATGGGTTCAGTATAGCGAGTACAATCGTCCTGAGGATAACTGGCCAGGAGAGCAGCTAGACATCCATGATGTGAACAGAACAGGGAGCTGGGTAGCAGGTCCCTGAAATTGGCAAACGCAGGCTGTGATTCATGTTGTGGAGGAAGTAACTGCAGATGCTGGCTTACACCAAAGGAAGACGCAGAATGCTGGAGTAACTCAACCGGTTAGGCAGCATCTCTGGAGAAAAGGAATAGGTGGCGTTTCGGGTCGTGACCTTCAGAGTCTGCAGGACGGTCTCAACCCGAAATGTCACCCATCCCTTTTCTGCAAAGCTGCTGCCTGAGGCGTTGAGTTACTCCAGCATTTTGTGCCTATCTATAGAGTGATACAGCGGAGAAACAGGCCCTTCGGCCCAACTTGCCCACACCGACCAAAATGCCCCATCTACACTAGTCCCACCAAATAGTCCCACTTGGCCCATACCGCAATAAACCTGTCCTATCCATGTAACCTCAACCATTCCTTCTATCCAGAGATGCTGCCGGTCCCGCTGAGTTACTCCAGCATTTTGTGTCTACGGTTTAAACCAGCATCAAACGTTCCGTCCTACACTACCCATGAACCTGCCTAAAAATGACAGTCTAACGTTCCGTCCTACACTATCCATGAACCTGCCGAAACATGACAGTGGGGGACTGGCAGAGGATGGTGAGATCCACACTGAGACGGTTCAGTTTAGCTAATGTCGCGAATACCGAGGTACGGTGAAAAGCCTGTATCGCCTGTTATCCAGCCAGCAGAAAGACAATACGTGGTTACAATCGAGCCATTCACTGTGTACAGATACATGACAAGCAGGTTTGAGAGAGAAACTGAAGGTACATTCTCACATTACTGTCTTACAGGGAGGAAGAGGAAGATAAGTTGCTGGAGACCATGATTAAAAACAAAGGTAAGATTATCATTTACATTCAATGTCGAGCGGAGGTGGTGTCTGAGCATTTCAGTTTGTTTCAACACCACATTAATTATACCTCAATTTTTGCTCCATTTCCCCTCCAAGGACAAGAGCAGAATAATTGGCTTGAATGGTCTGTCTGAAATTGGGAGAAAGGCCTGGTATGGGAGGGGTCTTCCTGAAATGGCCTAATGCTTCTCTCCTGATAACTAAATCCTGGGTCATCCTTGTGCCACCAGGTCTCCTGACTTTCACTTGTGCCTTCCCCTCCCTTCACAGCGGGGGCTGTATGACGATGGTCACAGTTTGCCTTTAGTGTTGACATTGACTGTCTTTGGAAAGGTTTTTGTTTAGTTTCGAGATGCCGCGCGGAAACAGGCCCTTCGGCCCACCGAGTCCGCACCATCCAGCGATCCCCGCACACCAATGTGATCCTACACATACCGATTTGCATATGTAGCAAGCCAATTAACCTACAAACCTGTGTGTCCTTGGCGTGTAAGAGGAACCGGAAGATCTCGGAGGAGTCTTGGGTCTCTGGCGCTGTAAGGCAGCAAATTTACTGCTGTGCCGCCCTGATGTTTTGCAATAAATCGCTGAAGAGAAGCCACTCTTGACGTGGCAAAGTACTTTTATGCGTTGCCTGCTACAGGTAATTAATTCAGCCCATCTGCACCGTGCCGGTTCTGAGCAGAGCGGCTCGGTGGCACAGCGGTAGAGTTGCTGGCGCACAGCACCTGAAACCCGGGTTTGATCCTGACTACGGGTGCTGTCTGCGTGGAGTTTCTACCTTCTCCCTGTGACCGCGTGGGTTTTCTCCGGGTGCTCCGGTTTCCTCCCACACTTCAAAGACAGGTTTGGAGGTTAATTGGCTTTGGTAAGAATAATACATTGTCACTAGTGTGTAGGATTGTGCTCGGGTATGGGAATCACTGGATGGAGTGGGCTGAAGGGCCTGTTTCTACGCTGTACCCCTAAACTAAACTAAAGAATGCAATCCCGTCAGCCTCATGGCCCACTCCCTATTTCCCTGTACCCCTGCAACGTTCCCTCTCACACGTGCCCACCAATTCATATTTGGTTATTTTTCACATAACTTTTACCAAGCATTAATTTACATTAGCCGTCGACCTACCACCAAATCTTTGGGATGTGAGAGGAAACCAAAGCACCTGGAGGAAATGTTTATAGAAAATCTATGTTTATAGAAAATAGGTGCAGGAGTAAGCCATTCATCCCTTCGAGCCAGCACCTCCATTCAATGTGATCATGGCTGATCATCGAAAATCAGGACCTTGTTCCTGCTTTCCCCCCGTATCCCTTGATTCCGTTAGCCCTAAGAGCTATATCTAACTCTCTCTTGAATACATAGTTGAAGAAAGAACTGCAGATGCTGGAAAAAATCGAAGGTAGACAAAAATGCTGGAGAAACTCAGTTGGTGAGGCAGCATCTATGTATGGGGGAAGTCTGAAGAAGGGGCTCGACCTGAAATGTCACCTATTTCCTTCGCTCCATAGATGCTGCCTCGCCCGCTGAGTTTCTCCAGCATTTTTGTCTACCTTTGAATACATTTGTGATTAAAGATACAGCATGGAAACATGCCCTTCGGCCCACCAAGTCCATGTTGATCCATTCTCACTAGTTCTATGTTATCCCACTTTTTCATCCACTTCCTACACACTGGGGGCTATTCACAGCGGCTAATTAACCTGCAGACCTTCACGTCTTTGGGATGCGGGAGGAAACGGAGCACCCAGAGGAAACCCACGTGGTCACAGGGAGAACATTGCCAGTGCATGGAATTCCGAACTCAAAATCACTATCTCAATTGATTGAAATGGCAGGGTTTTGTTCCCCTCCCTAAGTGGGAGGGAGGTCACTGCGGAGCAGCTGCATCAGTGGAGTGGATGCACAAGTGGGGTAACACAGAACCAGCGTGTGACCGGGGCGATTGATATCCTCCTATCAGGTCTCCACTCAACCTCCAGCGTTCCAGGGAAAAAAAACAATTAAAAACATTAAGATAGATTGGGGTGGCATGGTGGCGCAGCAGCGAGTGCAGCCCCGGAGACCGAGGTTCGATGCCAACTGCAGTCTGTATGCAGTTTGTACGTTCTCCCTGCGACCTGCGTGGGTTTTCTCTGGGATCTTCGGTTTCCTCCCACAATCCAAAGACGTACAGGTATGTAGGTAAATTGACTTGGTAAATGAGTGTCAAAAAAAAAAATTGTCCCTGGTGGGTGCAGGATAGTGTTAATATGTGGGTATTGCTGGTCAGCACGGACCCGATGGGCTGAAGGGCCTGTGTCCACGCTGTATCGCTAAAACTAAAACTAAAACAAAACTAAAAGTAGCTCGAAGGAGAGATAAACACAAAATCTGCAGTAACTCAGCGGGTCAGGCAGCATCTCTGGAGAAAAGGAATAGTTCTTTCTTCTTTCATTCTGAAGGTTTCAACCCAAAACATCACCTATTCCTGCTCTCCAGAGATGTTGCCTGACCCGCTGAGTTACTCCAGTTCTTTGTGTCCATCATTTAACTCTCGACTTGATTTGCAGACACAGTGTGGTGCTGGGCCTTGTGTTGGCTCGGTGAGTGGCTGCCTTGGTGGCTCTCGAGAGCATAGCCCAAACCTGGCGACTCTTTACCTGCTGGTCACAGACCTGCAATCATGCATTACATTCACTCAACTCTTTTAAATCTCTACTACAGATCTGTACACTGTGGACAGCACGACTGTAATCATGTATTGTCTTACCGCTGACTGGTTAGGACACAACGAAAATGTTTCACTGTACCTCTGTACACGTGACAATAAACTAAACTAGTAGATCCCCCATCCGTCAGGCTCCGGGCCTATGTGCGGGTGTGTGTGTGTGTGTATCTGTGTGTTTGTGTCTGTATCTGTGTTAGGGTTGCCAACTTTCTCACTCCCAAATAAGGGACAAAAGGTCAAAATAAGGGACAAATTCCCGACGGCAATTCGTTGACCGACTGGGCCGCAGCTGGGAGAATGCTGAGTTGGCCCGGGTGCTGGACTGCACACAGGGCCCAGCCGGCGGGCCAGCTGAGGAGTTTTAGGCCCGGGCGATATCGCGCGCAAAGTCCGGCGCCCCGTCCAACTCAGGAACCGATGGTTGGTCATGAGAAGGAGGGGTGGTGGTGGTGTCGGCGGTAAGCGAAGGTTCGAAGGTCGGTCAGCTGGCCGGGCTGCCGACCGACGGGGCCACGGGCGCTGCTGCTGCTGCTGCTGCTGCTGCACTCCATGGGCTGCACCACGTCGGGTGAGGTGGGGCCGGATGTAGTCGTAGCAGTCAATTACGGGACAAGGGCAGTCCCGAATGGGACAACCCAATATACAGGATGTCCCGGCTAATACGGGACAGTTGGCAACCCTAGTTTGTGTGTCCGTGTGTGTATATGTTCCCGGTCTCAGCCTCTGTCCTCTACAGACTCGCTCCTGTGGATCCAGGCTTTGTCCCCCATGCAGGCAGCCAGCCCTTGAGTGTAGGGGATTGAGGCTCAGCCACACTGGCAGGCGGTGGGCTAATGCAGTCTCTAACCATTGCTTTTTCCTAAACAGATTTCCACAAGGATCCAAGCAGCGACATGAAGAAAAAGGCAAAGTTCAAACCGAAGAAGATGCTGAAGTTTCTCAGCAACAAACCCGAGGGGAAGTCTAAAACTGGCAAGGAGAAGAACTTGTGATGAGGGAGTGGTGCAGTGAATGGAGAGCTGCAGGGTAGCCCGGGCCGAGCCAAGCCGACTGACTTTGCACAGCTGATCGTGTTGGGAGCTGTTCCACACAGCGTCTGGTGACTGATTCATAGAAGTCTCATCCTAGGCAGCTCCTTCATGTGCTGGCCGAGGCTGCTTACTATATATGGACGAAAGACACAAAATGCAGGAGTAACTCAGCGGGACAGGCAGCATCTCTGGAGTGATGTTTCGGGTCGAGACACTTCTTCAGTCAGAAACGTCAGTTATCCCTTCTCTCCAGAGATGCTGCCTGTCCCGCTGAGTTACTCCAGCATTTTGTGTCTTTCATCGATTTAAACCAGCATCTGCATTTCTTTCCCACACATTTTGCCTGCTTATTATATATCACTTGTTGTACGTGCAATAGAACCAACAGCAGCCCTGTGCTATTTTTGCTTCGTGCTGTTTAATCTAACTGGTGAGACATTCTGCTCTGGGCTAAAGTTGTTTCCTTTCCACCGTGTGGTGTTCTGCAAGGTTTCACAGCTGCAGGGTTGGGTGCTCGAGTGAGGCTGGCTCGGAGCTCTTTCACCGGGGAGTTTTTGAGCTCGCTGCCCCCTGTCCCCCTTGCTGTGGAGCAAAAGTTTCCATCGCCCGTGTGATTGAGGACCTGCCCGTTTCCTGCTGCCTTCCGCTGCCGTCAGGCGGGGTGCGTGAAGACCTGGCCACCCACAAACGGCCCACATCTCTGCAAGCTTTTAATGGTAGATGCTGCATATTCCATGAGACACCGTGTGCCATGAATCCGTCACCACCTGCAGCTGAAAACTTTGCAAAGAGATGAGAGAGTCAGCACGGTGGAGCAGCGTTAGAGTTGCTGCCCCAACAGCACCAGAGACCCGGGTTCGATCCTAACTATAGATGCTGTCTCCCTCTATATATATATATATATATATATATACATATCCCTATAAATATAGGTGTTTGCACGTTCTCCTGTTACTCCATGTGTTTTCTCCAGGTGCCCTGGTGCAGGTTTGTAGGTTAATTGGCTTCTGTAAATTGTCCCTAGTGTGCAGGATAGAATGGGCGATCTCTGGTTGGCACAGACTGGATGGGCTGAAGGGCCTGCTTCCACGCTGTATCTCTAAAGGAAACTTTACCAGTGATTGATAACGCAGATTGTACTCGATACTACACACCCTCTGACGATGCAAGGCTTGGGGTGATGATGCAGTGGGTTGGGTACAACATGCAGGTCTCGAGTGCTGAGCACCATGTGTGAGTGCGGGATACGCCCTGACACTTGCAAATAACGCGGAGATAGGAAATTCCCTCTTCGAGGGGGAACTGCACGCACAAAATGCTTCTGTATTCCATAGGACTGGGCACCAGAGTGCCACCTTCATCTATCCGCAGCCCCAGTGAATCACTACAGCAAGAAGCTACAGACCATCAGTCTGTGAAAACCTTCCAACTAGCACTTGCCAGCGTACGGTCAACATTTTACCGCAGTCTTCTAAATATTCCCACTTCCGTGTGGCAAGTAATGTATTCCCCGCTGCTCTGAGAGGCGGAGGAAACTGTGGTGAACAAGAGGGTTCCTTTGCAGCTGTGTAACGTTGCAACAGGTTTCTGAACACTGGTGGCAAATGGTTATGCGTTCAAGTCATGGTTATGCATCAGTTGTGCGCTCCTGTGCATAATTTCTCGAGTGTACACACAGAACACGGATACAGTCGCAGAGACCAACTGACACAAATATACTTTTAAACATAGTGACGGTCATTGTGAAGCGATCTCTATTAATTCTGCACTTTAATTGACCAGCGGTGTCTCAGCCTGCATGTTTCTCCGCAGGGTCATATATATTTATACACACACATGCTTCAAACTAAAATGGAGTCATCTCCATTTGAGTCAATCTCCAGTCAAATTCGGGGCACTTTGGCCATGCTCAGCCTATGTTGCAGTTGGCTGCATTGCCGGGCATTGAGCCGTTGCTAGGAGCTGTTCCCGATTCAGTAAGCCAAGAAGAGTCACCAGTCTGACCAACATACCTGCAGCTCTGTCTTGTGAGTGGCCGTTCACAGGTAAATGCGCCCCAGCAAGAAGCAACTTCAGTTTGGAATTCTTTCACGATCCAAACTTTTTCAGGGACTTTTCGATTTGTTTTTGAAACCTGGTCCTTCTGTAGATTGGATGAGGGCAATATATATTCTTTATTGGTCTAAGTACGGGACTGAGACTTGGTGTCTGCACCCTTACCCTCATTAATATAGTTTGTTGAAGTTTTGTCGGTTCTTAGCAATAATTGTATCTCTAATTAACATGCAGGTTCTGCTGCCAAAA
Organism: Okamejei kenojei; assembly: GCA_035221665.1. Lineage (NCBI taxonomy): Eukaryota > Metazoa > Chordata > Chondrichthyes > Rajiformes > Rajidae > Okamejei > Okamejei kenojei. Next base: position 13,386,745 of record CM069167.1, on the reverse strand, counting down.
ATGCCTTAATTCAATTTATTGTCAAATCTTCAATTTAAACTCCTTCTTATTCTTGTAACTGGGGTATTGGTGCCATGTCTTTGTATTAATCGTTCAATTATGGGATTGCTTTTATTCGTTCATTCAGACCATTTTGCTGATCCATATATTTAGCTTTTATTCTATTTTACTCGTTTGTATATAATATTTATTGAAAAACACAAGCACTGTTCTAAAGCTATATTATTCTGCTAACAAAATTGATAAAAATGGGTCTATTAAAATGGAATGTTGTCCAAAGTTGTGATTGATATAGTAACAGTTGATTGTACTGAAAATCCTGTCTGCCTCTTCCTTGGCTGATTTTCCTCCATGTGTCATAAAGCCTTACAGCGTGAAAACAGGCCCTTCGGCCCAACATGTCCCGTCTACACTAGTCCCACCTGACTGCGTTTGGCCCATATCCCTATCCATGTGCCTGCCCTAATGTTATTTTAATGTTGTAACATACCTGCCTCAACTACCTCCTCCGTGAGCTCGTTCCATATAACTACCACCCTTTTTGTAAAGAAAAGGTGACCCCTCCAGTCTCTATTAAATCTTCTCCCCCCCCCCCCCCCCCCCCCCCCCCCCCCCCCCCCCCCCCCCCCGTCTTACCTTAAACCTAAGTCTTCTAGTTCTTGATTCCCCTACTCTAGGTAAAAGACTGTGCATCCATCCAATCTATTCCTTGCATGGTCTTATACACCTCTATAAAATCGCCCATCATCCTCCTGTGCTCCTACGAATAAAGCCCTAGCCTGCTCAACCTCTCCCTGTAGCTCAGGTCCTCATGTCCTGGCAACATCCTTCTGTCACTTTATTGTCCACTGGACCTGTTGTGACTGTAAATAAGACTGGGCATCAGCTTCAGCATATGCTGGATCCAATGTGGCTGTACTGTACTGAGTCAAGGGATATGGGGAGAAGGCAGGAACGGGGTACTGATTGTGGATGATCAGCCATGATCACAGTGAATGGCGGAGCTGGCTTAAAGGGCTGAATGGTCGCCTCCTGCACCTATTGTCTATTGTTAGTTATATCTGCTGGACACAAGGAACTGCAGATGCTGGTTTGCAAACAGTTGCAAACCATTTTTCAATATCAATTTAACCCCCCATTCCCAGAGCAACCTTTCTGTCCTGGACCATTTCCATTGTCAGAGTGAGGCCATGAGGCAACTGGGGGAACAGCAGCTCATAATCTGCTTGTATAGCTTACAACGGTGTTAACATTGAATTCCCTTATTTTAGGTAACAGCAACAACACCCCTGCCTCACCCTTTATCCCCCTCCCCCAGCTGGATGAGCACCCATTTCTTCCACTATCCCACCCGTTCTTCCCCCTCTCTCTGACCCCCTTCCACTTCTATCACTTTCACTGGTTTACATTTATCTCGCGGGTATACCATACGTAGATACAATGAGTTTGCAGAATATCATTCTCAGCATTGTAGCGCATCTCATCCCCAGACAAAGTCCAATGTCCGCAATTGGATAGCGGTGAATCGGACATTGCTCTATCTTATGGAAAGACCGTTAAGAAGTCTGATAATGAAGCTGTTCCTGGTGATGCGCACTTTCAAGCTTCAGTACCTTCAGCCAGACAAGAGCAGGGAGAAGAAGGAATGACCGGGGGGGGGGGGGGGGGGCGTCATTGATTATGTTGGCTGCTTTTCTGAGACAGTGTGGAGATGTCTGGTCTATGTGATGATCCGGGCTACATCTACAACCATCCTACCAACTAGAGAGCAGTCCTGAGCTACTATCTACCTCTTTAATCAGACTTTACTGGACTTTATCTTGCACTAAATATTATTCACGTTATTCCCTTTATTATATATCAGCACACTGGATGGCTCGATTGTAATCATGTGTGGTCTTTCCGCTGACTGGTTAGCACACAACAAAAGCTTGTCACTGTACCTCTGTGGAGAGATACAAGTCTGAAGAAGGGTTTCGGCCCGAAACGTTGCCTATTTAATTCGCTCCATTGATGCTGCTGCACCCTCTGAGTTTCTCCAGCACTTTTGTCTACTTTAGAGACATACAAGTTTGTTTTCAGTAGGAAAGAAGGTGGGAGCGAGATGTGTAGAACAAAGGGAATGTCTCTGATAGAGTGAGTTAGGTGTAATAGTGACAGTTAATAGCACTTTAAGCTGCTCACTCTGTGCAAGGTGCCATGAACATGGAACGCGTGGACTTTGGGCAAAAAGATCTGTTTCCAGACCCGAAACGTTACCTATTTCCTTCGCTCCATAGATGCTGCCTCACCCGCTGAGTTTCAGCATTTTTGTCTACCACTGAAAAGTATTCAGTGGGCCAGGCAGCATCTGTGGAGAGAAATTACAGACAATGTTTCAGGTCGGGACCTTCATTCAGACTGATAGAGTAGAGGGGAGATAGCTGGGAGAAAGAGGTGAGGGGAAAGGGTAGAGCAAGAGCTGGTAAATGATCGGTGTATCCAGGATAAGGGAGCTTCTCCTTCCCCCACCTGACCCACCCCTGAGCTCCTCCAGTACTTTATGTTTCATTGCTCTAGATTCTAGAATCTGCAGTCTCTTGTCTCTATATTAATGCTATCCACTTGATGCGAGTTGGACACTGCAGTAAGCTCAATACCATCTATGACAAGAAAAACAAAATGAGATAGCAGATGCTGGAGTCTGATATAGAACAAACATGTTGGAAGAACTCAACAATTCAAACAACACCTGTTTAAATAGAAACCAGTGTACCTTGCAGGCCAAGACCTGTAAGCACTGAGTGTGTTTAGTATTAATACTTTTGTGCAATCTAGGATAAAACAGCCCTCTTGGTTGGCACCTTGTCCACTACCCAACACATTAACTCCTTTGTTAAAGAAGGAACTGCAGATGCTGGAAAATCGAGGGTACACAAAATGCTGGGGAAACTCAGCTGGTGCAGCAGCATCTATGGAGCGAAGGAGATAGGCAACGTTTTGGGCCGAAACCCTTCCTCAGACTGTCTGAGGAAGGGTTTTGGCCCGAAACGTTGCCTATCTCCTTCGCTCCACATTAACTCCTTTCACAGCTGCTGCACCATGGCTACAGTGCGGGTCATCTACAAAATACACCAGAGTGATCTTCTTACCACAAATATTGTACCTATTTCAATCAATACCAATATACTTACCTAAAAAATTATTTTAAAAAATAGACTCTGATATTATAAACTTCATATGGGATTATAAATCAAACAGAATTTTTAAAAAACAGTGTAAATCTAAAGAATCAGGGGGACAGACACTTCCTAATTTATTGTATTACTATGGGGCAGTGAATATTAAAAATATAATCTATTGGTTGGACAGTTCTGCCCAACAGGTAGATTGGATAAGAATGGAGAAAGAGGATTGTTCCCCTTATAATATAGGAGCGATCCTTCTTTCCCCGATGAAACTGAACAATATAATATATAAGAAGAATCCAATTATTCACAGTATAATACGAATTTGGAAACAAATAAAACTAAAATTAAGAAAATTATCGCTTCTTTCTCCAATAGCTAATAATCCCTCATTCAAACCATCCATTATTGATAAAACGTTTATCCATTGGGAAAGAATAGGAATTAAAACGATGGGAGATATGTATGAAATGGGAAAACTTTTATCATTCTAACAATTACAACTAAAATATAATTTGAAAAGTAATCAATATTTCAAATATCTTCAAATTCAAGATTATTTGAAAAAATATATACAAAGATATCAAACTTTAACTCCAGATTTATTGGAGGAAGGAATTAATAGAAAGGCAGAATCAAGCAATTTAATATCTTACTTATATAATACAATTCTAAATATAGAAACACCAACGACAGAGGCAATTAGAAGGGACTGGGAACAAGAGTCATTGATAAAAATTCCGAATGATAGATGGAAAAAAAAATTATTATATGTAAATAAATGTTCAATTAATGTAAGACATAACCTAATTCAATTTAAAATTTTATAGACTATTATTCGAAAACAAGACTGAATAAAATATTTTCAAATGTTTCCCCCATCTGTGACAAATGTTTAACTCAAAATGCCACTATAGCACATTCCTTTGTCTCTTGTATAAAACTGTATACATTTTGGAATGAAATTTTTCGAATTTTTACAAAACTATTTAACACAAATTGAACCCCAATACAGAACTGATTATCTTTGGATCAATGGAAGAGGGAAGTAAACTAACTATATTCCAAGAAGCTTTTTTTAATTACGGTCTAATAACAGCAAAAAAACTTATACTCAAATTTTGGGAAAACGCTACCACACCAACATTCAAAATGTGGATTTCAATGTCTGAAATGCTACACCTTGAAGAAATGAGAGTCCTCCTACTAGGCAAAGTAAACCTATTCTTAAAGACTTGGTCTCCTTTTATCAACTTTTTACAAGCAGATGGTGCAACATAAGAAATTAAATGGTTCAGAACCGGGTGACGGATGGGCAAAAATACGAAATAGGTAGATCTCTCCTAATCTCTCTGTCCTTTACTTTCTCCTTTTCTTTCAATCTTTTTAGCTTCTTATCTCGGTCCTGTATTTCTTTGGCTATCTGTTTCTACTCGCTTGTCTATCTATTCCGACACTCTTTATTTCTTTTTTCTCTCACTGTTCATTTATTATTAAATCAAAAGTACAAAGTTGTACAAAAATGGAAATATGTATGCATATATTAGGTACTTAAGTACCACACTACTGTACTTCTAACAAAAATTAAAAAAAATAATAATAATAATAAAAAATACACCAGTCTGAAGAAAGGATCAAACGAGAAATGTCGCTTATCCATGTTCTACAGCGATGCTGCCTGGCCCGTTGATTTACTCCAGCAGTTTTTTTTTTGTAAACCAGCATCTGCAGTTCCTTGTTTCTACAAAGTGCACTGACTGCACGCCAATGCCTTCTAGGCATTCTAATCCTGAAAGCCTTTCCATCAAGGGTATCGGCTTCAGAGACACCACCACTTGCAGGCTCTCTCCCGAGCCTCATACCTTCCTGCGTGGAAAATACATCACCATTCCTACATCCTGGAACAGCACTGGGAGCACCTGCACCCAAAGTACCGCAGCGGTTCGGAAAGACACCTCTACATTCTTGTTAACAGTTGGAAGGGAGTAAATGCTGACCTGCCCCCTGAGCCAATATCCCAGAAACAACATAATGATACTCGTCCCTCATGGATCCAGGGAGAGTTGCTAGAGAGGCCACATCCAGCACATCAAGGCCAAGAATCATTCCTCATGGATCCAGGGAGAGTTGGTAGAGAGCACGTCAAGGCCCAGAATACCCGTTACCCTATCACCTGTCATTGAGAGTTCCATACCTGCCCCTATAGCTTAAAACCCAGTGGTATGAATGTTGATATCTCTAATTTGCAAGTAACCCTCACTCTCTGCCCCAACCCTAGTCTCTCTGCTAGTTCCACTGTTTTCATCCATATCCCCATTCGTTTTCACCTCTTCCACAGGCAACAATGGACCATTGTGGGCTCTACCTTTCCTTGGTCATCGGTGCCGGCTCTGATTTGTTCTGAACCTTTTCATACCTCTAGTTTCCCTCTCCCCTGACTCTCAGCCGGAAGAAGGCTCTCGACCCGAAACGTCACCTATTCTTTTTCTACAGAGATGCTGCCTGTCATAGAAACATAGAAATTAGGTGCAGGAGCAGGCCATTCGGCCCTTCGAGCCTGCACCGCCATTCAATATGATCATGGCTGATCATCCAACTCAATATCCTGTACCTGCCTTCTCTCCATACCCTCTGATCCCTTCAGCCACAAGGGCCACATCCAACTCCCTCTTAAATATGGCCAACGAACTGGCCTCAACTACCTTCTGTGGCAGAGAATTCCACAGATTCACCACTCTCTGTGTGAAAAACGATTTTCTCATCTCGGTCCTAAAAGACTTCCCCCTTATCCTTCAACTGTGACCCCTTGTCCTGGACTTCCCCAACATCGGGAACAATCTTCCTGCATCTAGCCTGTCCAACCCCTTAAGAATTTTGTTAGTCTCTATGAGATCCCCCCTCAATCTTCTAAATTCCAGCGAGTACAAGGCGAGTCTATCCAGTCTTTCTTCATATGGAAGTCGTGCCATCCCAGGAATCAGTCTGGTGAACCTACTCTGTCCCGCTGAGTTACTCCAGCATTTTGTGTCCATCTTCCCTATAACCCTGCATTGGATTTGGTGGGGTGCAGGTGCTTCCATGCAGCAAACTTTGTAAGGTTACTTGTTATGCATTGGACTAATTGGTTGCATTTACCACCATATGATCCTTCAATGGATCCAAATGGTAACCTAATGGTCTGAAGAAGGGTTTCGGTCCGAAACATTGCCTTTTTCCTTCGCTCCATAGATGCTGCTGCACCCGCTGAGTTTCTCCAGCATTTTTGTGTACCTCAAAATGGTAACTTTCTGCCCTTTAAACACTACAGTGAATCCAGGTGGGATGCATCTGCCATCCATTATCCTTCACTGGACCTAGGGAGCTGAGCTTGCCAAAGAGAATAAGCAAATCGTGCTCATCACCCACACATTGGATCCAAAGAGACTGCATCAGCTAATGCTGGAGTGGGTTAGTTTTAGAGATACAGCATGGAAACAGGCCCCTTGGTTCGCCAAGTCCACCCCACACAGCTCTCCCTGCATCCTAACACTATCCTACACATACTAAATACAATTTTCAATTTTACTGAAGCCAATTAGCCTACAAACCTGCACGTCTTTGGTGTGGGAGGAAACCAGAGCATCCGGAGGAAAACAAGTCAAGTCAAGTTTATTCGTCACATACACATACGGGATGTGCAGTGAAATGAAAAGTGGCAATGCTCGCGGACTTTGTGCAAAAAACAAACTAACAAACAACCAACAAACTACAAATAGAAACCTTAGCAGTCACAGGGAGAAAGTACAGACGGCACCCTTAGTTTGGATCTTTGGCACTGTAAGGCAGCAACTCTATCGCTGCGCCACTGTGTCGCCCTTGAGGAGGAGGCTATGTCTGTAGCAAACCACACTGGATCCAGGGCCTCCAGTTGCCCCAGCTGCCCTTTCTCCCCATATTGGATCGAGGGAGGTTGCCCCACTATTACCTCGTGAATTATAAAACATAATGAGACAGAAGGACATTCTCACTGTGTGGATGGTGTTAATAACAGTATTTAAAGTTCATTCTCCTTTCCTGGCTGGAGCCAAAGCCCTGAACATGTTGTGAAGTTGGAAAGGGTACAGAGAAGATATTCGAGGATGTTGCCAGGACTCGAGGGTCTGAGCTGTAGGGAGACGTTAAGCAGGCTGGGACACTATTCCTTGGAGCGCAGGAGGATGAGGAGTGATCCTATAGAGGTGTATAAAATCATGAGTGGAATAGATCGGGTAATGCACAGAGTCTCTTGCCCAGCGTAGGGGAATCGAGAACCAGAGCCCGCATGTTTAAGGTTATGGAAAAAAGATTTAATGGGAATCTGAGGGGTAACTTTTTCACTCAAAGGGTGGTGGGTGTATGAAAGGAGCTGCCAGAGGAGGTAGTTGAGGCACGGACTATTGCAACATTTATGAAACATTTAGGCAAGTACATGGATAGAACAGGGTTAGAGGTATGTGGGCCAAGTGCAAGCTGGTGAGACTAGTGTAGCTGGGACATGGTTGTTGTGGGCAAGTTGGGCTAAATGGCCTGTTTCCACGCTGTATGACTCTATGACTATGTTAGCTTTTCAACTGCCGCTACACCCAGGTATTTTTAACTCTGGATGATTTTTTTTCCCCAGCCACTGGTTATTCCAGACCACTTGCACTTGATCCAGTGCATGGACTGCTGGCCTGACCCAGTCTTGGTCCAGTGGATGGGCTATAATCCTGCCCTACACTGGACCCACAGGTTGGGTTGAGGCCTTGACCCCACCATTAGCTCCAGTGGATTGGGTGCCCCTCTCCCTTCCCCCCCTGCACTGGATGCAGTGGCTGTGCACCCCCACTCTGGCGGTGCTATTGGTACGGCCCACACCCCCCCCCCCCCACCGCCGCCGCTGGTGGTATCGCCCTCCAGGCCCCGCCCCCGCAGGCGGCAGCGCGTTGCCACGGCAACGGCCCGGGCCTCGGGCGGGACAGACTGGGCCGAGGGGCCGAGCGGCGGCGCCGGCATGTCCAGCCGGCAGCACTGCGCCAAAGCCCCGTACACCAGGGAGACCGTGGATGTGCTGAGGGGTGAGAGAGGGGGGGAGAGGGGGAGGAGGTGAGGAATTGGGGGGTGAGGGGCGAGGAGAGGGGCAGGTGTAGGTGGGGTGAGGGACCCAGGGATGAGGGACTGGGGGTTAAGGGGCAGGGATGAGGGACTGGGGGTTAAGGGGCAGGGGGGGTGATGGACGGGGGAGAGAGGGACAGAAGGGTGAGGGGTCAGGGTAGGAGGATGGGGTAGGAGGCGAAGGGCTGAACGAGTGTTGAGGCAGAGTGTGTGAGTGACAGGAGGAGGAAGGTGGGGGAGAGGAGAGGTAAGGGTCAAGTGGATGAGGAGGGGTGTGGGGCAGGCTGAGAGATGCTGGGCATGAGGAGGCGGGGGCTGGTGGGACAGAGGGCAGGAGGAAGGGTGAGTGTGAGGGGCAGATCAATGAGTGAGGAGGATGGTTGAGGTTAGGATGAGCAATAAGGAGAGGTTTATGACAGACTGAGTGAAGAGGGACAGGAGGAGGGGTGAGGAAGGATGTGGGACAGTCAATGAGGGTGAGGAGGAGTGTAACTAAACAGATTGAAGCAGACTGCAGCAGAGAGAGAGAGAGAGAGAGAGACAAGCACTGTGCATGGAACAGCTGGAGGAGGCTGAAGTACCAGTGCTGATCTGGGCAGCCCATACCCTTACTTCACAAACAATGTGATTTTCTCAATGAACATCAACAGATTTTAATAGCAGAAACAGCTCCAGATTTCCCCATATTCATTTTGACATCACTTGAACAACTTAGTTTGAGTCTGAAGAAGGGTCTCGACCTGAAACGTTACCCATTCCTTCTCTCCAGAGATGCGGCCTGTCCTACAGCATTTTGTATCTATCTTCGATTTAAACCAGCATCTGCAGTTCTTTCCAACACATTGAATTCTGAGGATATGCCCTATCATTATAGACTTGGCAATTAGACTGCCTCTTTTTTTTCTACATTCAATGAAAAACTTAATTCAATGAAGTTAGTCTACACAGCCTAGCTTTCTAATTTTTTCCATATTTGTATCATTCTGGTGAATCTGGAGCCACTTTAAAGCCAAAAAACCCTAAAGTAATTTGTGGAGCTGACAACGGTAATCAAGTTATCACATTTGATCTTCATGTGGTTATAGCATCCCTTTGTATTCCAAAGATAGACACAAAATGCTGGAGAAACCCAGCTGGGCAGGCAGCATCTCTGGAGAAAAGGAATAGGTGACATTTCGGGATGGAATCTTTCTTCACACTGAAGAAGGGTTCTGACCCAAAACGTCACCTGTTCAAATGTCTTTTAAATGTTGTTATAGTACCTGCATCAATTGCCTCCTTGGCAGCTCTTTCCGTACACACACCACCCTCCGTTTTTAAAAAGTTGCTTCTTAGGATCCTATTACATTTTTCCACCTCCATCTTAAAGTTATGACCTCTGGTTCTTGATTCCCCTTCTCGGGGTAAAAGACTGTGCATTCACTCTAACTATTCCCCTCATGATTTTTTACACTTCTATAAAAATACCCCTCAGTCTCCTGTGCTCCAAATAGTCCTAGCCTGCCCAACCTCCTCTTAGAGCTCTGGACTTCAAGTCCTGGCAATATCCTCGTAAATCTTCTTGCACTGGTGCCAGCTTAATGACATACCTCCTATAGCAAGCTTAACGGCATCCTTACTGTAGCATAAGTTTAAAATCAGTGGGGATAAATAAAATTCAACACAATTTATTGAATTCAAGAAACATGAACATTAAACCACTGGCAACAAATCTGGATTGTGTATACTCCTGTACTGTACTTCTGCGAACAGTTTTAAACAGGAGATAGACACAAAATGCTGGAGTAACTCAGCGGGTCAGGCAGCTTCTCTTGAGAAACAGAATGGGTGACATTTCAGGTCGGAACCCTTATTCAGACACGGGTCTGACACGACCGAAGGTTCCAACCGGAAACATCACCTGATCCTTTTCTCCAGAGATGCTGTCTGACCCGCTGATTTACTCCAGCATTTTGTGTCTATCTTCGGTATAAACCAGCATCTGCAGTTCCTTCCTACTAATTTTAAGCAGGAGTGGGAGAAGTGGTTGAGGAACTTTACAGGGTTATAAATGTAAATTAGGGCTATGGCATCAAGCACAGCTCCTCTTGAAACAAAGTAGAACGGGCACTGTTGTTTTGATTCTACCTTTGTGAAACATGCAGAGAAAGAGTAGCACTGAGCCAGGGTAATAGAGAGAGGTATATATATAAATGGAAAGAGGAAACAGAGAATGGGGTACCAGTAAAGTCACAGAAAGAGAGGACAATACAAATAAACAGACCAGCTGCCTACAGATATAGACACAAAAAGCTGGAGTAAGTCAGCGGGACAGGCAGCATCTCTGGACAGAAGGAATAGGTGACGTTTCGAGTCGAGACCCTTCTTCAGACTGGTTAGGGATAAGGGAAACAAGAGATATAGATGATGAGTGTTCAAAAAGGAACTGCAGATGCTGGAAAATCAAAGGTAGACAAAAATGCTGGAGAAACTCAGCGGGTGCAGCAGCATCCAAGGAGCGAAGGAAATAGGCAACGTTTCGGGACGAAACCCTAGATGATGTAGAGATAAAGAACAATGAATGAAAGATATGCAAAAAAAAGTAACGATGATAAAGGAAACGCCATTGTAAGCTGTTTGTGGCATGAAAACGAGAAGCTGGGGGAGGGATAGAGAGAGACGGAATGCCCGGGCTACGTAAAGTGAGAAATCAATTTTCATACCACTGGGCTGTAAGTTGCTCCAGCTAAATATGAGATGCTGTTCCTCTAATTTGCATTTAGCCTCGCTCTGACAATGCAGGAGATCTAGGACAGTAAGGACTGTGTGGGAATGGGAAGGAGAATTAAAGTGTTTCACAACCAGAGATCAGGTAGGTCCAGGCGGACTGAGTGAAGGTGCTCTACAGGCATATTGTGTACATCTTCTACTGCTGTTCCAGGATTTCTGCTCTTAGTGCCTGACTCTTCTCATCTGTCTTCTTGCAGAGATGATGCATGAATCCAAATTGAATATGTTCCAGCAGAGGCAGCTTAACAGGAGGCTCCAGGGTCAGTATATTCACTCTTGCTTCACACTCTGTATTTAGCAGTAAATGCATTCTCATGTTGTATCTGACCTGGGAGTGTTTTTTATGGAACAGCGTGCAGAAAGTTGCACTCTTTTTCTCATCTAAGATCCACTTACCCTGACCGTGTTAATGGAACAATGTAAATGGTGCTTCATTTTTTATTAAACCTATCTTCTAGAAATATTTAAGAAGGAACTGCAGATGCTGGAAAATCGAAGGTAGACAAAAATGCTGGAGAAACTCAGCGGGGTGAGGCAGCATCTATGGAGCGAAGGGAAAAGGCGACATTTCAGGTTGAAACCCTTCTTAAGACAGAAGAAGGGTCTCGACCCGAAACATTGCCTTTTTCCTTCGCTCCATAGACTGAAGAATGGTCTCGTCCTGAAACGTCGCCTTTTTCCTTCGCTCCATAGATGCTGCCTCACCCGCTGAGTTCCTCCAGCATATTTGTCTACCTCTAGAAATATTTGATGCTGACTCAACATGCAAAGCGGTAAAGCCGTTTCATTCTTTGCTTTGCCTTCTTCATGCAGGATCGGCTTTTGGGTTTGTTTGTTTCTGTGTTTGGACTCGATCTTCACAAGTTAAAGGTTGTACGAGTCTATGGGAGGTTACAGAATTGATTCAGAAGTTCCTTCAGTAAAGTGCAGTATATTACTGTAGTTCCATGACAAGGATGGGGTGGGAGATTGCAACCTTCGCCCTATTTCGACGAATGCAATCAACCTGGCATGCACACATCAAATAAGATTAAATAGAACAAGTTGTCCGACAACTTTAGGCTGTGCACGCCATACGCAAGAAGAAGATGAGGATGACAAGGCTCAGGGCATCTGGCATCAGGGTGCAAGCTTAACAAACAACAACCAGTAGAGTACTTTACTTTACACTTTAGACATACAGTGTGGAAATCAGGTTCTTCGGGGTCACAGGGAGAACGTACCAACTCCATACAGGCAGCACCAGTAGTCAGGATCACAGCTAGGCTCTGGCACTGCACCACCATCCATGATTTCATAGAGACAAATCATGTTTGAGTAATTGATTGAGTTCTTTGAACAGTGAAGATAGATGGAAGTAAGGTGCTTGGGGTGGGAGATTGCAACCTTCACGTGGTCCGCCCTGTATCGACGAATGCAATCAACCTGGCGTGCACAAACAGAAGATCAAATAGAACAAGTTGTCCAACAACTTTAGGCTGTGCAAGCCACACGAAAGAAGAAGTAAGGTGCTTGATCCCTGTATGTGGAGTTTTGCTCTTTTCTGCTTTTTGCAGACATCAGCACCATTGAACCCTTTCATTAATGGGGCAGTGGTAGCGAGTGGATTCAAGTTTTGTTTACGGGCAGAAAGGAAGGATACAATGGAATGCCCCCAATAGTCAGAATGCAAGCTCTTAAGGGCCTGTCCCACTTGGCCGTCATTCGCGCGCCATTTACGCAATCTGCTAGTGCGTGGGTGGCGGGGGACGGGCGCATGGAGTGGTGTGGAGTGACGTGGAGGAGTGTGGACTTCGTCCTGCACAAAATCATCGCATGCCCCCAGCCTGTTGCGTAACTGACAGCCAAAGTGGGACAGCCCAAGACCTTGGCGCGGCGCAACGTCTCACCTCCAACAGCAGCAGAAGCAGGCAAACGATCGACGAGCTCGGCCTGGGGCTCACGGCCGTTGCGGTCCGGATCTGCCTCCACCTACTCCCAGAGCGGGGCCAAGACGATTGGAGATAGACACAAAATGCAGGAGTAACTCAGTGGGACTGGCAGCATCACTGGAGAGAAACAATGGGTGATGTTTCGGGTCGAGACCCTTCTTCAGACTAAGATCTGGGCACCACACATTAGGAAGAAGGGCAAGGATTACTGAGAATATAAAGGTTTTCTGAAATGATAACTAGGATAAAAGACAAGTAGACAAACATTGAGAAGTTGATGCCCCATCAGATTAGAGAAAGTTATGAGTACATTCAAGATCTTGAAGGATTGCAGGAGGATAATTTGCAACTATTTCCAAGTAGGAAGGATAATAAACCAGAAGATGTGTATTTAGATAATTGAATGTAGAGCATTAGATGAGAACTACTTCTACACAGGTTATTGTTATAATCTGTTAATTTATGAAATGAATTGTTCGGCACAAACATTGTGGGCGGAAGAGCCTGTTGCCGTGTGGTATGGTTCTATGCTGTATGAAATTATATGAGGAGAGAAAATTGTCAGGCTATGAGGAAAAACAGCTAAACCTGACTAACAGAATAGCTCTTTCACATAACAGGTAGAGGAATGACGGGCCAAATGGTCTCCTGTGCTGTTTTAATCTGTCTTCTTACTTGTTGAAAGTCTTGCTAAAGACTGTGTTTATTGTCTTCCTATTTCTGTTTTATTTACAGAGGGCGATTCTTTACCTGTGAGTTGCAATCCCACTTCTAGCCAGGTTTTAGACTCCACTCCACTGCCACCAGCCACCCCTGTCCGAGTCCAGCTACCCACCAAGCCACAACTACGCCCTGCAGAAAGCTGCCGTGCTGGTGATGCATACCAGCGGGAAAGATTTCGGCCTCGACCAACAAGTAGGTGATCAGATACGTTCAAGACGTATAGGTTTGTAGGCAGACACAAATTGCTAGAGTAACTCAGCGGGATAGGCAGCATCTATGGAGAGAAGGAATGGGTGATGTTTCGGGTCAAGACCCTTCTGAAGACTAGTCAGGGGAAAGTGAAAGGTAAACAGATATAGAACAAATGAATGAAAGATATGCAAAAAAGTGACGATGAAAAAGGAACCAGGTAATTGGCATTAGTAATATTGTTCCCAGTTTGTAGGATAGTGTAAGTGTACAGGGTGATCGCTGGTTGGTGCGGACTTGGTGGGCCGAAGGGCCTGTTTCCGTGCTGCATCTCTGAACTAAAGTGTAAAGTAAAGTCCAAAGACATAAGGCGGGTACTATAACAACATTTAAAAGATAATTGGATAAGTGCATGAATAAGAAAGTTTTAGAGGGATATTGGCATAACACAGGCAGATGGGACTAGCAAAGATGGGGCATCTTGGTCGGCATGGGCAAGTTGAACCAAAGGGCCTGTTTCCCTTCTGTATCTCTATGAGCAAGAATTTAGTCATTTATCTTCAAAAACAATTTTGCACAAGTTTATTCAACTTCATCATCCTTACCATAGCACCTTCACCATAACCATAGAATCTGCTGCCCACTTTCAGCACTTTTTAAAACATCCTATTTCCATGCATGCTTCCTAAAACAAATAATAAACAAGCTATGCTAAGATAGAGAGCCGCTAAGAATTTCTCACAAATGCTTTTAGAAAATATTGTTATTAACCAATGCTTCTTTGGGTACAGACACATTTGAGGCCCAGAATAAAAATTTAAAACACATTTTAAAACCTTAAATGATTAATTATTTCAAAAATACTGATTTAAAATGTATCCATTTGTAAATTGCAACCTTTTCAGGCCTTTGGACTCACTGCTTTTCCCCAGAGCTGCGACTGTATTGTTCGGATCTTTGCAGTGACAGAATCTGACCTTCCTGGTGATGGCGCTCTTGACTAACATAAAAAATCAGCCAAAATCAACCCCCGTTTCACATACTCTTGTGCTCCTGTCCCGAACGCCCTAGGCTGATCAAAAATTTTGTAAATAAAGAAGGCACAAAGTGCCAGAGTAACCCTGCGGGTCAGGCAACACCCCTGGACTTTCGACTTTAGAGACACAGCACGGAAACAGGCCCTTCGCCCCACCGCCCACACTGACCAGTGATCACCCTGTGAACTAGCACTATCCTGCACACTAGGGACAATTTACAAATTTTTTTCCAAACCAGTTAATGTAAAACCTACACGTCTTTGGAGTGTGGTTGGAAACTGGCGCATCCGGAAAAAACCTATGAGGTGTCAGGGAGAATGTACAAACTCCATACCGACAGCACCCATAGCCAGTATCGAACCTGGGTCTCTGGCGCTATAGGGCGGCAACTCTACCACTGCCCCACGGTGCCGCCCCTGAAGAACATGGATAGATAACGTTTTGGGTTGGGACCCTTCTTCAGGCTGTTTGTAGAGGGAGGAAGACAGCTAGAAAAGTAGAGGGGAAGACCAAGTGTGTCAGGTAATGGGTAAACACAGGCAAAGTAGGGGGGAGGGGAGGGTTGAAAGGCAGATGGTTGGACAAAGGCCAGAGATGAAAACAAAGTGTGAAAGCATTGAAGAGTTGCAAATTGTGAAGCTGGAGGAAGGAATATAGGGGGAGTGGAGAAATAGATGCAAGTAGGTGGAAGGAGAAAGGGGGTGTGTGAGGGGCTGGAAGAGATGGTGGGGTGTTAGACATTGAATGACGGTGCTGGCTTGAAGGGCCGAATGGCCTACTCCTTCACCTATTGTCAATTCTACCCCCTCCTTGTGCTCATTCTCTCACTTGTTCACCATGACAATGTATGGTTACACTTCAGGAAACTTGGAGAGAGAAAAGCAGCGGCTGCAAAACATCATGGCAACTGGGAAGGACGGTCCAACGCCAGACACAAAACCAAAACCCAAAGAGGAGGAAGAAGAGAAGCCAGAAATTGACCGGTTCGACGAGTGTAAGTACATCTGTTGGAGCGGCTGGTGGAGCTGCTGCCTCACAGCTCCAGATCCGGGTTCAATCCTGACCTCGGACTGTTGTCTGTGTAGAGCTTACATGTTCTCCCTGTGACTGCGTGGCTTTCATCCAGGTGCTCTGGTTGGAAGAAACTGGAGCACCCAGGGGAAGCCCACACACCCCACTGAGACCCGGAACAGAATGTGTCGGAAGGAACTGACCTGATGAAACCCAAGTCCCTGGAACTATGAAGCAGTCGCACTGACTGTTGCACCAACATGCTGCCCAATGTCCACTCTCCCCCCCCACCCTACCCCCCACCCCACACCCCTCACCCCACACCCCTCACCTCACACCCCACCCCCACACCCCACACCCCTCACCTCACACCCCACCCCACACCCCTCACCCCACCCACACCCCCACACCCCTCACCACACCCCACACCCCTCACCCACACCCCCCACCCCAAAACCCCACCCCCCTGACCCCACACCCCACACCCCACACCCCTCACACCTCACCCCACACCCCTCTTCCCCTCCATCTCACACCGTTTTGTGATGGGTGTTACATGTGTGGGTGGGAATGAATGTGGGGAGAATACTCTGCTGGAGGTTTGTAGTGGGGAGTTGGTGGGGAAAATAAGTAAGGGTGAGGAAAGTGTACTGTAGGATGGTTAGATAGATGTTGGCCAGTTGGGAGGTGGGTTGGTGTACAGTGAGCAGGAGACAAGGCTATAGGGGTAGCGGTTCTGGAGGGGGAATATGGTAAGGATGAGGGGATCATGCCTCAGGATAGTGAAGGAGATTATAGGTAAGTGGGTTGGTCGGGATTATGCGTTGGCATGGTGTGGGTGGGGATAGTGCATTGAGGTGGTGAAGGTGGGTGAGGGTCATGAGTTGGGGTGGTGAGGGTCAGTGGGCATTGTGTATTGCAATGGCGGGGGTGGTTAGGGCTTGTACATTGGGCGAGGTGCATGGGGGATGAGGGTGAGTGGAGGTCCTGGGTTTGGGTGGTTGGGTGGGTGGGGATTGTGCATAGGGATGGTGAGGGTGGATGGGCATTGCGTGTTGTGGTGGTGGGGGAAGGTGGGTGGGAAAAGTGCAAGGGTGGTGAGGACGGATGGTGATCGTACGTGGGTGGTGAGGGTGGATGGGCATTGTGTGTTGTGGTGGTGAGGGTAGGTGGGTGGGAATTAGGGTGGTGGTGGGAAGTAGGGTGGTGAGGACGGATGGAGATCGTACACGGGTGGGGAGGGTGGATGGGCTTGTTGCTTTGCAGCGTTGAGGGTGGTTGGGGATTGTCCATTGGGGGAGTAGAGAGTGGGTGGGGATTGTGCAAGGGATGGCAAGGGTGGGTGGAGATCATGACTTGGGGTAATGCCATGTGGATGAAACATTGAGGTGGTGGTTTCTGGGTGGGTGTGAGGGAGGGGCAATTGAGGGACTGGGCATGTACAATATCTGAAATGGAGGTCTGCTGCTGCGGTCAGGCAAGTGCCTCCACTGTCAAGCAGCAAAAACAGAGAGGCTGAGACGGAGTTTCTTCCCACAGGCCATCCGGACTGTAAACTCTGTTGCTTCTTTTTTTAAATGTAAATACTGGTTCTGTGCTGTTCTGTTGTTTTGCAGAATCCGCAGGCATTGCCACTTTCATTTCACTGCACATCTTGTGACAAAGAAAGTTGACTTGAGAATGTACTGAGGCTTGCCAAGTGTTGCCGGGGATTGGGTGGCTGTTACCATTCTTGTCCTTCTCTTCCCTCCTGCCCAGTGTGCGATGAGATTGAAGAGAGACGGCAGTTCCTGGAGCAAATGGAATCTTTTGGTCGAGGGAAGGAATTCCGCGGAATCATTCACACTGAAATTTCCCAGGTACTGTGGGGTGAACATGGAGCAAGCAGCCATCTCAAACATTTCCCTCTGCTGCACTTGCAGTCTACTTCATCATAGGTACCACCATGAGTGATTCTAGTGTTCGGTTTTGTTCCTGGCCAGACCCAGGAGAGAGCGTACAGTCAGATCATGACAGAGCTGGACCTACTCCCATCATGGGACTTACTCCCCAAAATACTCCCCATCAGGTCATTTAGAGCGGTACAGCGGTAGAGCTGCTGCCTTACAGCGCCAGAGATCTGGCTTCGATTCTGACTACAGGTGCTGTCTGTATGGAGTTTGTACGTTCTCTCTGTGACCACGTGGGTTTTCTCCGGGTGCTCTGGTTTCTTCCCACATTTCAAAGACGTACAGGTTTATCGGTTAATTGGCTTCAGTAAAAAAGTGGCAAATTGTCCCTAATGGATAGGATAATGTTAACGTCCGGGATGATCGCTGGTTGGCGCTGACTCGGTGGGCCGAAGGGCCTGTTTCTGTGCTGTATGCCAAAAGTCTTAAAGTCCTCTTGACATTTTAAATGAAGACTTCCTCCACCTCCTCTGGAAGGCTTGCCCTAAGTTCAAGGGGACGCAGATGAGTAAAGGGCCTGTCCCACTTTCCCGTGTCCTCTGCCGAGTTGAAAGGACCTTAAATAAAAAAATTAAGATTTTTGTGAGCTACGAACTCCTACTCCCGACTATCTTTTTACTCGTGGACTTTTTTGTCATGCTGGAAAAAACGCCCCGAATTACCTGATGCCCCGAGTACCTATGGCTGGCATAACGAGCCGCTACGATATATCTACGGACTCCTACGCCCTCCTATGGAGTCGCTACGGACATTCTCCGAATTTAAATCAAGGGGAAAACTCGGGAGAATTCCTGAGTAACTCGGGAAAGTGGGACAGGCCCTTAACTGAGGAAGCATCTACAGAGCTACAGCTCTCCATTGAAGGAGAAATGTAGACATT
The DNA here is from genome assembly GCA_035221665.1 of Okamejei kenojei. Classification (NCBI taxonomy): domain Eukaryota; kingdom Metazoa; phylum Chordata; class Chondrichthyes; order Rajiformes; family Rajidae; genus Okamejei; species Okamejei kenojei. The sequence continues at coordinate 13,367,977 of CM069167.1, read as the reverse complement.
GTTCACATTGCCTTGACCAGGTTGGTGGCGTACCTGCAGGACATGGGGTACATGGGGCGAGGTCACTAGCTGCCTCCTGGCACGTACATGTAAGAGTGGTTTGCTTGTCTCCAGATCTTGGTGAGTGTGGAATTAAAGTGAAGCCAAATTTAAGTGAAGTCACAGAAGATTGACAAGGATGTTGGCTGGACTCGAGGGCTTGAGCTATTGGGAGTGGTTGAGCAGGCTAGGACTCTATTCCTTGGAGTGCAGGAGGATGAGGGCTGATCGATAGGGTACAAAATCTTCAAAGGAATAGACGCATTGAGTCGCTTGCCCAGAGTGGGGGAATCGAGAACCAGTATTAAGGTGAATACTTAAAACACTCTTCGTTCCCAGTGGACCCCTCACCTCTTCTCATTCCCAGTCTGAAGAAGGGCCCCGACTTGCAACATCTCCTGTCCATTCCTTCCGCAGATACTGTCAGACCTGCTGAGTTCCTCCGGCACTTTGTGTTTTGGTCAGGATTGCAGCATCTGCAGTTTCTTGTATCTCATTCTCATTCCCTGCATACCTTCTCTCTCTCCCTCACTCCTACCTCTCTCCATCCACTTCGTCAGCCCCTATTGCCATGAACGATTTAATGATCCAGATAGGAATATCCAATAGTTCATTGTATTAACCGGTGCAGTGTGCATCAATCAGTGAGGTTTAGTCAAGGGATAATATTCTTCACGAGTTACTTGGCTCTTGTCGAATAACATGTGTGTCCATTGCAGAAACTGCGGGAGATGGAGGAGATCGACAGAAGGAGGAGCAGTGAGTTGAAGCAACAAATGGAGATGGACAAGATGAAGAAAGAATATGCGTGCTCATAGTTTTATAACAGATATAAAAATAAAAAGAATTAAAACTTACCTGAGGAACTCATTTAATAGAAACAATCACAGCTCGCTCCACCTTTCTCAGCTGGGTCTGGATCCGCTGCAGAAGCTGCCCACTCATATCTGATGAGGAAGGAGAAAGAGAGAGAGAAGTGAGTGCACTGTTCTTTTCCCATCTGGAATCAGCTGTAAAATAACAAACAAAACGTTAAGTAATGATGAACATTGAGAGCTTTTCTGTGCTTTTTCTCTATTCCAGGTATTAAAGGTACTCTGGTCAGTCAGCAGGCAGCAGAAACCACCCCAGAATCATTTCTGGACCAAGATCAGTGAATGACCTCCTGTTCAAGAAAGAACTGCAGATGCTGGAAAAATCGAACGTGGACAAAAATGCTGGAGAAACTCAGCGGGTGACGCGGCATCTATGGAGAGCTGTGGAGATCCAAGGGTCTCGTCGCCTATTCCTTCTCTCCATAGATGCTGCCTCAGCCGCCGAGTTTCTCCAGCATTTTTGTCCACCTTCCATTAACCTCCTGCTCACTCCATTATAGACGGTCTCGTCCTTCGCTCCCTCACAGACCGGTTTAAGGGCTGCACCGCTCCACTCCTACAAATCTATCAATTCAAAGTCACTCTCCTCATGAGCTATTTCTAAACCCCAATCCTCTTACAGGAAAGGCCATGTTTCTAAACGCCTTTCTAACCAGTCAACCCATTAATCACGGTGGCGCAGTGGTAGAGCTGCTGCTCGCTGCGTCAGAGATCTGGGTTCCATCCTGACCACGGGTGCTGTCTGTGCAGAATTTGTACGGTCTCTCTGTGACCACATGGATTTTCTCCAAGTGCTCCAGTTTCCTCCCACATTCTAAAGACGTGCAAGTCTGTAGGTTAATTGGTTTCAGTAAATTGCCCCTAGTGTGTAGGTATCCAAAGTGAAAGTGGGATAATATAGAAAGGGTGTGATCAATGACTGGCATGAACCTACTGGGCTGAAGGGCCTGTTTAGTTTAGATTAGAGGTACAACATGGAAATAGGGCCTTTGGCCCACTGAGTCCACACCAACCAGTGATCAGTAGGAGGAAACTGGAGCATCTGGAGATAACCCAAGCGATCACAGGGAGAACATGCAAACTCCACAGTGACAGCATCTGTAGTCAGGATCAAACCCAGGTCTCTAACATTGTAAGGCAGCAACTCTACCACTGCACCATTGTGCCGTCCCATGCTGTATCTCTAAACTACTTGTTGCAGCCGCTGGTTAACTTTAGTGAAGAAGGACATCTAGATTGTCCTAGTATTGCATTCATTTGCAATCTAGTACTTATAGCAGCACAGCACAGGAATAGGTCCAAGGGCCCACAATGTCTGTGCCGTATATGATGCCAAGGCCAGCATTTATCTGCCTGAACATAATCCATATTCCTTCATTCCCTGCATAGCCATAAGCTCGAAGTCCTTGGTACAATCAAGCAAGTTCGTAGCTCAGAGTTTAGTTGAAGTTCGTAATGTTCGATAGCCTGATGATAGACACAAAATGCTGGAGCAGGACAGGCATTAATACCTGTGCCCAAGAAGAGTAAGGTGACATGCCTCAATGACCCTCGAGGCATGTCACCTTACTCTTCTTGGGCACAGGAGTTAATGATGCCATTTAAAAGCAGGGTGGTACCTCAGACCTCAGTAATGTGAGGTTGAAAATGTCCACAAAAACTCCAGCCGATGGTCCACGCAGGTTTTGAGAACACGACCAAGTACGCCATTGAGTCCAGAGGCTTTCCGAGGGTTCACCCTGCTGAAGGATCCTTTGATGTTGAACTCGGTGACTGAGATTGCAATATTAGATTAGGTTAGATTAGATTCCTTTATTGTCATTCAGACCTCACGGTCTGAACGAAATTGTTACCATACAGTCATACATATAATAAAAACAAAACACACAATAAACACATATCCAACATCCACCACAATGAGTTCACCAGGCACCTCCTCACTGTGGTGGAAGGCAAAAGTCTTACGTCCCTGTCTTCCTCCCTCCTAGTTCTCCCTCTGCGCTGAGACGATCCAGGCCGCCGCCTCCGCTGGAGCACCGCACCGTAGATACCATTAGCCCCCATTATAATTGGGGGTTATGGTATCTACCTATCGCATTGAGTTGATAGGTAGATACTATCACTGATTGCACGCCATCAGTGATGCCTCGCTGTCATTTGAGCTGCCACCCGATTTTGCCTTGTAGGAAGTGATGGCGTGCAAGTCCTGCCACATCTGGTGAATGTCCATCTTGTCTTCTGGTTTAGAGCGGTCCCTTTTTAGTTTTTTTTATGGCCATATTGAGATCATATCTGGACATTATGTTCATCTGCATCGCCAGACTTCAATGCCTGAGATCTGGTCCTCAGAAAATTGTGGACCACTTGGTTCATCCAAGGCTTCTAGTAAGGGATCATTCAGATGGTTTTCATGGAACACTCTCTTCCACACAATGCACTGACCATATGCCTTCTTCACAAGTGTACCTCTCTCCATCTAAAATATAGCCTGCCTGACTTATTTTACTGAAGTGCATGATCTCACACTTTTCAAGCTCCATTTGTCAAATTTTCATCCATTCACTCAATCTATCCATATCTTCTTAGAGACCTCATCACAACTTGCTTTCCCACATATTTGAGTGTCAACAGCAAACTTAAATTTACTCTGAGGGTGGTGGCTGTGTGGAATGAGCTTCCAGCAGAAATGGTGGAGGCAGGATCGATTTTAACATTTAAGAGTAAAGTGGATAGGTATATGGACGTGAAGGGAATGGAGGGGTATGGTCTGAGTGCAGGTAGATGGGACAAGTGGAAAACAAATGGTCGGCACGGACTGGAAGGGCCAAGAGGGCCTGTTTCCGTGCTGTAATTGTTATATGGTTATATGGTTAAATACATTAAGGGGCTGTCCCACTGCGGTGACCTAATCTGCGTGTTTAGAAGAGTTTGCCCTCGATTCAAACTCGCAGCATGGTCGACAGGTGGTCCTGGGAGGTCCTATGAGGTCACTGGAACTCTCCTTCATGCACGAAGGAAGTTCCCGCCTACTCGTGGCCTCAGTTTGGTCGAGGGTGCTGAAAATGTTCCCGCCAGTCAGTATGGTTCTTTTGAACGCGTAGTGCAGTGGAGTGGGGTTGCTATTTAGTTATAGGCAGTCGAGGGCAGCCGTAGACAATCTCCTTTGCTGACCGGCATTTTAATTGGCTCATTGGAGTTTTTAGGACCAGAAAAAACAACTGGTAATGTTAAATGTCCGCTAAACTTTATTATAAGTTGGCTGGTTTCTTAAAAATGTCGCCACTCCATCTCCCCTCCTCCGCGCTGGACCCAGGTTCGATCCTGACTACGGGCGCTGTCTGTACGGAGTGTGTACATTCTCCCCGTGACTGCGTGCGTTTTCCCCGGGTGCTCACATCACACCCACATTCCAAAGACGTACAGGTTTGTATGTTAATTGGCTTTGTTAAAATTGTCAATTGCCCCTGGATCGTGCTGGTCGGCGCAGACTCAGTGGGCCGAAGGGTCTATTGCCGCACTATACCTCTAAAATGAAAACTAAAACAACTGATCATTTAATTTCACTATTAGTTTTCTTAACCTTTTTTTTTAATTTGCAGTGGTCACCGTAGATACATTAAAACGATAGGAGCAGAAGTAGGCCATTCAGCCCTTCGTACCCGTCCCATCATTCAAGTTGGTCATGGTGGGTGCTCCATCTCCGTATTCTGTTGCCACTCTCTCTCCCCTTGATCCCTCTGTGTCTAAACATCAACTGACGGTATCAGTGCCTGACTTTCACCAGCTCCTGCAATAACAAACTCCACCTTCATACTCTGAATAACATTTCATCTCTAACATCTTAGCTCAAATTCTGAGACCGTGGCTTTAAACCCTCAGCTAAAGGAACCATCTTCCCCGAGTCTGAGGAAGGGTCTCGACCCGAAACGTCACCTATTCCTTCTCTCCAAAGGTGCTGCCTGTAGCCTGTCCCGCTGAGTTACTCCAGCTTTTTGTGTCTATTACGTGTGGCTCTCCTCAGAAGAACATGACTCCTCTGTTTAGATGGAGGGAGACAAACGCAGGAAAGGACAGTTTGGCATCCGTCATGAGAACGTTACTGCCAAATTACTCCCAGTTTACTTTCAGTTCAGAGATATCGCTCGGAAACAGGCCCTTCGGCCCTCCGAGTCCGCACTGGCCAGCGATCACTTACACGGGGAGAACAAACAGCGCCCGTGGTCGGGATCGTACCCGGGTCTCTGGCGCTGTGAGGCAGCAACTCTACCGCTGCGCCACCGTGCCGCCCTTCTATCAGTTGTTCTGCTCGTCTGTCTTTGCTGTGACCCCCACCCCAACAACACACACAACACACACACACAGTCTAGTGAAGATCACGGTCACTAGTCCTTGCACTTTCATTCACCTCTCTCGAGGACTAGCCCGTCCCGTCCCGTGTCCCGGGCACCTGCCGCTTGCACCTCTCTCCCACCGGACAGCGGACAGGTGCTGTTACTACTGTCCGGGATTGTATCCTCGCAGGTGCGGGGAACAGGGACTAAACCAGAGACCGCCTTTTAATCAATGTTGCAACCTCGAAGCCTCTCCACTGGAAATAGACACAACAAGCTGGAGTAACTCGGCGGCGGGGCCGGGTTGACCACTAAGTTTCATAGGCTGAAGCCTCGGGCATCGAAACCTAGGCGGCCAAGGCAGGACACCCGCCGTTCAACTCTGAGCGGCCCCGTCTGTATCCATCTCTCTCTCTCTGTCTGTCTGTCACTCTCCGCCGGGTCTCCACCCGCTCCTCATCCGCCGGCACGGCCGGCAGCCGTACACATGCGCACTGCCAAGGCAACTGGTCGGCGCTGGGCACTTTCTCCCTCGCTTTGAATTGTGGGATATCTGGCCGCCATTGCTATCTGCTCGCCGCCACCGCTGAAAACCAACGCAGAATCACTCCCTGGAGCTGGAGTAACTCTTGCTTCTGGTTTCCTGGTCCTCAAAAAAATATTCTAAATGGAATTTAAACTGGAGTTGGTGGAGGGTCCATCACCAAACTCCCAACTCTGAACGATAACAGCCTATTGCATTTTATCTGTCCATATATTGTATAGGCAGTCGATGGCAGTGGTTCTCAACCTTGTTTGCCCCATGCACCCCTGTCACCATATGTCAGAATTTCATTCCCCCCCTTTCCAAGATTGTCTGCCTCAAAAAGTGCATTCCAAATAATATGCATATAATACTGAAAATCCTTTATTTCTAACAGTTTGAGTTTGCTAATCTGTGGTCCCAATTCCCCCCCTGAAAACCTGAAATTCCCCCCCTGGGGGGATTTCCCCCCTGGTTGAGAACCCCTGGTCTATGGTATATAAACACACTGAACTTTTATCTCCTGTTCTGTATTATGTTTACATATTCGGTTGTGCTGCAGCAAGCAAGAATTTCATTGTCCTATCTGGGACACATGACAATAAAACTCTCTTGACTCTTGACTTGGACTTAAGCAAAAAAGGGTTCTTGGGGGAAAAAAGAGCTACCTTAAATGTAGTTGCGTCTGGTTGGGTAACTATGGTAGGGTGAAGACTATTCCATGCTTTAATTGTGCGGGGTAACTCCATGGAGCAGCCAGCAACTCTGGAGAGAAGAAATTGGGTGATGTTTCGGGTAGAGACCCTTCTTTACACTCCCTCTGGTTTTAGTGTTTTTAGTTTAATTACTAGTTTAGCTGGAACATACAACGTGGAAACGGGCCCTTCGGCCCACCGAGTCCGCGCCGACCTCCGATCACCCGTACACGAGTTCTATCCCACACATTAGCGACGTAAGTCAAGAGTCAAGAGTGTTTTATTCTCACGTCCCAGTTAGAACAATGAAATCCTTACTTGCAGCAGCACAACGGAATATGTAAACATAGTAGTCTGTAAACAATGTTATAAACGAGAAAACAAAACGGTGTATATTTATATATGAATATATAACTATATAAATATAAATAGTTTGTGTGTGTGTGTATATATAATATATATACCCACACACAATTTCCCTCCTGGGATTAATAAAGTTCTATTGTATATTATCGTGTGTGTAGAAAGGAACTGCAGGTGATGGTTTAAACTGAAGATAGACACAAAAAGCTGGAGTAACTGGTCAGACTGCATCTCTGGACAAAAGGAAAATATTACGTTTTGGGTTGGGTCTGAAATAGATTCCTGCACACCTTTGGAATGTGGAAGGAAACAAGAGCACCCAGAGAAAACCCATGTGATCAAAGAGAAAAAGAGCAAACTCCACACAGACAGCACCCATATTCAGGATCAATTCCGGGACTCTGGCACTTTTAGGCAGCAACTTTATGGCCAATGTACTGCCCCATAGTATTGAACTGAATTTAAACATACAGTAGCTGTAAAGGGGGACATAACGTCATTTGGAGATTTAAAACTGAAAATGGATATTTTAATTTTTTCAGTAACCAAAATTCAGCTCCCGCTTCGCCCCGAGGCGGAAAGCTCCCGGGGAGACCAGGCGCCCGTGCCCGGGGAGACGAGCACACAGCCGGCCGGCCGGCACACGTCGCCGCCCGCACCCGCTCCCCCAGCGCCCCCGGACACAGCCTCAGGGCGGGCGGGCGGCCGTGTCCGTGTCGGCGGGGAGCAGACGGACAAAGCGCGTCGTCTCCTGCCTTTATCGGCAACACTGCGTGTCTGCATGTGCGCGCGCGCGTGTGTGTGTTGGGCCTGTCCCACTTTGGCGACATCTTCGGCGACAGCCTGAAACGAGGTTGTCGCGGCGTGACGCCGGGTGACGCAAGGTCGTGACCCACGCTCATGCATTTTGCGTCATCGTGCCTCACGTGCGTCCAGATGCGTCGCGCACGTCACGGCGCGTCATCTGAGCGACGCGCCACGTGACCACACGGGTCAATGGAGCGCCGACTTTCTCAACTTGTTTCACTCGAATCGGGAAATGGCGCTCAAGAGAAGCAGAGCTCATCAGCAGCAGAGCAGGGCACAACGAAAAGCAGCCGTGCGGGACAAGATGCAGGTTCTGCAGATTAAGGTCAAGGAGGAGGAGGCTGTAGACTGGGATTATGATTATGCTGAGGATAGTGATGTCTCATTTGAGCCAGTTCAGATCAGGAGGAAGAGGCAAATGGTAACCAAGCCTTATGAATTCAACTGGGAACAAGAGGGGGAGCTGGTAGATTGGTATCGGGCCAACCCTGAGCTGTATGACAAAGACCACAGGCAGTTTAGGAATACGAAGCGAAGGTTCATGATGCTTGCGGACAAGGCGAAGGAGTTCCCTGGCTGCACTTGTAAGTACACACTTACTTTGTTGTTTGTCGGCATTTCACTCATTATAATTACAATCACAAATTACAATTTGCTCCACACTGATCTTCATTCATTCTATGTTTTCACAGGCGACCAACTGTGCCAATTCTATAAGAGCCAGAGGACAATGTATGGCAGGCTGACGCGCAGTTTGCAAAAGTCTGGCTCAGCCCGTAAATTTATGACCGAGAGGCAGCAGTGGATAGTGGAAAAATGGGGTTTTATAAATGACCATATCGTTCGAGTGGAGAGGAAACAGAGCACCAGGAAGGTGATTAGTATAAAAAAATATTTTGACATTGGTAATTTGATTGTCATCTTGCTCGCCACGTCCTCATGGTCTTGAAAATTTGATACACATTTATATTCTTCCAGTTTAACAAGGAGAAACCACAGCGTGCCGTCTCCAGTGAGGATGAGCTCGATCCTCGCGAGGGACCCTCTGGATCCACGACCCCGAACAGTCAGGAGCGCAGCTCGAGGATGCAGACCATTGCCATCCCCACTGCAGCCTCCAGCACAACTGCGGCTGAGGAAGAAGAGTCTAGACAGGCTAGTCAGCGGGAGATGATCAAAGAAGTAAGTGCTTTGGGTGAATTATCAGCAGATTTCTCATTTAATCCACCCGTCCATCCATTTTTCTCCATCGTTTCCCAAACACTACTTACCTGGATCGTACCCTTTTGTTGCAGATCATGCAACAGGCAAAGGCAACAACAGATACCATGAACACCATGATACAGCCGAAGACATCACACGAGAGGATAGTTGAAACCTTCTCAGCGTTCTTAACACAAGAGATGCTCCTCATTCCTGAAAGCGAATGGGTTAGCTTCTCCATGGAGATCTTTGCCTTGGCAAGGGCCCACAGATTCCCTCAGCCGGTAAAATCTTTAATCAAAGTTTGTGGAATTTCTAAAACGTTTGACTTTAATAATGCTTTTGTATAAATGACTTTCTATGAATTCATTGGTGTTGCAGAGTCTGATGTGGCACATGGCATTCATGCGTCACCCACAAATGGGGATGATGGCACCACCACATCAGCATGCTCACCATGTATAATGTGATAGCGTTTCTGAATCTGACTCAAGATTATCTGTGACACACAGCCTGTGAAAGGTTGTTTTTTTTTATATGATTTATTTGCCTCCCAATTCATATTGATAGGTTTATGTGTTTTATCCACAAGCAATGATTGGACCACAGCACACGGCGTGCCCACCGACGGCAAGCGCACCCAACATCAGGGCACCCAGCTCAACGCCACATCAGGCAGCAACGACTTCCACAGACCGTACCAGGCAGCTTCCACGAAGAGCCTATCAGGGAAGCCCATCTGGACCCCAGGAATACAGCAGCCTGGATACACCCATCACCAATAACACCAACATTTCCAGCCAGATTAGACTCAAGTGTGAACCTGAGTCTGAATCTCACTGTTTATTTGGCTGAAAATAGCCAGGGGCAAAGTGCCCATAAAGAATTAACAGTACAAAAGTACATAAATGTACAAAGTGCATTATTACGAATATCTGAAATGATGTTCTTCCTAATGTGGAAAAAAAACATCTTTTAAAATAACTTTTTAAGAAATAAATTGTCTATTGGTATTTATATTTATTGCAGATAAGTTCATTTCCAATGTGATTATTATACTTCAGTTTAACCTTTTTGTGGTGTGAAAAAAAAGCTGTTCGACTATCAATAAAATTCTTGACTTTTCTATGAATTTTTTTTTTTTTTTTTTTAAATTTTAGAAGCATTGCATATTATCTAAGGTACAACAGTACTTCAATTACAAATTAGACTTATCACAAACGTTGTACAGATGTTACGGGATAATTTATATATGCTACTGTTTTTGATTTTTTTTGGGAAGGTAAGGGAGTGTAAAAAAAGTGAAAGTATAAATCAATAATCAAGACGTTGTGATTAAATACTAATGATTATATAAGAAAAAATAAATAATAAAGATAAACAAAATTAAAAAATAAAAACAATTATTATATAATACATTTTGTATAAAAAAATTAAAATAAGGAATACATCTTAACATTGAATGGAACATGTTTCATATAACAATATCGATTGAGGCGTGTATACAGATCCCAATACATCTTTTCATCTAATCCTACACCAGGGTACTTATTGAGTTACGGTGCTGAGCTCAGCTACCCCCTTAAATAATCAATGAATAGAGACCATATTTGTTCAAAAAGTTCATATCTGTCCATTAGGACAAACCTAATTCTCTCCAAATGCAACGTCTCCGACATTTCCACAGTCCACATTTTGATTGTGGGGGATAATGTTCCCTTCCAGAATTTCAATATTAATTTTTTTCCAATTATCAAACAGTAATCAAGAAAATTTCTTTGACTTACTGTTAATATTAAGCTTGAGTCTGGGACTCCTAATATTATTAACTTTAGATCAGGTTCCAATTTAGTTTTAAGAACCTCAGAAATGATTCCAAAAATATCAGCCTAATAACTATTAAGTTTTATACATGTTAAATAACTATGCGTCAAGTTAGCTTCTAAATTAGATTAGATTAGATTAGATTTTATTACTTGTCATTCGCACCTCAGAGAGGCTCGAACGAAATTCTGTTTCTACAAACCATACAGAGCAATTCATAAAAAAAACACACACAAACAAGTCAATTCACACAAACATCCATCACAGTGAGTCTTTAAATTCTGACATTTATCGCAAATAGAAGAAATGTTAGGAAAAATTCTATTTAATTTCGTTTTTGAGTAGTGTAATCTATGTATTACTTTAAATTGTACCAAAGTACAATCTGTCTCATGCTCCAAACTGGAGGATGAGACAGATGTTCGGCAGCTGTGGCAGGGACTGAATGCAATCACCTCCTACAAAGCGAAACCAGGAGGCAGCTCGGATGTCGGCGATACATCACTCCCTGATGAGCTCAATGCTTTACGCACGCTTTGATAGGGAGAACACCGATGTGCCTTCCCGAGCCCCCATTCGCTGTGATGGTATTTCAGTCTCAGTCACAGAGGCCGACGTCAGGAAATCCTTCAGAGGGGTGAACCCTTGAAAAGTGTCTGGACCTGATGGCATACCTGGTCGTGTTTTAAAAACCTGTGCGGACCAACTGGCTGGAGTTTTTACGGACATTTTCAACCTGTCGCTTCTGAGGTCTGAGGTTCCCACCTGCCGCAAAAGGGCATCAATAATACCGGTGCCCAAGAAGAGCAAGGTGACGTGCCTCAATGACTATCGACCTGTGGCACTAATGCCTGTGGTGATGAAGTGCTTCGAGAGGTCGATCATGGCGCAAATCAACTCCTACCTCGACAAAAACCTGGACCCACTGCAGTTCGCTTACCGCCACAACAGATCAACGGTGGACGCGATCTCGCTGGCCCTCCACTCCGCTCTGGACCACTTGGACAACAAAAACTCATATGTCAGGCTGTTATTCATTGACTACAGCTCGGCATTTAACACAATCATCCCCTCCAAGCTGGTTACCAAACTCGCAGAACTGGGTCTCTGCGCATCCCTCTGCAATTGGATCCTCGACTTCCTCATTCACAGACCTACAGTCCTGTTCGTATTGGTGGAAATGTGTCAGACTCGATAACAATCAGCACGGGAGCACCTCAAGGCTGCGTGCTCAGCCCCCTGCTGTACTCACTCTATACTCATGACTGCGTAGCCGGTCACAGTGCGAACTCCATCATCAAGTTCGCTGACGACACCACTGTAGTGGGACGTATCACTGATGGGGATGAGTCAGAGTACAGAAGAGAGATCGAGCGACTGTCCATATGGTGCCAGCACAATAACCTGGCCCTCAACACCAGTAAAACCAAGGAACTGATTGTGGACTTTGGAAGGAGTAGGATGGGGACCCACAGTCCTGTTTATATCAACGAGTCGATGGTTGAAAGGGTCAAGAGCTTCGAATTCCTGGGCGTGCACATCTGTGAAGATCTTTCCTGGTCCAAGAACACAGATGCAATTATTAAGAAAGCTCATCAGCGCCTCTACTTCCTGAGAAGATTACGGAGAGTCGGTATGTCAAGGAGGACTCTCTCCAATTTCTACAGGTGCACAGTAGAGAGCTTGCTGACTGGTTGCATCATGGCTTGGTTCGGCAACTTGAGTGCCCTGGAGAGGAAAAGACCACAAAAAGTTGTAAACACTGCCCAGTCCATCATCGGCTCTGACCTTCCTTCCATCGAGGGGATCTACCACAGCTGCTGCCTCAAAAAGGCTGGCAGCATCATCAAGGACCCACACCACCCTGGCCACACACTCATCTCCCTGCTACCTTCGGGTAGAAGGTACAGGAGCCTGAGAACTGCAACGACCCGGTTCAGGAATAGCTACTTCCCCACCGCCATCAGGCTATTAAACCTGGCTCGGACAAAACTATGAACATTAATACCCCTCCATCTGTTATTTGCACTTTATTAATTTATTAATTAATGTGTGTATTTAAGTATATAATTGTAGTCAATGCCTACTATGTTCTGTTGTGCTATGCAAAGAAAGAATTTCATTGTCCTGTCAGGGACACATGACAATAAACTCTTTTGACTTTTGAAGTATGTCTGGCATTTAATGAGCTTCGATGTATACGTTGTAAACTTTCTTCCCAAGTGTCTTTCATTATAGATAGACCTATTTCATTTTAACCTTTTCTATGAAAATTTGATGTGTGATGATCTTCTCATTTCTCCGTATTGTTAATCATGGAATTAATTTCACATATATAAATCATAATTTATTTGGATCAATAAAACACACACAAACATTGAAATGCAAATCTTGTCATATAATGTGGTCAATAAAAGAAACACAGACACAAGCATTTCACTGCTTTTAAATTTGATGTGTGATGATCTCCTCACTTCTCAGTATAATTAGTCATGGTATTAATTTCACATATATAAATCCTCATTTATTTAGATCAGTTCCTGTAGTGGTGGTCGTCTGTGGTGTGGGATGTTTGCTGCTGATCTTCAGCACAAGTCGTTCTGCCAGGGTACACTGCCTAGATCAGAGTTGGAGTAAGCACAGAGATGGTCTCTCTGCTCCTTCACTGTCTTGTTGCAGGTGTTTCCTGACAATTTTTTCCAGTGTCACCATCCATGCAGCCTGTCCTCCAGCTCTACATGAGCCTGGTGTGATGTTGCCTGTCTGTTTGTTCACCATGTCACCCTCCACCATGGCTGCTACTGCTGTACTTCTGGTGCGGACCAGGGTGTGGAGGACACAAGCTGCATAGACAATGGCCTGCTCACTACTAAACACCATTCTATCGTCACAAACACACTGGCCTTGCACACACATAACACATGCACACATATACAACAGCATCACACACACACACACAAACACATACACACACACACACACACACACACACACACACACACATACACACACACACGCCATACACACCACACACATACACACAAACACACACACACACACACACACATACACACAACAACACACACACACACACACACACATCACACACACACACACACACAACCTGTGTTCACCCATGTACACAGGAGTGAAGTAGTGACAGGCGATTTCACCCCTCCCCCCGGCCGCTGAGCAGGCAGGCAGGCACCCTCGCTATTTCTTTTTTTTGTTAAAATATTTTATTAGAAGTAAATACACTTAATGATATTATTTGTACATACACTTATTTAAAGAGCATCAATAATATGAGTGGTGTATTAAGCAGGCATCTTCTCAGTGTCTATTACTAGTCATTGTTTCAGGTCACTCGAACTGACCACCTTGACCCTTTAAATATTCAATAAATGGAGACCATATTCCTCTGATCTAGCTTGTCCAAAAGGACAATCTTCCAGATGAATCTTTCCACCACACTGTAATCCACATTTTGATTATGGGGGATGTAGGACCTTTCCCAAAATCACTATAATCGATAAAAACATTGATCCGTTTCTAATATTCCAGTCTGGAGTCACATTCGAGATTATCTTAAAAATTTCTATACACATGCGTTAGATTAGCTTCTAAATGCTGACATTTATCACAGCAGAAACATTTGAAAACATTCTGTTTAACATTTCACGAAAACTTTAATTGTATCAACACATTTAATGAGCATGGTTGTATATGTTGTAAACTTTCATTCCATACTTCTAGACTAACAAACTATATATTTCCGACAACACTATGCTGTGTTCATATTTTAGACATTCATCTAAAATTTCTGTCTTTCTATTTCTAAAATCCTGTGTGTTTGATTTAACATAGTCTCTAATTTGTAAATATCTAAAGTACAGTTTTGAGTGTAATCCGTAATTTTGTTGTAATTCCTGAAATGAAAGAAAGAGACTTTCCCTGTAGAGATCACTCAACTTATTAATTCCATAGTTCTTCTATTGTAAAAAACCTTTATCCATCATTGAGGGTTTAAAAGTAATGTTGTTTACAACGGGAAGAGCCAGTGGTATACTTTCCAATTTTAATGTTTTCTTTAATTGTTTCCAGATACGTATCCCACTTTCTATTATTGGATTTCCTCTATAAATGTTCTTACTTATTTTAGTATTGGCAAATAAAATCAAGCTAATTTCAAAAGGTGAACAATCTTCCTTATCCATTTTTAACCAGTTTGGCTGTTTATCTAATTCTTCCAACCAAAAATTCATATTTTTAATATTAACTGCCCAGTAGTAAAACATAAAATTAGGCAGTGCAAAACCTCCATTTATTTTTGATTTACATAGATGTTTTTTATTTATTCTATGGCTCTTAAAATCCCAAATAAAATTGGTAACTATAGAGTCCACTTTCTTAAAAACATTTTTAGGAAGGTATATCGGGATCAGTTGAAACAAGTATAATAATTGCGGAAGAAAAATCATTTTTATCGCATTAATTCTACCTAGCATTGAAATAGGTAATGTTTTCCAATATAGAATATTCTTAAGTAGTTTATTCAGTTGGGGTGGGAACCGAGTCGCTACTTCTGCTGCTCACCGACCTGCTCAGCGGCCGGGCCCAGCTCCTACCCCGGCCTCGAGGCGTCCGCAATGTGCAAGAAGGAACTGCAAATGCTGGTTTAAACCGAAGATAGACACAAAATGCTGGAGTAACTCAGCGGGACAGGGAGCATCTCCGGAGAGAAGGGATGGGTGACGTTTCGGATCGAGACTCCTTCAATCCGTCCCAGCGCGGAACCGGCGGCCAACCCCCGGCTGCCCGGCGACGGGTCCCCGATACGCCGACTGGTGGCGGCCGGTACCCGGGGAAGCGATGCCCCGGCACCGCTGGCCAGTGGGTACTGGGGCGCCCTGATACCCACTCAATCCTCAAGCAAAACCAAGCAGCATATAAACCTACCTGTACCCCGCCAGTGCGCTTCCTTTAAACTAGTTTTACCCCAGCATTGCGCTCAGTATAGATTCCTGTACCCAGCCAGTGATCACCCTTTCATCTCACCTGTACCCAGTTACTGCGCCCGTGACTGTACACCACTATCGCGCTCAGTGTTAACTCGCCTGTACGTGATGGACATGGGGTTTAGGAACTAGGGGTTCGCTAAGGTCCATGAGGCTGAGGTTGGGAAGGAATAAGCTATAAGCCCCCGTGAGAAATGTTTTGTGATATGGTAAATTTCAGGGCCAATTTGAGCCTAGATGCACTGGGTGTGATGATCACATCCACGTTGTATCAGTAACTCAGGCAGCTCAGTGAGGGAAGCTGGTCGCTACGGAGACTGCGTCTGATTGGCCGCCGAGTGATCACCGCATTACGTGATTGGACACAATACCCTTGGAAACAGCGGCTGATTGGACGGGAAGAGACCGATTTGTTGATTGGATGGGAATTTTAAGGGAAGCTGGTCGGTGATTGGACACAACCGCCTTAGAGACAGCGGTTGATTGGCCGCCAAATAATCGGGCACAAAAAATTGACAAATAGGAAAACAAAAAAAATGGTAATTCCGATTTAAATCTGATATATAAGGTACATAGGGTGGGTATCGATTAATTCTAGACAACTGATTAAAAAATAATAATCTAACCCCATTAAATCACTCAGGGTGTATTATGATGTGTTCTACAGAATGAAGTGTACAGCAAAACTTGCACTTACAGAGTGGCCTATTGTGGGTCCACAAAAGGCTGGAGAAACTCAGCGGGTGCAGCAGCATAAAGGAGCGAAGGAGATAGGCGACGTTTCCGGTCGACAAGTCAGCAGACAACGGGGGTAAAAGCGAGCCCAACATCGCCCTCATTCTGATGGCCACCTTCGTGTGTGGCTGCATCAGGCGGAGTGTAGAGCCAAGGCACGTGGGCACCAAGTGTCACTACCTGCTGAGGTTCTACCTGTCCCCGGTGTTGAGAAGGATGGGCCTGGTGCAGGTGCCACGCAATGTGCCAGTCAGCTGGACATTGCCGCCCCATCTGTCGTCGGTGGAAGGGTTCTTCCAGACCAACACCTTTGACCACATGTCCATCGGGCAGTGGTCAGCACAGAATGTCCTGCTGGCACTGCAGGGTAAGGACTCTACGGACCCAGTGGTGTGGTTCCCTGAGCAGACTGCCCAGCTTGTCTGGCAAAATGCCTCATCGCCAGAGCTCACCAACAAGCACCAAGACCTGGCTTGGCTGGCGGTGAGGGGAGCCCTCCCAGTCAGATCCTTCCTGCACCGTCGGAACCTCACGGCCAGCGCACGCTGCCCTCGGGACGGCTGCTATGGAGAGGAAACGGTTGCCCACCTCTTTACAGAGTGTGGGTTTGCTAAAAGAGTCTGGAGAAAAATGCAAGGGTCCCTGGTACGCTTTATCCCGAACAGCTCCGTCACAGAGGACTCGGTGATTTACGGACTGTTCCCAGGGACACATTCAGAGGCTGACATCGAGTGCTGCTGGAGGGTCATCAACTCGGTAAAAGGCGCTCTTTGGTCTGCCCGAGCGTTGTTCACCACCCAGCAGAGCGAGATGTCCGTCAGGGAATGTTGCCGACTGGCCCGCTGCAGACTGCAGGAGTACGTGCTGAGGGACGCACTGAAGCTCGGTGCAGCCAATGCCAAGGCTCGGTGGGGGAGGGCCACAGTCTAAGGCCCTTCCGCCGCTGGACATGGGGGGCACGGTATGGTGGAGACGCCCCTCAATATAAGGGAAGGTATCCCACGCCATTGTGCTACATGAGTGGCACGAGTGGGGGACTGATTTGTGGAATATTGGGGAAAAGAAATGTCTAAACTGTATTCATCAATTTGTACAGCCTCCGAAAATGTCGGATGGATTTTCCGCAACGTTAATGTATTGTATATATTTATCATTTCAATAAAGTATATTTTGAAATTTTAAAAAAAAGTTTCCGGTCGACACCCCTTCTTCAGACTGGTCAGGGATCAGGGAAACGAGAGATATAGACGGTGATGTGGAGAGATAAAGAACAATGAATGAAAGATATGCAAAAAAGTATCGATGATAAAGGGAACAAGCCATTGTAAGCTTTTTGTAGTGTGAAAATGAGAAGCTAGTGCGACTAGGGTGGGGGAGAGATAGAGAGAGAGAGGGAATGCCAGGGCCTGAGGGCTGAGGGAGGGGTGGGAAGGGGCGGAGACAGCAAGAGTTAACAGAATTGAGAAAATTCAATGTTCAAGCCCAGAGGATGCAGACTCCCCAAGCGGAATATGAGGTGCTGTTCCTCCAACCTACGGTGTTGCTCACTCTGGCCGTGGAGGAGGCCCAGGACCGAGAGGTCGGATACGGAATGGGAGGGGGAGTTGAAGTGCTGAGCCACCGGGAGGTCGGATTAGTTAATGCGGACCGAGCGGAGGTGTTCGGCAAAACGATCGCTAAGCCTCCGCTTGGTCTCACCGATATAGATCATCTGGCATCTGGAGTAGCGGATGAGTGGTCTATTCTGTTGTTTCTTCAGCAGACCACGTATATTTATTTTAAGAGCAAAACAAGTGCTGGAGAACTCAGCAGGTCAGGCTCGGTCCGAAGAAGGGTCTCGACCCAAAACGTCACCTAATCCTTCTCTCCAGAGATGATGCCTGACCCGCAGATATAGGATATAGTATTAATTGGAATAAAAGTGAACTTATGCCAATAATGGTAAATAACTTACATATACTAACGAAAAAATCAAATATCTTGGAATTCATGTAACAAAAAGATTTGACTCTTTATTTAAATCCAATTTTCCACTTTTATTGAATAAATTAAATAAGAACATTTTATATTGGAAAACATTACCTATCTCAATGCTAGGTAGAATTAATGCAATAAAAATGATTTTTCTCCCGCAATTACTATATCTTTTCCAATTGATTCCGATATATCTTCCGAAAATTTTTTTTAAGAAGGTTGATTCTATAGTCACCAACTTTATCTGGGATTATAAGAGCCATAGAATAAACAAAAAACATTTATGTAAACCAAAAATAAATGGAGGTTTAGCACTACCAAACTTTATGTTTTATTACTGGGCAGTTAATATTAAAAATATGAATTTTTGGTTTGTAGAGACAGATAAACAACCAACCTGGTTAAAAATTGAAAAAGAAGATTGTTCGCCTTTTGAAATTAGTTCGATTTTATTCGCCAATATTAAAATAGGTAAGAAAACCTATAGTGAAAACCTTATAATAGATAGTGGAATACGTATCTGGAAACAAATAAAGAAAACACTAAAATTGGAATGTATACCACTAGCCCTTACCATTGTAAATAATGTTACATTTAAACCCTCAGTGATGGACAAAGGTTTTTTACAATGGAAAAAACTATGGAATTAATAAGATGGGAGATCTCTACAGAGAAAATTCTTTCCTTTCATTTCAAGAATTACAAAAAATTTATGGATTACATTCACAAGATTACTTTAGATATCTACAAATTATAGACTATGTAAAAGCAAATACACAGGAAATTAGAAATAGAAAGACAGAAATTTTATTTTTTTGTAAAATATTTTTATTAGAAGTAATTACATATTAAGAAGAAATAATATAAGATAAAAAAAAAGAAAATATTATCGTCACATACATTCTTAATATTTTAAACTTTTACAGTCAATCTTATTTATACTTCTATATATTTTTTTTATTTTATAACAGTAGGAAATAGAGATAGGTAATAAAGAGAAAACGAGATAAAAAAGAGATAAATTAAATGAGTGGAGTATTAAACAAGATATTCTTCATTGGGGATATATTCATGATCTATTGTATATAATTCTTCATCTATTCATTCATTCAGGCTTCAGTCATGGGCTCGAACCGGACCATCTTAACCCTTTAAATATTCAATAAATGGAGACCATATTCCTCTGAATTGATCCAGCCTGTCCATCAGGACAAGTCTTAATCGTTCCAGATGAAGTGTCTCCGACATTTCTGTAATCCACATTTTAATTGTAGGGGAAATTGGACCTTTCCAAAATCTTAGTATTAATTTTTTACCAATTATTAAACTATAATCAATAAAAATTATTTGTTGTGTTGTTAATATCTGATTCGTTTCTAGTATTCCCAATATGATTAATTTTGAATCTGGAATTAAATTTGCATTAACTACAATTGAGATTATTTAAAAAATTTCTATCCAAAAATTAGTAATTTTTATACATTTTGTAAATGAATGCGTTAAATTAGCTTCTAATTGTTGACATTTATCACGTATCGTGGAAACATTTGAGAAAATTCTATTTAATTTGGATTTTGAGAGATGTAATCTATGTATAACTAAATTGTATCAAGGAGTGTCTGGCATTTAATGAACAGTGATGTATATGTTGTAAACTTTCATTCCATACTTCTCTACTAATTACTTGACCTAATTTGTTTTCCCATGCTTGTCTATATTTATCCGTATTTGGTAAATCATTTTCCAGTAAGATATTATAGATATATATTAATTTTTCTGTATTGGAATGTTTTAATTTAAGACATTCATCTAAAATTCCTGTCTTTCTATCCTAAAACCTAATTGTATTTGATTTAACATAATCTCTAATTTGTAGATATCTAAAATATTCTTTGGAATGTAATCCATAATTTTGTTGTAATTCCTGAAATGAGAGAAATAAACTTTCCCTGTAGAGATCGCCAATCTAATTATTCCATAGTTTTTCTTCCATTTTAAGAAACCTTTATCCATCAATGAAGGTTTAAAATAAATATTGTTTACAATTGGAAGAGTTAGTGGCGTATTCTGTAATTTTAATGTTTTTTTTTAAATTGTTTCCAAATATGTATTCTACTTTCTATTATTGGGTTTCCTCTATAAATTTTCTTATGTATTGTAGTATTTGCAAATAAAATCGAGCTAATTTCAAAAGGTAGACAGTCTTCTTTTTCCATTTTTAACCAGTTGTTTATCTAGTTCTTCCAACCAGAAATTCATATATTTTATATTAACTGCCCAATAATAAAAATAAAATTAGGCAATGCAAAACCTCCATTCATTTTTGATTTACATAAATGCTTTTTAATTATTCTATGGTTCTTATAATCCCAAATAAAATTGTTAACCATAGAGTCCACTTTCTTAAAAAAATTTTTAGGAAGATATATCGGGATCATTTGAAACATGTATAGTAATTGTGGAAGAAAAATCATTTTTATCGCATTAATCTTACCTAACATTGAAATAGGTAATGTTTTCCAATATTGAATATTCTTAAGTAATTTATTCAATAAGGGTGGGAAATTAGATTTAAATAAAGAATCATATCTTTTTGTTACATAAAAATTCCAGATATATTTAATTTTTTTCATTTGCAATCTTAAAAGGTATTGTTGTAAATATATGTAAGTTATTTCCCATTATTGGCCTAAGCACTTTTATTCCAGTTTAATTCTATATCCTGAAAACAATCCAAATTGAGTTTATTAAATCTAACAAGTTTAGGATACTAATATTTCTGGTTCCGTGATATAAAGTAAT
Source organism: Okamejei kenojei (assembly GCA_035221665.1). Classification (NCBI taxonomy): domain Eukaryota; kingdom Metazoa; phylum Chordata; class Chondrichthyes; order Rajiformes; family Rajidae; genus Okamejei; species Okamejei kenojei. Next base: position 13,346,788 of record CM069167.1, on the reverse strand, counting down.
ACATCATCTGCGTATAAAGAAATTTTATTTTCAGTTTCTTTAGTTTCATACCCATATATTTCTGGATGCAATCTCACAGATTTTGCTAGTGGTTCTATTGCAAGTGCAAACAGTAGTGGAGATAAAGGGCAACCTTGTCTGCAGCCTCGGAATAAGTTAAATTTAGTTGTTAACACCTGGTTTATTAATATTCTAGCTGTTGGTCTGGTATATAGTAATTTAACCCATGTTATAAACTTCTCGCCCAACTGAAAAAATTCCATAACCGAAAATAAATAAAACCATTCAATCTGATCAAAAGCTTTCTCTGCATCCAATGAAATAATGGATAAATCCTTATTAATGTTTCTTTTCGAATATATATTAAATAATCTTCTCAGATTGTTTGAGGAATATCGTTTTGGTATAAATCCTGTTTGATCTAAGTGAATTAATTTATTAATCACTGTGTTTAGTCTTTGTGCTAATATTTTTGTTAATATTTTTTGATCAGTATTTAAAAGATGTATAGCTCTATATGACCCTGGATCATCAGGATTTTTATCTAATTAGGTATAAGGGTTATAATAGATTCATTTAATGTTTCTGATAATTTCTGTTGTGCATAAGTGTGTTCATATAGTGCCTTCAAACGTGGAGCTATATCATATCATAAAAATATTTTATAAAATTTTGCTCCAATACTCCATCTGGTCCTGGAGTTTTTACCATTTTTTTAATGATCTAATAGTTTCTTCAATTTCTTTAGTAGTTATTTCAACGTTTAATAATTCCCTATCTTCTAAATCCCATCCTTTTAGATTAACAATTTTTAAAAAAAATGTTTCTACTCCTATTCGATTTTCTTTTGTTTTAGCTGAATATAAATTTTTATAATATTGCAAAAATCTCTCATTTATATCTTTAGTTTGTACTAGTAATTCCCCTTTATCTGATTTAATCCTATAAATTAATTTTTCTCCTTCCAATTTTCTTAACTGACGAGCCAATAGTTTTATGTGGTTTGTCACCAAATTCAAATTGCATTTGTTTAGTATATTGGTATAGTTTTACAACTTGGTCTGACCGTATTTAATTTAATTTATATTTCAATGCAAAAATTTTATTATGTTTTATCATAGTTGGGTTAACAGCGTTCTCTGTATCTAACTGTTTAATCTCTCTTTCCAATGCCTGTTGTACCTTCCGATTCTATTTATTATAAAATGCTTGAGAAGATATCATAATTCCCCGAGCATACGCTTTAAAAGTTTCCCATAAGAGAGATGAAGATATTTCTGGTGTATCGTTTGTTTCAAAGAAAATCTTGATTTCTTTTGTAATATATTCTTGATATATTTTTTGTCCTTTAAAATTTTGTGGATTAAATCTCCTTTTGAACCTTGTTTTTTTTCCCATTTTAACACCAGTTATTTTCATCTTAAAAGTTAAGGGTGCATGATATGAAATTATAATATTATGATATTTTTGAATTATACGTAAGTGGAATGAGTTTTAAAAATCTACCAGAAAATAATCTATTCTTGAATAAGTTTTATGCACGGGTGAGTAAAAATGAGTATTCTCGTCCTTTGGATTTTGCTATCTGCAAACATCTTAATATTACTATTGTCTATATATCATTTATAACCTCACTGGAATGCGATTTAAGTTTCCGTTGTTTTGATGATATATCCAAATAAGGATCTAGTGTGCAGTTTAAATCTCCTCCAATTATTAAATTGTATTCTGATAATTCAGGGATGGTATTAATTTTTTTTAAAAAAAACAGCGGACTATCAAAATTTGGGCCATATACATTGACAAAAATCATTTTTTGTGTGTATAATTCTCCTATTACAATAATATATCTACCGTCACTATCAGTTATTATTGAAGTATGTTTAAATGCAGTGCCTTTACGAATTAAATATTGCTACACCTCTAGATTGTGTGTGAAAGAAGAGTGATATACTTTATCAAATCCATTTGGCCTTTAATCTTGTTCTGCCTCTTTTTTTAGATGTGTCTCTTGGATAAATGCAAAGTCTTTTTTAAGTGCTTTTAAATGTGCAATACCTTTACCCTCTTAATTGGTATCACGCGCGTTAATACCTTTAAACTTCCAACTACAAAACGTTATTCCACCATTCCCCGTATTCGTATGTATGTCTTGCATCTTTTATCTAATGAGATGTATTTATAGAGCAAATGGTTACCAGTTCTAACATACCAGACCTTACACCTGAACTTCGATTAGACGAATTTAAAAAACCTTGATTTTTCTTCTCACATAATATCTCCTTTGCATTAATTTATAATTCCACTCAAATGTTAAATAATATTAGTATTAATCAGATTTAGTATTAATAAAAGGGACGATTAATAGATTAGTAGAGTGCACATAGAAAGAAAAAACTACATCTAGTATAAGTGTAGTTAGTGTTAGCCATACTAACATGGCTAGCAATCTAAGGACTTCCGTAGTGAATGTTAAATGTTGTCCATCTCCGTGATTCACTAAAATTAATATTCCAAAAAAAAAAAATTATTATTTAAACCGAGGGTACTAAACTATGATGTGTAAAAAGTTCATAGTCAAGTATAAAAAAAAGACAGAAGTTTTAGATGAATGCCTAAATAAACACCCGAACACAGAAAAATTGATATCATATATTTATAATATTTTACTGGAAAACTATGTCCCAGTGACAGAAATATATAGGCAATCATGGGAAAACGAATTAGGTCAAATCATTAGACCTGAAATATGGGATGAAAGTCTACAACATATACACCACTGCTCGTTAAATGCTAGACACTCTCTTATACAATTTAAAATATTACATAGACTACATTATTCAAAATCCAAACTACATAGTATTTTTTTCAAATGCATCTGCCATATGTGATAAATGTCAACACTTAGAAGCTAACTTAACACACTCATTTACAAATTGTGTAAAAATTACTAAATTTTGGACAGAGATATTTAAGATAATTTTGAATGTTGTTAATATGAATCTGATCCCTGACTCAAAGTTAATAAATACTGGGAATATTAGAAACAGATCAATTAATAACAACGAATCAAATAATTTTTATTGATTATAGTTTAATAATTGGGAAAAAATTATTATTGAAATTCTGGAAATGTCCTACATCCCCCACGATCAAAATGTGGATTACAGGAATGTCGGAGACACTTCATCTGGAAAGATTAAGGCTTGTCCTATTGGACAAGTTGGATCTTTTCAGAGGAATATGGTCTCCATTTATTGAATATCTAAAGGGTCAAAATGGCTTGGTACTAGAGCCTGACTGAAGCCTGAATAATGGAATAGATGAAGAATCACGTATAACAAATCATGGATATATCTCCAATGATGGAAAATTTTATTAATACTCCATTCATTCCTACTCTTACTTTATTTTTCTCTATCTTTTCTTACCTGCAAAAAAAGTATAGAAATATATAAGACATAATTGTTAATATTAATAAAATTACGAATGTATGTGAGAAGTATACTCTATTAATATGTACTTACGTCTAATAAAACTATTTAACAAAAAGAACTAAGGTGAAACTAAGAAAAACTGGTGAGAGAAAACAACACACATGAACTTATTTTTAAAAAATTCATATAACATCCCTAAATGATGGGTACAAATTACTAAATAAATAATGCGTGGACAAAAATGCTGGAGAAACTCAGTGGGTGAGATGCTACCTCACCCACTGAGTTTCTGCAGCATTTTTGGCTACCTTCGATTGTTCCAGCATTTGCAGTTCCTTCTTAAAGTAACGTGGGTGAATGACTGTACCTGCACACCATGAAGAAGCCCGTGCTCGCGGTCCAGAGCCCTTAATGACAGTAAGTTTTAAAAAATTCTCCCGTGAATTTCATTCAAAGGAATGCGGCATCATTAATACATAGTCAAAACACAATTACATTTACTGAGGAATGTGGATCGATGTATTGATGACACATTGTATAACTACATGTTAACTACTGGCTGGGGTGGGAGATTGCAACCTTCACGTGGTCCGCCCTGTTTCGACAAATGCAATCAACCTGGCATGCCCAATCAAATGCAATCAACCTGGCGTGCCCAATCAATGGTCGGCACGGACTGGAAGGGCCGAGAGGGCCTGTTTCCGTGCTGTAATTGTTATATGGTTATATGGTTCTATGGTTAAGATCAAATCTAGAACATGTTGTCCAACAACTTTAGGCTGTGCACACCATATGCAGGAAGAACTACTGGCTGTTAACAAGTGCTAACAGTGGTAGTTAACAAATCGTTTTTGTCTCATGGCCGGTGCAGCAGTGACTCGTTGTAATGATTATCCATGGTCGCTTTAAAAAAAAATCTGTATTTAACAATTCTGATTCCCTCTTGTACATATTGGACATAAACTGGAAACTGAAAAGTAGGGGAATGCCGTCACCCTGCGTACCCCCCCCCCCCCCCATTTCCATCATGGCCCGCTAGTGTGTGTCTTTTCATCTCACCTGTACCCAGTTATTGCGCTCATGACTGTCCACCACTGTTGCACTCAGTATAAACTCATCCAGAGAACGGTGGTGCAGGCTCGAAGAGCCAAATTGCTTCCTCCTGCACCTATTTTCCATGTTTCTATTTTCTTCTTGCATATAGCGTGCACAGCCTAAAGTTGTAAGACAACTTGTTCTATTTGATCTTCTGTTTGTGCTAACTGGGACGTGAGAGAATAAAACACTCTTGACTCTTGACTTACATCGCTAATGTGTGGGATAGAACTAGTTTACGGGTGATCAGTGCTCGGTGTGGACTCGGTGGGCCGAAGGGCCTGTTTCCATGCTGTATCTTTAAATTAAACTAAAAACACTAAAACCAGAGGAAATCTAAACAAGGGTCTCTACCCGAAATGTCACCCAATTTCTTCTATCCAGATATGCTGGCTGCTCCATGGATTCCCCGCACAATTAAAGCATGGAATAGTCTTCACCCTACCATAGTTACCCAACCAGACGCAACTGCATTTAAGGTAGCTCTTTTTTCCCCAATCACCCTTTTTTGCTTAAGTCCAAGTCAAGAGTCAAGAGAGTTTTATTGTCATGTGTCCCAGATAGGACAATGAAATCATTGCTTGATGCAGCACAACAGAATATGTAAACATAATACAGAACAGGAGATAAAAGTTCAGTGTGTCTATATACCATAGACCATATATATATACACATAATAAATAGATACAATGCATAGGCTGTTATTTTTCAGAGTTTGGAGTTTGGTTGTGGTGGGTCCACTCCAGTTTAAATTCCATTTGGAATATTTTTGGATAACCAAGAAGCAAGAGTTACTACTGGGAGTTACTGCAGCTCCAGGGAGTAAATCTGCGTTGGTTTTCAGCGGTCGCGGTGAGGCGGCGACCGGACAGCAATGGCGGCAAGATCTCCCACAATGCAAAGGGAGGGAGAAAGTGCCGACGCCGACCGGTTGCCGTGGCAGTGCGCGTGTATAAGGCGGCCGGCCGTGCCGAGCGGAGACCCGAGACCCGGACACAAATGGCAGGTGGAGATAGAGAGTGACAGAGAGAGAGATAGAGAGGGGACCCGCTCAGAATTAAACGAGAGGTGTCCCGGGTGCTTGCCAAGCCAGGCAAAATGGCATGGCTTCCAGGTTGCCCGGCGGGATTGTTGGTTGCCATTGGCACCCGGGCAACCGTTAATTTAGAGCCCTGTTATATGACAAGTTTTGCATTTCAATGCCGTTCAATGTTTGCGTGTGTTTTATTGATCTAAATAAATGTTGATTTATATATGTGAAATCAATTCCATGATTAACAACACCGACAAATGAGAAGATCATCACACATCAAATTTTCATAGAAATGTCACTAATTTCATTGATAGTCGAACAAACAGCATTTTTCACAACACAAAAAGTTTACACTGAAGTATAATAATCACATTGGAAATGAACTTATCTACAATAAATATAAAGACCAATAAACAATTTATTTCTTAAAAAGATATTTCAAAAGATCTTTTTTTTCCACATTAGGAAGACCAATTCAGATATTCATAATAATGTACTTTGTACATTTATGTATTTTGTACTGTTTAATCTTTATGGGCACTTTGCCCCTGGCTATCTTCAGCCAAATAATCAGTGAGATTCAGACTCAGGTTCACACTTGAGTCCTGACTCTAATCTGGCTGGAAATGTTTGTGTCATTGGTGATGGGTGTATCCAGGCTGCTGTATTCCTGGGGTCCAGCTGGGCTTCCCTGATAGGCTGTTCTTGGAGTTGCTGCCTGATGTGGCATTGAGCTGGGTGCCCTGATGTTGGGTGCGCTTGCCATCGGTGGGTACGCCGTGTGCTGTGGTCCCATCATTGCTTGTGGATAAAACACATAAACCTATCAATATGAATTGGGAGGCAAATAAATCATATAAAATAAATCACAACCTTTCACAGGCTGTGTGTCACAGATAATCTTGAGTCAGATTCAGAAACGCTATCACATTATACATGGTGAGCATGCTGATGTGGTGGTGCCATCATCCCCATTTGTGGGTGACCCCTGAATGCCATGTGCCACATCAGACTCTGCAACACCAATGAATTCATAGCAAGTCATTTATACAAAAGCATTATTAAAGTCAGGTATTTTATAAATTCCACAAACTGTGATTAAGCGATTTTACCGGCTGAGGGAATCTGTGGGCCCTTGCCAAGGCAAAGGCCTCCATGGAGAAGCTAACCCATTCGCTTTCAGGAATGAGGAGCATCTCTTGTGTTAAGAACGCTGAGAAGGTTTCAACTATCCTCTCGTGTGATGTCTTTGGCTGTATCATGGTGTTCATGGTATCTGTTGTTGCCTTTGCCTGTTGCATGATCTGCAACAAAAGGGTACGATCCAGGTAAGTAATGTTTGGGAAACGATGGAGAAAAATGGATGGACGGGTGGATTAAATGAGAAATCTGCTGATAATTCACCCAAAAGCACTTACTTCTTTGATCATCTCCCGCTGACTAGCCTGTCTAGACTCTTCTTCCTCAGCCGCAGTTGTGCTGGAGGCTGCAGTGGGGATGGCAATGGTCTGCTTCCTCGAGCTGTGCTCCTGACTGTTCGGGGTCGTGGATCCAGAGGGTCCCTCGCGAGGATCGAGCTCATCCTCACTGGAGACGGCACGCCGTGGTTTCTCCTTGTTAAACTGGAAGAATATAAATGTGTATTAAATTTTCAAGACCATCAGGACGTGGCGAGCAAGATGACAATCAAATTACCAATGTCAAAATATTTTTTTATACTAATCACCTTCCTGGTGCTCTGCTTCCTCTCCACTCGAACGATATGGTCATTTATAAAACCCCATTTTTCCACTATCCACTGCTGCCTCTCGGTCACAAATTTACGGGCTGAGCCAGACTTTTGCAAACTGCGCGTCAGCCTGCCGTACCTTGTCCTCTGGCTCTTATAGAATTGGCACAGTTGGTCGCCTGTGAAAACATAGAATGAATGAAGATCAGTGTGGAGCAAATTGTAATTTGTGATTGTAATTATAATGAGAGTGAAATGCCGACAAACAACAAAGTAAGTGTGTACTTACAAGTGCAGCCAGGGAACTCCTTCGCCTTGTCCGCAAGCATCATGAACCTTCGCTTCGTATTCCTAAACTGCCTGTGGTCTTTGTCATACAGCTCAGGGTTGGCCCGATACCAATCTACCAGCTCCCCCTCTTGTTCCCTGCTGAATTCATAAGGCTTGGTTACCATTTGCCTCTTCCTCCTGATCTGAACTGGCTCAAATGAGACATCACTATCCTCAGCATAATCATAATCCCAGTCTACAGCCTCCTCCTCCTTGACCTTAATCTGCAGAACCTGCATCTTGTCCCGCACGGCTGCTTTTCGTTGTGCCCTGCTCTGCTGCTGCTGATGAGCCCTGCTTCTCTTGAGCGCCATTTCCCGATTCGAGTGAAACAAGTTGAGAAAGTCGGCGCTCCATTGACCCGTGTGGTCACGTGGCGCGTCGCTCAGATGACGCGCCGTGACGTGCGCGACGCATCTGGACGCACGGTGAGGCACGATGACGCAAAATGCATGAGCGTGGGTCACGACCTTGCGTCACCCGGCGTCACGCCGCGACAACCTCGTTTCAGGCTGTCGCCGAAGATGTCGCCCAAGTGGGACAGGCCCGACACACACACGCGCGCACACATGCAGACACGCAGTGTTGCCGATAAAGGCAGGAGACGACGCGCTTTGTCCGTCTGCTCCCCGCCGACACGGACACGGCCGCCCGCCCGCCCGCCCTGAGGCTGTGTCCGGGGGCGCTGGGGGAGCGGGTGCGGGCCGGCCGGCTGTGTGCTCGTCTCCCCGGGCACGGGCGCCTGGTCCGCGCTGGTGTCACCCATGGCGGGGCTCGGAGCTGGAGCTGGAGCTGTCGGCCCTCAACCCGCCGGGCAACGGGTCCCGGGACTGACGGGCAGCGGAGAGCGGGGCCGAGGCAGAACGGCCAGTGGATCACAAGGGGCTGCACCCCGGGGACAGAGAATCCCCGCATCAGCCCGCTCACCCACACCCCCCCACTCACTCTCACCCCCCCACCGCCACCCCACGCTTCATCTCCATTCTTCAGCCACCACAGTTAATTTGCCCCGTTCCCTCACGGCCCAGCTCATGAGTAAACACGACACACACTTGTGAGGGATAAAGTGATTAAACCCCACTATTGTAAGGGGCTTTAAAGAGGATTCAAACCGATAGGGGCCAGGGAGAGGGTTCTGACACAGCTGTGTATAAAAGTTACCGGACCCAAACTTGAGTAAGAAGTGATAGCATTGTATAACGGTAGAAGGGAGTGATGTAGATAGATCCCTATCAGTAGAATGGGGTGATAGATGGGACCCTTGTCACTATAGCTTAGTTTTAGTGCTGATATAGGAGGACTGAGAGAGTTCACTTGGAGGTGAGTAAAACTAGGGTAGGTCATGAACAACTGAGCATGCTTAATAAAAGAAATGAATATTACAACACACCCCTGGTCAAGAAACTGCTCATTACCATGCATGTCTGGACATGCGATATATGATGTGGAAGGTACTGGGGGGACGTACCTACAGGTGGTCCACCTCAGTGTCTGATTGGAGCGGGTCAAAGGATGGGAGGTTGGATGTAGAATTGTGTGTATAAAGGGGGTTTACCCTTCTGACTTCGGTGTGTCTCAACTTGGAGAGACACCCGAATCTGCAGACTCGCAAATAAAGAATCTCTTGCTTCCACGATTTAGTCTTTGAGTAGTGATTGTGAGCGCATCGCATATCTCACACACTCATCACAGCACTGTTCACGTCAGCACACGGTCTCTAACTGAATCTACACACAGTGGATCACAAGGAGCTGCATCCCGGGGACAGATTCACCCCTCAGCCCGCTCACCCACATCCCCCACTCCCTCCCTCCCTCCCTCCGCCACCCCACGCTTCATCTCCATTCTTCAGCCACCACAGTTAATTTGCCCCGTTCACACGCACTGCCAGAAGTGCGGCGCGGTGGCGCAGCGCCAGAGACCCGGGTTCGATCCTGACTCCGGGCGCTGTCTGCCCGTTCACCCCGAGTGTGAGTGTGCGGGGATCGCTGGTCGGTGCGGACTTGGTGGCGCTGGAAGGCATCAGCTCTACCGCAGCGCCGCCAGTAACCATTAAAGTTAAAAAAAGGACAATAAATTGATTTTAATTTATATTGGCTTTAGCAAAAAACAAAGTTGGAGGAACTTAGCGTCAGGCAGCTAAGCATAGATTGGAGGGATTGGATAGATGACCTTTCTACATTCCCAAATCAAGTCTGAAGAAGGGTCCCGATTTGAAAAGCCATTGGTCCATTCCTCCACAGATGCTGCCTGACCCACTCAGTTCTTCTACTCTGCTCTCTGTTTTTTGCTCAAGATTCCAGCGTCTGCAGTCTCTCGTTTCTTCACTATATTGGCTTTGCCTGATAATCTTGAATTTTTCAAAGTACTCTGCTATAACAGCTTTAGCAGCAACGTTCTCACGACGGATGCTAAACTGGTCTGCACTTTACTTTCCTGCGTTTGGCTCCCTCCATCTAAACAGAGGAGTCATGTTCTTCTGAAGAGAGCCACACGTAACAGACACAAAAAGCTGGAGTAACTCAGCGGGACAGGCAGCATCGGGGAATCGGGGAAAACAAATGGGACTCGGGGAAAACAAATGGTCGGCACGGACTGGAAGGGCCGAGAGGGCCTGTTTCCGTGCTGTAATTGTTATATGGTTATATCTCTGGAGAGAAGGAATAGGTGATGTTTCGGGTCGAGACCCTTCCTCAGACTGAGTGTCAGGGGAAAGGGAAACGAGAGGTACCGACGATGATATAGAGAGATAGAGAACATATGAAAGAAAGATATGCAAAAAAGTAACGATGATAAAGGAAACAGGCCATTGATAGCTGTGTGCCAGGTGAAAACTAGTTAGTTACAATGAGACTCAACAAGACGACTTCACTCGTTCTCACCCAGCAAACAGCTGACAATGGCATGTTTCCTTTATCATCCTTACTTTTTTGCATATCTTTCACTTATTTGTTCCATATCTCTTTACATCACCATCTATATCTCTCAACTCGAAACATCATCTGTTCCTTTTCTCCAGAGATGCTGCCTGAGAGGTTGAGTCACTCCAGCATTCCAGGGACAATTTACAATTTTACCAAATCCAATTCACCTACAAACCTGGAAGTCTTTGGAATGTGGGTGGAAACCGGGGCACCCCGGGGAAACCACGCAGTCACAGGGAGGACGTACAAACTCCGTACAGACAGCACCCGTAGTCGGGATCGAACCCGGGCCTCTGGTGCTGTGAGGCAGCAACTCTACCACTGCGCCGCCACTGTGCTTCTTCCTGGTAAAAAAACATGCTTCTTCCTGTGCCATCTCCAATTTCTCCCTCTTATTTACTTCAGCCTGACTACTTGATGGTTGTGCCCTCCGTTTCCTCTTCCCCATCTCCCTTCCTCACTTCTCATCTAATAAACAGTGAGACAGGTACATGGATACACAAAATGCTGGAGAAACTCAGCGGGTGCAGCAGCATCTACGGAGTGAAGGAGATAGGTAGCGTTTCGGGCCAAAAACCTTCTTCAGACTGAGACAGGTACATGGATAGGACAGGATTGGAGGGATATGGCCCAAAACGTGGGCAGTTGGGACTAGTACAGCTGGGACTTGAGGAGAGCTCCCCTTCCCCTCACCCCACTCACCATCAACAACACCACAGTCACATCTGTGGAGTCTTCAAGTTCCTTGGAACCATCGTCTCCAAGGACCTGAAATGGGGGGCCACCATCGACTCCACAGTCAAAAAGGCACAACAGAGGATGTACTTCCTGCGGCAGCTGAGGAAACACAGGCAATGATGGTCCAATTCTACAAGGCCATCGTAGTGTCTGTTCTCACCTTCTCCATCATGGTCTGGTTTGGCTCAGCCACCAAGCACGACATCCGGAGGCTGCAGCGAATCGTCCGATCAGCTGAGAAGGTTCTTGGCTGCAACCTTCCCTCCATTGACGAACTGTACACTGCAAGGGCCAGGAAGCGAGCGGGCAAGATCATCTCTGACCCCTCTCACCCTGATCACAAGCTCTTTAAATCACCTCCCTCTGGAAGGCGACTCCAGACTGTCAAAGCTGCCACAGCCAGACATAAAAACAGCTTTTTTCCACGAGCTGTAGCTCTACTCAATAACCAAAAGTCTGTAGCCTCCTTTTGCTCTGGTATTTTATTCACATGTTTAAACTATAATGTTTTATTATTAATACTTAATGTTTTATGCGTCATTCTTAATTGTTACTGTATGTCGTGTTATTACTTGCGAGTGGAGCACCAATGCAAATTCCTTGTATGTGTACATACTTGGACTCATTCATAAACTTATTCATTCATTCTTTCATGTTGGCCGGTGTGGGTAAGTTAGGCCGAGGGCCTGTTTCCACGCTGTATCACTCAGTGTCTCTATCCTCCCCTCAACGCTGTGTTCTTCAGGCCTATCAGGACATGGCGGGGATCAGGGTGAGTTCCCGGCTGGGATCCGCTGCCTTGTTCAGTTTCTCCTGGAGCCTGTGATCCCCCCTAGTGTTTGAACTTTGATCTCAGGTTTCAACCTGCTTAAAACTGGGGGTGGGAGATTGCAACCTTCACGTGGTCTGCCCTGCTTCGACGAATGCAATCAACCCGGCGAGCACAATCAAATAAGATCAAAACAGAACAAGTTGTCCTACAACTTTAGGCTGTGCAGCCATACGCAAGAAGAAGAACCGGCTTAACTGGAACAGCCTGGGTGAAAATGTCAAAGTTTCACTAAGCTGTAAACAATTTCTCCCTCAGCTCAGTCCTACAAGAGCAACCTCATTGCTGCTGCTCCAGTCAGTGTCCCCCTCAGCACCTTCTCTGCCAACTGGCCCTAACTCCTGCCTTTCAATGTGATCATTCCCCATCTTTCTGAGCTGCAGATAGACACAAGATGCTGGAGTAACTCAGCGGGTGAGGCAGCATCTCTGGAGAGAAGGAATGGGGGACGTGTCGGGTGGAGACCCTTCTTCAGACTGGTTCGGGATACGGGAAACGAGAGATATAGACGGTGATGTGGAGAGATACAGAACAATGAATAAAAGATATGCAAAAAAAAAAAACGGTGATAAAGGAAACAGGCCATTGTTAGCTGTTTGTAGGGTGAAAATGAGAAGTTAGAGCGACTTGGGTGGGGGAGGGAAAGAGAGGGTATGAATGCCAGGGCTACCTGAAGTGAGAGAAATCAATATTTATACAACTGGGCTGTAAGCTGCCCAAGCAAAATATGAGATGCTGTTCCTCCTGAACTAAGCTGCAGTTTGGGGTGTTTGCTATTCCCACTCACAGAATAACCTCCCTTCCCTAGATATATCCCACAATATTCTGATTTAAACTAATGTGGCAGGGGGATGGGTACACGAGCAGAGAGGCAGGAGGGTGTAAAATGAGGGTAGAAGCATTAGGTAGCAAGGTGAAAGGTAAAAGTGGCAGGCAGACAAAACCAGGGCAAAAATCAAAAAGGGCCACTTTTCAGCAAAATTGTATAAGGGGTAAATGCGTTGTAAAGACAAGCCTGAAGGCTTTGTGTCTCAATGCAAGGAGTATTCGTAATAAGGTGGATGAGTTGAACGTGCAGATAGATATTAATGATTATGATATAGTTGGGATCACGGAGACATGACTCCAGGGTGACGTAGGCTGGGAGCTGAACATCCAGGATATTCAATATTCAGGAGGGATAGAGAGAAAGGAAAAGGAGGTGGGGTAGCGTTGCTGGTTAGAGAGGAGATTAAAGCAATGGAAAGGAAGGACAATTAGCTTGGAGGATGTGGAATCGGTATGGGTAGAGCTACAAAACACTAAGGGGCAGAAAACGCTGGTGGGTGTTGTGTACAGGCCACCTAACAGTAGCAGAGAAGTTGGGGATGGTATCAAACAGGAAATTAAATGCGTGCGACAAAGGCAAAAAGTTATAATGGGTGACTTCAATCTACATATAGATTGGGTTAATCAAATTGGCAGGGGTGCTGAGGAAGAGGATTTTTTGGAATGTATGCGGGATAGTTATCTAAATCAACATGTAGAGGAACCAACGAGAGAGCGGCTATTTTTAGACTGGGTTTTGAGTAATGAGGAAGGGGTAATTAGCCGTCTGTTGTACGTGCCCCCTTGGGCAAGAGTGACCATAATATGGTTGAGTTCTTCATTAGGATGGAGAGCGACATTGTTAATTCAGAAACAATGGTTCTGAACTTAAAGAAAGGTAACTTTGAGGGTATGAGACGTGAATTGGCCAAGATTGACTGGCAATTAATTCTAAAAGGGTTGACGGTGGATATACAATGGAAGACATTTAAAGACTGCATGGATGAACTACAAAAATTGTTCATCCCAGTTTGGCAAAAGAATAAATCGGGGAAGGTAGTGCATCCGTGGATAACAAGGGAAATCAGGGATAGTATCAAAGCAAAGGATGATGCGTACAAAGTAGCCAGAAAAAGCAGCATACCAGAGGACTGGGAGAAATTCAGAGCCCAGCAGTGGAGGACAAAGGGCTTAATTAGGAAAGGAAAAATAGATTATGAAAGAAAACTGGCAGGGAACATAAAACTGACTGCAAAAGTTTTTATAGATATGTGAAGAGAAAGAGGTTAGTTTAAAACAAATATAGGTCCCTTGCAGTCAGAAACGGGTGAGTTGATCATGGGGAACAAGGATATGGCGGACCAATTGAATAACTACTTTGGTTCCGTCTTCCACTAAGGAAGACATAAATAATCTGCCTGAAATAGCAGGGGACTGTGGGTCAAAGGAGAATTGAGTGAAATCCAGGTCAGTCGGGAAGTGGTAGTTGGGTAAATTGAATAGATTAAAAGGCCGATAAATCCCCAGGGCCAGATGGGCTGCATCCCAGAGTACTTAAGGAAGTAGCTCAGGAAATAGTGGATGCATTAGTGATAATCTTTCAAAACTCTTTAGATTCTGGAGTAGTTCCTAGGATTGGCGGGTAGCAAATGTAACCCCTCTTTTTAAGAAGGGAGGGAGAGAGAAAACGGGGAATTACAGACCAGTTAGTCTAACATCGGTAGTGGGGAAACTGCTAGAGTCAGTTATTAAAGATGGGATAGCAGCACATTTGGAAAGTGGTGAAATCATTGGACAAAGTCAGCATGGATTTACAAAAGGTAAATCATGTCTGACGAATCTTGTGGAATTTTTCGAGGATGTAACTAGCGTGGATAAGGGAGAACCAGTGGATGTGGTATATCTGGACTTCCAGAAGGCTTTCGACAAGGTCCCACATAAGAGATTAGTATACAAACTTAAAGCATACGGTATTAGGGGTTCAGTATTGATGTGGATAGAGAACTGGCTGGCAAACAGGAAGCAAAGAGTAGGAGTAAACGGGTCCTTTTCACAATGGCAGGCAGTAACTAGTGGGGTACCTCAGGGCTCAGTGCTGGGACCCCAGCTATTTACAATATATATTAATGATCTGGATGAGGAATTGAAGGCAATATCTCCAAGTTTGCGGATGACACTAAGCTGGGGGGCAGTGTTCGCTGTGAGGAGGATGCTAGGAGACTGCAAGGTGACTTGGATAGGCTGGGTGAGTGGGCAAATGTTTGGCAGATGCAGTATAATGTGGATAAATGTGAGGTTATCCACATTGGTGGCAAAAACAGGAAAGCAGACTATTATTTAAATGGTGGCCGATTAGGAAAAGGGGAGATGCAACGAGACCTGGGTGTCATGGTACACCAGTCATTGAAAGTAGGCATGCAGGTGCAGCAGGCAGTGAAAAAAGCGAATGGTATGTTAGCTTTCATAGCAAAAGGATTTGAGTACAGGAGCAGGGAGGTTCTACTTCAGTTGTACAGGGTCTTGGTGAGACCACACCTGGAGTATTGCGTGCAGTTTTGGTCTCCAAATCTGAGGAAGGACATTATTGCCATAGAGGGAGTGCAGAGAAGGTTCACCAGACTGATTCCTGGGGATGTCAGGACTGTCTTATGAAGAAAGACTGGATAGACTCGGTTTATACTCTCTGGAATTTAGGAGATTAAGAGGGGATCTTATAGAAACTTACAAAATTCTTAAGGGGTTGGACAGGCTAGATGCAGGAAGATTGTTCCCGATGTTGGGGAAGTCCAGGACAAGGGGTCACAGCTTAAGGATAAGGGGGAAATCCTTTAAGACCGAGATGAGAAAGACTTTTTTCACACAGAGAGTGGTGAGTCTCTGGAACTCTCTGCCACAGAGGGTAGTTGAGGCCAATTCATTGGCTATATTTAAGAGTGAGTTGGATGTGGCCCTTGTGGCTAAGGGGATCAGAGGGTATGGAGAGAAGGCAGGTACGGGATACTGAGTTAGATGATCAGCCATGATCATATTGAATGGCGGTGCAGGCTCGAAGGGCTGAATGGCCTACTCCTGCACCTAATTTCTATGTTTCTATGTTTCTATTCACACTCTCGAAAGTAAGTGTATCCTTTCCTTTCATTCTCAAGTTCTCCTTCTCTCTCCTTTCCTTCCCCTCTTCACTGCCCACTCTGGTTCCCTTCTTTCTGTGTCCACACCTTCTAAAGTCAGCGGTAGAGCTGCTGCCTTACAGCGCCACAGAACCGGGTTTGATCCTGACTTTGTTTGTACGGAGTTTGATACGCTCTCCCTGTGAACCGCGTGGGTTTTCTCCGAGATCTTCGGCTTCCTCCCGCACTTCAAAGACATACTGGTTTGTAGGTTAATTGGCTTGGTAGAAATATACAATTGTCCCTAATGTGTGTAGGGTAGTGTTAATGTGCGGGGATCGCTGGTCGGTGCGGACTCAGTGGGCCGGAGGGCCTGTTTCCGCGCTGCATCTGTAACCTAAACTAAACTCACACATTTCTCTCTCTCACCCTCCTTCCACCTCCATTATTTTTCTCCCAACGTCACCCCCCCTGTTCATCTTGCACCATCCCTCCCCGTTCATCTCCTTCAATACCAATTTTGCTCTCCCTTCTCTCTCTTCTCGCCTTTCCCGCTCTCCCTATCAATCCATCCTTTACCGTGGGATTTCCACAATCATCGGTACACCACACAACACCTCCCTCACATTGTGGCACTGACCACACAATCTGAGCACACGCCTGTGACCACATTGTGTAAATATTCCTGCAACTGGTTTTTAGTTTTGTTCAGCTTAGAGATACAGCGCAGAAACAGGCCCTTCGGCCTACCGAGTCTGCACCGACCAGCGATCCTCACACACTTACACTGTCCTACACACACTACGGACAACTTTACACTCATACCAAGCTAATTAACCTACAAACCTGTATGCCTTTGTAGTGTGGGAGGAAACTGAAGATCTCGGAGAAAGCCCACGAGTGTCACTGTCCGTACAAACTCCATACAGACAGCACCTCTAGTCAGGATCGAACCTGGGTCTCCGGCGCTGTAAGCGCTGTCAGGCAGCAACTCGACCGCTGCGCCACCGTGCCACACTAATCTTTTACAATAAATCGCTGGAGAGATACAAACAAAATCAGGTGAATGAAGCTAGCATGGGAACAAGGACGTTTTGATGCAAGATCAAGAACTCATTGATTCAGCTCTGTAAACTGAAGCAGTCAAATGATAGTTTTGAGTTGTGACTGTCATTAATAATATAATTGCAATTAGTACAATAATATTAATTTCTGACAAAGGTGCTTACAGAAGGAGGCTGCTGCCAAGCGTGTATCTGGGACATTGTATTACTGGGAGTGAGAGTGACGGAGTGTACAATGTACATCAAGGTGTAGAGTGTGTAGCTGAGAGTGCACCTTCAGTATTCACGTCTGTCTAACCAAACCAGTCCAGCCACAGTCACTACTGTCACAACTGTGGTTGGACACAAAATGCTGGAATAACTCAGGCAGCATCTCTGGGGAGAAGGAATGGGTGATGCTTTGGGTAACAAAACAGAGATGCTGCCTGTCCCGCTGAGTTTAGTTTAGTATAGTTTAGAGATACAGCGTGGAAACGTTTGGCCCACCGATACGCACCAGCCCGCGGTCCCACACACTAACACTATCCCGCACACACTCGGGACAATTTTACACGTATACCAAGCCGATTAATCTACAAACCTGTATGTCTTTGGAATGTGGGAGGAAACCTGGAGATCTGGAAGAAAACCCACGCAGGTCACGGGGGGGGGAAACGTACAAACTCTGTACAGGATCGAACCCCCGTCTCTGGCGCTACGCCACCCCGACGTCACTCCAACATTTTGTGTGTAATCTTCGATGTGAACCAGCATGTGCAGTTCCTTCCTCCACACACGTCGGTCACGACTGTGGTAGCGATTTGCAGCGTATTGCCATTTGCGCTAATGTGGAATGCCGTTTCATTCAATAAAAACGAAATTCGGACACAAACTCCCATTGCAAAGATTCCTTTCCATACGAGTTTCTCCCTTCATGAAGCTACTTTGGAAAGCACGCACGGAGACCGCACGGTCCACACCCTCAGTCCCACCTGACCGGTGTTCCCAAGAGATGGTTTTGTGGAGAAAAAAGACGCGAGAGACTTCACTGATTGAGTGGAAAACATTCACCATTCCCTCAGTTACAGAAAGAGCAGCAGAACATGTTCAAAACGCAGCGTTTAAAAACCAACGGCACACGTGGACATGTCCATAGAGTAAAGAAGGGGAGATTATTCCACATCTCCGGAATATGACAATCAATAGAGAACATTCCCACATTCCTGGCATCAACAGGGAAGGCTGGATTTGGCAACATTCCCAAATACCCGAAATACACCAATCTGCATGAAACGTTCCTTTATCCTCCCAGTGCCAGAGACCCGGGTTCAATCCCGACCTCGGGTGCTGCCATTGTGGAGTTTGCACGTTCTCGTGGGTGTCCTTTGGTGCTCTGGTTTCCTCCACCGTACGAAAAACTGCTAATTGCGCAGTAAATTGTCCCTGATGCGTGGACGAGTGGTAGAATCCGGGGGAGTTGGTGGGAATGACAGCGGAATAGAAAATGGGATGAATGCAGGATTAGTGTTGATGACGGTCGATGGTCAGCGTGAATCTGGTGGGCCGAAGGGCCAGATGCCAAGGTGTACGACTATGACCCCTATCCCCGGAATACAGCAAACAACAGGAACTGCTCCCACCATCCTGGAATGCTGTTATCCACAGGGTATATTTATACAATCCTGGAGTGTACTGAACAGGGGAAATGTTGGCACATCAGCCGGCAGAGATGGTGACCTTTGGGATGTGGCAATGGTTACTGGTGATATTCATACTGTGCGTGCGGTTCGCGGCTGTGACAATGTGCCCACTGGCTGCTCTGGTCCAGGGCAGTGTCAAACAGCCACACTGGTTTGTATACTCTGGCAAGCCGACAGTGCTCCCAATCCTTTCCATACAAAGTGGTGACAAGGAATGGATCAACTGGGCTTATATTCACTGGAATTTAGAAGGATGAGAGGGGATCTTATGGAAACATATAAAATTCTTAAGGGATTGGACAGTCTGGATGCCGGAAAAATGTTCCCCATGTTGGGGGAGTCCAGAACCAGGGGGTCACGATTTCAGAATAAGGGATAGGCCATTTAGGACTGAGATGAGGAAAAACCTTTTCACCCAGAGAGTTGTGAATCTTTGGAATTCTCTGCCACAGAAGGCAGTGGAGGCCAATTGACTGGATGTATTCATGAGAGCGTTGGATATAGCTCTTAGGGCTAACAGAATCAAGGGATATGGGGAGGAAGCAGGAACAGGGTATTGATTCTGGATGATGAGCCATGATCATATCAAATGGCAGTTCTGGCTGGAAGGGCCGAATGGCCTACTCTTGCACCTATTTTCTATGTTTCTAGGACTGTGTCCTTTCTTACTGCACTGTATAGGTGTAACTGAGATGTCCAGTGATCAGTTTATATCTGGGACGTGACTCCATCCTGAACCGATTGCAATATTCCAGGGGGAGGTGAGTTCGCATTGATCCCATTCATTCCCATGGCCCGGGTGTATCTGAGTTGTCCGTGGATTTCTATCTGCGGAATGTGCAAGA
>CM069167.1:13299671-13324671 GCA_035221665.1 Okamejei kenojei | reverse complement strand
GTATAAAGCTGCCGAAACAAACTGACACTCTGAAGGAGTCTGAAGGAGGGTCTCGATCCGAAACGCCGCCCCATTCCTTCTCTCCAGGGACGATGCCTGTCCCACACAACAGTATTTTGTGTCTACCTTTGGTGTAAACCAGCATCTGCAGTGTTCAACAATAAGTTAAAACTAACCATGTTTCTGGTCCAAAAGTTCGATTTTCTCCAGAACGTCCTTCCTCATCTTGGCAAACCGGGCTCTGGCCTCTTGCCGACACCGGAGGATCAGGCGGTATTCGTAGTTGCCGGTGCCGACTCGGTACAGGGGTTCCTGCAGGGCCTGGGGTGGGGCAGAGAGGGAAGGGGTCAGCTCAGTGCACCGGGCAGTCAGGCACAACACACAGCCCCACCAAAGCCGAGAGTGTATCAGGCCCACGTACATCCCCCCGGCATGGGCGGCAATCACTTTCAAAACATGGGGGGGGGGGGACACAAAGAGAGAGGGCATGCAGGGGGGAGAGAGAGAGAGAGAGAGGGCAGAGAGGAGTGGCCAAAATGGCCGAACACCCATTTGGCCGCTGCCAAACATCCACCCCCCCCCCCCCAAACATTGCACCCTTCTTCACGGTGGTCCTGCAGATGTCTCAGCTCTGACAATTCGAGGGACCTACTCGGTAACAACACTGACAGCAGCTGCGGGCCGCCGCACTCCCCGACATGAATCGACTCGACGCCCAATGGAAACACGCTCCGTCCTGCGCTGAGCTTGCTGCGGGCCAGTTAAAATCGCGTGGCGGGCCGGATGTGGCCCTCGGGCCGTGGTTTGGAAGTATGTACGCATGATACGGTAATTACAGTTAGCACTGGCTTAATTGGGAAGAGTGTAACGCTAACTTCCTGCCGTAGAGGGTGGATGGGAGCACTTTTACGTGGAAGTTACGTTTCGACGTACAAGGAAACATGGGGGGGATTGTCCCCACCTCTCAAAACATGGGGCGGGGGGACACCCCCCCGCACCCGCCCACCCCCCCGGGATTTCCGCCCACGCGACCCATGTTTTCTTGTATGTCTTAGAATAAAGGAGAGGCCATTTAAGACTGAGGTGAGAAAAAACGTTTTCACCCAGAGAGTTGTGAATTTGTGGAAAATTGGATGGATTTAAGAGAGAGTTAGATAGAGCTCTATTGGCTGGTGGAATCAAGGGAGAAGGCAGGCACGGGTTATTGATTGGGGATGATCAGCCATGATCACAATGAATGGCGGTGCTGGCTCGAAGGGCCGAATGGCCTCCTCCTGCACCTATTTTCTATGTTTCTATGTTTCTATGGAACATGTCCGAATCATGGCAGTACAAGCCTTGGCCAACAGGAGGCAGAATGTCATTTGGCTAGAAAGATCACAGAGAAGGTTTACAAAGATTTTGCCAGAACACGTGGCCCAGAGCTATAGGGAGAGGTTGAGCAGTCTGGGAATCTATTTCTTACAGTGCAGGAAGAGAAGGGGTGATCGTATCGAGGTGTATAAGATCATGAGAGAAATAGATAGGGTAAATCTGTTGGAATTCTTTGAGGAAGTAAATAGCAGGACAGACAATGGAGTCAGTGGATGTGGTTTACCTAGATTTTCAGAAGGCCTTGGATAAGGTGCTACACGTGAGGTTGCTCAGGAAAATGAGAGCCCAAGGTGTCAGAGGGCAGATACTGGCACGGATAGCAGGTCGGCTGGATGGCAGAAGGCAAAGAGTGGCAATAAACGGGGCTTTCTCAGGTTGCCTGCCAGTGACTAGCGGAGTCCCGCGGGGGTCAATGCTGAGACCGCTACGTTTCGCGTTGTATAAGGGAATTGAAGGCTTTGTGGCCAAATTTGCAGATGATATGAAGAAAGGTGGATGGGCAGGTAGTGTAGAGAAAGCAGGGAGTCTGCAGACGGCCTTGGACAGGTTGGGAGAGTGGGCGGAGAACTGGCGGACAATAATAAACCGACACCCATCCCGAGCTGACGAGAACTCCGTGTAGAGGTTATTGGTGGTGGTCTGCCTTTGACTCATTTCCACTCCGAACCCTAACCAGCTTCCCTCAGCCCCAGCTGCAAAGAGTGACAGACCTGATAGCATAGCCACCCCCCCCTCACCCACTTCCCCCCACCCACACCCCCCTCACCCATGACCCCGCATCACCCACATCCCCCACCCACACCCCTCCTCACCCACGCCCCTCCTCTAACAAGTCCCCCACTCCCTCATCACCTATATCCCCCCCACCCACACCCCCATCAACCCCCCGCCCACCTCATCCACGCCCCCCACCCAAACCCCCCCTCCCCACCCCCCAACACCCACCGCCCCTCACCCACGCCCCTCCTCTAACAAGCCCCCTCACCCATGCCCACCTCATCCACGCCCCCCACCCTCCCTCACCTACCCCCCAACCCCCACCACCCCCTCACCCACGCCCCTCCTCTATAACAAGCCCCCTCACCCACGCTCCCCCTCATCCGCCCCTCACCCATACCCACCTCATCCACGCCCCCCACCCCCAACCCTTCCTCACCTACCCCCCCACCCCCACCCCCTCACCCATGACCCTTCTCTTAACAAGCCCCCCCCACCCCCCCCTCACCCAACGCCCCCACACTCACCCCAATCACCCACGGCCCCCACACCCCTCACCCACCCCGTTCCTCACCACCCCCTCACCTACGCCCCTCCACCCCCACCCACACCCCACCGCCACCACTCACAATGCAGCTGTACTCTTCATCATCCATCTCCTTCACCTTCAGGCAGTAAGACTGGATGAAACGAGAGAGAGAGAGAGAGAGCGTTAGGGAGCACGGCAGCTCACCACAAGCATTTTTCACAACATATCCCAGGCACTTCCAAGCAGGCTGAACATCTGAACAACATTAACATTTCACTTGTGCTTTCAGCAAAGGACAACCCTTGAATTGCAGAGAGAATGTCGCGGTCGACCTCATCTATATCCTGTGGGCTCCATACATCGGCAAGACCAAGATCGTCTCGCTGAACACCTATGCTCAGTCCGTGTTGGCCTATGTGATCTCCGTGTTACCAAACATTTTAACTCCCATTCCCATTCCCATATTCACCTTTAAGTCCTGGGCCTCCTCCTCTGTCAGAGTGAGACTACACGCATATTTTACTTGGGCATCTTACAACCCAGCGGTATGAATGTTGATTTCTCTAATGTCAAGTTACACTTGCATTCCTTCTCTCTCTCTACTCTAGTTATCGTACTAAGTTCCACTGTTTGCATCCCTGAGTCCCTTCGATATTAGCTCTTCCCCAACCAGCAACGGGCCATTATGGCATCCACCCTTCCTTGGTCATCGTGAAATAGGAAAGAGTGCAGTAAAGGTGGCGCAGCGGTAGAGTTGCTGCCTCACAGCGAATGCAGCGCCGGAGACCCGGGTTCCATCCCGACTACGAGTGCTGTCTGTACGGAGTCTGTACGTTCTCCCCGTGACCAGCGTGGGGTTTCTCCGAGACCTTCGGTTTCCTCCCACACTCCAAAGAGAAGTACAGATTTGTGGGTTAATTGGTTTGGTAAATGTAAAAATTGTCCCTAGTGGGCGTAGGATAGTGTTAATGTGCGGGGATCGCTGGTCGGTGTGGTCCCGGTGGGCCGAAGGGCCTGTTTCCACGCTGTATCTCTATCAAAATGTTGCCTTGACTCGTGGGACAGAGCTATAGGGAGTGGTTGGGCAGAATAGGACTTAATTCCTAGGAGCTCAGGAAGACGAGGGGGGATATTATAGAGATGTATAAAATTAAGAGGGGACTAATTTGGTTGACTGCATAGACTCTTTTACCCAGTGGGAGAATCAAGAATTAGAGGGCATAGATTTAAGGTGAGAGTGGAGAGATTTAATAGGAAGGAGAGGGGCAACTTTTTATAGGTAGCTGTTGCATAGATAGGAAAGGTTTACCAGCGGGACAGGCAGCATCTCTGGAGAGAAGGAATGGGTGACGTTTCGGGTCGAGACCCTTCTTCAGACTGAAAGTCACAGGAAAGGGAAACGAGAGATATAGACGATGATGTAGAGAGATAAAGAACAATGAATGAAAGATATGGAAAAAAAGTATCTATAATAAAAGAAACAAGCCATTGTTAGCTGTTTGTTGGGTGAAAACGAGAAGCTGGTGCAACTTGGGTGGGGGAGGGATGGAGAGAGAGGGAATATGCCAGGGCTACCTGAAGTTAGAGAATTCAATATTCATACCACTGGGCTATAAGCTGTCCCACGCGAAGTACGAGATGCTGTTCCTCCAATTTGCGTTTAGCCTAACTCTGACAATGGAGGAGACCGAGGACAGAAAGGTCAATGTGGGAATGGGAAGGAGAATTACAGTGTTTAGCAACCGGGAGAACAGGTAGATCCAGGCGGACTGACTGAAGGTGTTCAGCGAAACGATCGTCCAGTTTGGAGCACCCGGAGAAAACACATGCGGTCCCAGGGAGAACGTGCAAACTCCACACAGACAGCACCCGTCGTCGGGATCAAACCCGTGTCTCTCGCACTGCGAGGCGACAACTCCATCATAGCGCCTCTGTGCCGCCTTTAAAGGCCAATTAGTCTACAAACGAGGAAACCGGAGCACCCGGGAGAAATCCATGCGGTCACAGGGAGAACGTGCAAACTCCACACAGACAGCACCCGAGGTCAGGAATGAACTCCGGTTTCTGCCGCTGGAAGGCAGCGCCTCTGTGACGAGAAGGGAACTGGGAACAGTTGGAGTCAGGACTGACGGGTGGTGTCCATCCAAACCTTCAGAGAGTACATACCAAATATTCAAACTTGACATCGAGGTACTTCTTGATGGTGAGTTTGGTGTCAGGAATGGCCTTGTTCAGATACGTGTTCAGATCACTCAGCATCTGCAAACCCACACAACAGCCGTTACTCCCTTTCTGCAGCTTCCTTTGTTTTTACTTTTAGTTTTAATTTTAGTGTCAGTTTAGTGGTACAGCGTGGAAACGCGCCCTGCGGCTCAGAGACCACGTCGACCAATGTCGCACAATAGCTCTATCCTACACACTACGGACAATTTTACAGAATCCAATTAAGCTACAAACCCGCGCGTCTTGTCAGAACCTGGGGGGGGGAGAACCGGAACACTCGGGGAAAACTCATGCAGTCACAGGGAGAACGTGCAAACTCCGTGCAAACAGCACCCGAGGGCAGGATTGAACCCTGTTGCTGTAAGGCGACAACTAAAGATCCTATAGCGGAGCAAGATCGTCCACTCCTGCTAAATGCAATGGGCTGACGTGTAGTACGCAACGGAGCGGAACGTGGGCCTTTTTTTCATCCTTTTCCGTAACCCGATCCGACCCGACTCGCAGTGTAATCAACGTTGCGGGGGAACAGTTCGTGTTAATAAATTATAATTCTGATAATGAGGAGAAGATTTTTACCAAAGAACTTTGATTTTTACGAGGATGTTTCCGTAACCGGCTTCCGTCCCCGCACTAGTATCTTTGCCCCGCTACGGGATCTTTGGTGCGGAGACGGAAGCCGGTTACGGAAATGGGGCTTGAAAATTACCCGTGAATCTGCCCACGACCGTACTACGTCTTTTTCGTCGAGTGGGCCATCTTGCTCGCTGTAGGGTCTTCGGCGACAACTCTGCCGCTGCGCCACTGTGCCACACTGAGGCGCGCCAGGCGGAAGAGGGCTCTGCCCGAGCGGGCTGCCTGCCCCTTTTCCGGGGCTTACGTCCGCGCCCGGGTGGTACTAGAAAGGGACTACGCGCTGTCCACGGGGGATTTCCGGGACCGCTGGGCACCGCGGGGGTTTGAATGTATCCTGGACAAGGATTATAATATAGTTGTTTAGAAGTTTACTTTGTATATTTGTTTGTCTTGTACTATGGTTTATTGTATAGTAAATACTATTTTAATATTTTAATAAATATTTTTGATTAAAAAAAAACTGTTCCACACTGTGGTTTTGCGTGTTCGAGTTACCGACCCAGGCCATGATGCATCCAGTCAGTATGTGTAGGAAGGAACTGCAGATGCTGGTTTAAACCCGAAGACGGACACAAAATGCTGGAGTAACTCAGCGGGACAGGCAGCAGCTCTGTGGAGAAGGAATGGGTGACGTTTCGGGTCGAGACCCTGTCTTCGGTAGTTTCAGCTTTTCGCACATACCAGTCAGCATGCTCTCCACTGTGAATGAGCAGGAGTCGGCCAATGTGCCACTGTAGCCCGCTCCGCCAGTCCAGAGGTTGGAGTTGGTAACCTGCCTCAGCAACACCTCTCCACCTGACTCCCAAACCACTAGTTCATACACATTTCAGTCAAACTGGATCTAAACCCCCATAATCACTGTGCTCTTCCACTGAGCGGCGATGGAACAGCAACTGGATTAGTACCGGTGTCGGAGGTTATGGGGAGAAGGCAGGAGGAGGTGTTAAGAGGGAGAGATAGATCAGCCATGATTGAATGGCGGAGTAGACTTGAAGGGCCGAATGGCCTAATTCTGCTCCTATCACTTGTGAACCAGCTGCCACTGCCGCGGCCGAGACTCACGGGTTTCACTGTTTTCAGGAGGCGGATGCCAAACTTCTCGATGTTCCGGTGAGCTTCGGCAAACTTGACGAACGCCTCACAGGCCGCTGCCTGTGGCTCCCTCACCCCGATCACCGAGAACACGTCGCCGAACGCTGAAACAAACCAAAGCACTACAGCTGGAGGACAAGGATTTAATGTGGGGGGGGGGGGGGGGGGAAGGAGAAACTTTTAATAGGAACCAGAGGGGCAGCTTTTACTGAACAAAAGGTGGAGGATGTATGGAACAAGCTGCCAGAGGAGGTAGTTGAGGCAGGAACTATCAGGTTTAAGAAACATTTAGACAGGTACGTGGATGGGACAGTTTAGAGGCATATGGGCCGAATGCAGGCAGGTAGGACCAGTGTAGATGGTGCAAGTTGGGCGGTGTGGGCAAGTTGGGCCGGAGGGCTGTACGACTCTATGACTGCTCAGTGCCAGCTGCAGCAGCAGCAGCAGACGCTCGGCACAGGGCTCCCGTCAGGGAACTGAAGCCAAAGCCCATTTCCCAGTGCGGCCTGTGTCCCGAATTAGTCGGGTACGGCACGGTGGCGCAGCAGTGGAGTTGCTGCCTTACAGCGCCAGAGACCCGGGTTACGATCCCGACTCCGGCCACTGTTTGTACCCTGCGGCCTGCGTGGATACTTTCTCCGGGTGCTCCAGTTTCCTCCCACACTTCCAAAGACCTGCAGGTTTGCACATGAATTGGGTTTGGTAAGAATTATAAAAGTTCCCCGTGTGTAGGATAGTGCTGGTGTACGGGGATTGCTGGGCAGCGGGGACCCGTTGGGCTGAAGGGCCTGTTTCTGCGCTGTATCCTTAAACTAAACTAAGGTAGTCCTGAACCATTGTCTGTGCCCAAATCCAATTTATCCTCATAAACTCATGGCTGCACAGCATGGAAACAGGCCCTTCCGCCCATCTAGTCCATGCTGTCTGTGAGCTAAATGTTTAGGTTTGATCCACTGC
This sequence comes from Okamejei kenojei, assembly GCA_035221665.1. NCBI lineage: Eukaryota > Metazoa > Chordata > Chondrichthyes > Rajiformes > Rajidae > Okamejei > Okamejei kenojei. The sequence goes on along the minus strand of CM069167.1, from coordinate 13,317,146 downwards.
CCTAGGGAGCATGACCCGACCAAAACATATAAATCATTCCTTCTGTCTCTGCTGCATTTACTTTCAATTAATGGCATCAGGTGACAGCGATAGACTTCTTGTCTTCACCGGAGGTGGAATGGCTGAGACCAGGTCTCCGCCGCTTAGGGGAAGCACAGTGGTCAGCGGTAGAGTCGCTGTCTTGCAGCGCTAGAGACCCAGGTTCGATCCACACTGCGGGTGCTGTCTGTGTGGCGTTTGTAGGTTCCCCAGACAGTCCTCAGGAACGTAAGGTAGACAAAAGTGTTGGAGAAACCCAGCGGGTGAGGCAGCATCTATGGAGCGAAGGAAATAGGCGACGTTTCGGGCCGAAACCCTGCTTCGGACCTCAGGAACGTAAGTGAGGGGCTATGGATGGTGGCTTGTTGCTTTAGAGATACAGTGGAAACAGGTCCTTCGGCCCACCGAGTCCGTGCCGAACAGCGTTCCCCCGGAAGACTAGCATTATCCTACACTCTGGGGACAATTTACAAAAGTCAATTAACCTACAAACCTGCACATCTTGGGAGTGCGGTAGGAAACCGCAGCACCCGGAGAACCCCCACGCGGTCACGGGGAGAACGTACAAACTCCATACAGACAGCACCCGTAGTTAGGATACAACCCGTGGCCCCGGCGCTTTAAGGCAGCACCTCTACCTCTGCGCCCATGTACGCAGTTAAGGGATATGGAGAGAAGGCAGGAACGGGGTACTGATTGGGGATGATCACCCATGATCACATTGAATGGATCATGGGTGAAGGGCCTACACCTGCACCTATTGTCTATTGTCTATGACACGCGAGGTACTGTACTTGATGGAAACCCTCGGTAACTTCCTCTATTAAATCTCTCTTTAACCGACCATCGCCTCAGGTTTTCGTCTCCAGGCTGGGAATCTTCCTCGGCCACATTCAGCTATTCTACCCACACCGTTCCCTGATGAGGGGGCATTAGCTACAAGGAGACTTGGATTGTTTTCCCTGCAAAGCTGGAGTTGATGGGGAGACCCGCTAGGTATATTGAATTATGAGAGGTATAGATATGGTAGAACTTTTCCCCAGGGTGGAAATGTCAAAAACTAGACGGCATCGCTTCATGTTCATTAGTTCTAGGGGCAGAATTAGACCCTTCAGCCCATCAAGTCTGCTCCACTATTCAATACTGGCTGATCTGTCTTTCTTGGTTCTTCTTGTTTTCCTGGTCCTCCAAAATATTCCAAATGGAATTTAAACCCTTTCAACCCCATCCTCCTGCCTTGTCCCCATAACCCCTGACACCCGTACTAATCAAGAAATCATCAATTTATCTGATGGGGGGGGGGGGTGGGGGGGGGGGGGGGGGGGGGGGGGAAGTCTTTTTACCAAGGGTGGTGGGTGCCTGGAATGCTCTGCCTGGAATGGTGGTGGTGGAGGCATATATACGATAGTTGTATTAAAAGAAGGACACATAGGAATACAGGTAATGGAGGGATATGGATCATGCAGGCAGAGGAGATTAGTTTGCCTTGGTGTCATGGTATCAGCACAGACATTGTGGGCCAAAGGGCCTATTCCTGTGCTGAGCTGTGCAAGTCCTGTGACAGGCACGGCACAAGCCCTCCCATTATAGCCCTGAATCATCTCACTGGGGCAGTGCCTGGGGTGGCAGTACGCCAGGGTGGGTGAACAGAATGGAGGTACATGGCGCAGGCCGGCAGGGTAAATGCCGGCTGAACAACCGGAGCCCCGAGGAAGGTGCCCATAGGTCTGCCAGTCTGTGGGCAGCACTGCTGTAGAGTGGACCAAGCTACGGATAAACACAGCGAGCAGCAGGGTTACCTCTGTGTGTCTGTGACAGCTCGAAGAACGCTCTCAGCAGCCTCTTTGTGTGTTCCATCATCCCTGCCGTGCGTGGGAAATGGGAAACATTTTAGCACATTGAACAGAGAGCTTGAAATCTTTCCTTCCTGAGCTCGGGAACAATCGGCCTCTTAACCCGTTCCTTCTTCCTCCCCACTGACTGATTGCCCATCGAACACAATTATTAAGAAAGCACATCAGCGCCTCTACTTCCTGAGAGGATTACGGAGAGTCGGTCTGTCAAGGAAGACTCTCTCGAACTTCTACAGGTTCACAGTAGAGAGCATGCTGACCGGTTGCATCGTGGCTTGGTTCAGCAACTTGAGCGCCCTGGAGCAGAAAAGACTATAAAAAGTAGTAAGCACTGCCCAGTCCATTATCGGCTCTGACCTCCCCTCCATCGAGGGGATCTATCACAGTCGCTGCCTCAAAAAGGCTGGCAGCATCATCAAGGACCCACACCATCCTGGCCACTCACTCATCTCCCCGCTACCTTCAGGTAGAAGGTACAGGAGCCTGAAGACTGCAACATTCAGGTTCAGAAATAGCTACTTCCCCACAGCCATCAGGCTATTAAACTCTGCTCGGACCAAACTTTGAACATTAATAACCCATTATCTGTTTATTTGCACTTTATCAGTTTATTTATTCATGTGTGTGTATATATTTATATAATGGTATATGGACACACTGATCTGTTCTGTAGTCAATGCCTACTATGTTCTGTTGTGCTGAAGCAAAGCACGAATGTCATTGTCCTATCAGGGACACATGACAATAAACTCTCTTGAATCTTGAGTCACCACAGATAGGGCGCAGACTAAGATAGAAAGTGTCCCCAATGGCCCATCTTTGCTCCCTCAGCGACACAGCCAGGCTTTGGCACAGGGGTAATGGTCCAAGCAAAGCCCCGGCGTACCTTGCTCTCCATACCGTGCTCTTGCCAGCAGCCCCCTCACTCCCCCCACACCCTGTGTACACCCTCCCTCCCGGCAACCACTGGGCCCACCGGGTCCCCACCCAGTGTGCCCCCACTCTCTCCCCATGCCACACCATCTCTCTCCCCTTCACCACACCCGGCTCTCGAACCACACCCCCACCCCCGCCACCACCAGCGCCCCAACAGTCCCTCCCGTGGCACCCGCAGACCTTGACCCCACACAGCCAGCAATCGTGTACCTCACATGCGCACCCGGCACCCACATTCCCCAGTACCCAGGGCAAACCTGCACCCACATTCCCGGCACCCAAGGCAAACCTGCTCCTGTTCCCAGCACCCATGCTCTCACATTGCCCACATCCACAACCCACACTCAGCTGCTTTCTACCTGACGTTAAAAAAACATGGTTTATACATTAACCTTCCAGCAACACAACCCCAACGTCCCCTGGCGCACCCTCACCCCCTCTCAACCTCCTCCCCACCACTGATCCTTGCTGCCTGCCTTCCCCCACCCTCCCCCACCACCCTCTCCTCCGGTCCCCGATACCTTTGTACAGCTCCGCCGTCCTCTCCAGCTCCTCCAGTTTCTTCACCAATCCGTCTGGAAGAAAGGGCATTCAGGAGGCGTCAGGTTTCACTGGAATAGCCCACGCCCTCAACCCCATCCAGGGCCCTCCACCCCATCCAGGGCCCTCCACCCCATGTTGTTGTTACTCCTTTATTAACCCTGACTAAATCCCAGTTTCGCTCCCCCATCTGTGTAGGGCCGTGGGTTTTATGCTAGAAGGTTGGATGAGGCAGCGGAGCTCTGTGTCAATGGGCACAGACATGGCCTGAACGTACTCCTTCTGTGCTGCGAGTCTCGATTAACCCTCAACAACCACCTCAGTCTACCCTCTCCTTGGGCTCACTCCCAGAAATCAGTGAACCTTTGGATAGAGGCAGTTCTGCTACAACAAGTTGGATATCACGCGTGGGGAATTAGGGAACACTATTTCTATTATGCGGGCCAAATTGGTTATAATGCGATTTTGATCGGGAACCAGAGGACAACTTAAAAGTTGCTCTGGAAATTGACAAGCAGAAAAAAAGCTGTCCTAGATTTAAACAGTATAGGGGGGGAAAAAACTGTTTCCGTGCAACCTGTCTGCTGTACCCAGACACCATTGTCTCTTAATGTCAGTTTCACCGTGAAAGGTCATTGGAATTGACAAGCGATTACTTCTATTGACACTCGTACAATGCTCTATTAAACAGTGTAACATACAGCCCTTAGTATTTTTAGTTTGCAGTAACAAAAATCAACATTGCCATTGAAAGGACCTTTATTTTTTAATATTCTGTGGGAACAATAACTTTGTTATTGCCAGTATGAAACACTTCACCCCCTAATCCTTCCCCCATTTTCACAATGGACTTTATAACATGATTTTTCTAAAATAGGAGTTTTTTTGGGGGGGGAATGCAACTGTTGTGTTACTGCAGAACCAAGGGACACATGGTGGTTACAGGAAACTGGCACAGGGGTAAAGGATTATCATGATCTTATTGAATGGAGAAGCAGGCATGAGAAGGGCCGAATGGCCTACTCCTATCTCTAATGTGCCCCTGTCACATTGTGACCCAGATTCCATCATTGGCACAAAATGCTGGAGTGACACGGTGGCGCAGTGGTAGGGTTGTTGCCTTACAGCACCAGAGACATGGGTTCGATCCCGACTTCGGGTGCTGTTTGAACCTTCTGAACCTTCTGAATGGTGTAGTCGGCAGGGCAGTACTCTACATATCGCCAACTTGGACAATTTCACATTTATACCAAGCCAATTAACCTGCAAACCTGCACGTCCTTGGAGTGTGGGAGGAAACCGAAGATCTCAGAGAAAACCCACGCGGGTCACGGGGAGAGCGTGCAAACTCCGTACAGACTGCACCCGTAGTCGGGACCGAACCCGGGTCTCTGGCGCTGCATTTTGCTGTAAGGCAGCAACTCTACCGTTGTGCCACCGTGACAGCCCATGTTTGTATGGAGTTTATATGCTCTCCCCGTGAACTAGGTGGGTTTTCTCTGGGAGCTCTGGTTTCCCCCCACACTAGGTTAACTGGCTTGGGTAAAATGGTAAATCGTCTCCGGTGTGTGTAGGATAGGGTTAGTGTGCGGGGATCGCTGGTGCATCGCGCTGCATCTCTCAACTAAACTCAGCGGGTCAGGCAGCATTTCGGGAGGGCGATGTTTCGGTCCCAAAATGTCGCCTATTCCTTCTCTCCAGAGATGCTGCCTGACCCGCTGTGTTACTCCAGTGTTTTATGTCTATCTTTTGTATAACCCAGCATCTGCAGTTGCTTCTTACACCACTGGCTGTTTCCCTGAGCATACCCCCCACACTCTGCCTCACTCACCGTTGCACAGAATGGCCCGGCTCAGACCCAGAGCATCCGCCGTGCCCGAACTCATGTTCTCCACCAGCCGATGTTTAACCTTCTTCAGAACTGCAAAACACAAAGCAGCCCGTCAGCATCGAACATATCACGCCACCTCCCTGACTTCCTCGAGTAGAACTGAGTTGGCCGATGAGGGATCCGCCGACTGCCGGCAGCAACCGGCCACCATTAACTGGACCGAGGTGACACAGGAGACTGCAGATGCTGGCATCTTGAGCAGAACAAGAACAAAGTGCTGAAGGGAGTCAGCGGGTCAGGCAGCATCTCTGGGGAACATGGATAGACGATGTTTCAGGATGTGAATGGAATGGGCAGATGATGTAAACCTTTCAGCCATGATCACAATGGATGGCGGTGCTGGCTCGAAGGGCCGAATGGCCTCCTCCTGCACCTATTTTCTATGTTTCTATCTTTCCATCGACTCCATCTACACTACACGCTGCTTTGGCAAGGCCACCAGCATAATCAACGACAAGTCTCACTCCATCTTCTCCCCTCTCCCATCAGGAAAGAGGTACAGAAATGTGAAAACACACACCTCCAGATTCAGGGACAGTTTCATCCCAGCTGTTATCAGGCAACGGAACCATCCTAGTATCACCAACTAGAGAGCGGTCCTGAGCTCCCATCTACCTCATTGGAGACCCTTGGACAATCTTTGATCGGACTGTACTGACTTTATCCTGCACTAAACATTATTCATCCCTTTATCTTGTGTCTGTACGCTGTGGATGGCTGGATTGTAATCACAAATTGTCTTTCCACCGGCTGGTTAGCAAGCGACAGAGGCTTTTCACTGTACCTCGGTAGACGTGACAATAAACTAAACTCATAAAACGGTTTTGCCGCAGCTTGCCAGAAACAGGCAGCGACTCCGCCAGGATAAAAGTGCCCAGCAGCCGAGTGAACACCCTGGACGGGTGGTGAAGGAAGCTGTCAAAATTCCAACTCGGAGCGAGCAATGGCGCAGGAAATGGTGCGAATGGTATGTTAGCTTTCATAGCAAAAGGATTTGAGTACAGGAGCAGGGAGGTTCTACTTCAGTTGTACAGGGTCTTGGTGAGACCACACCTGGAGTATTGCGTACAGTTTTGGTCTCCAAATCTGAGGAAGGACATTATTGCCATAGAGGGAGTGCAGAGAAGGTTCACCAGACTGATTCCTGGGATGTCAGGACTGTCTTATGAAGAAAGACTGGATAGACTCGGTTTATACTCTCTGGAATTTAGGAGATTAAGAGGGGATCTTATAGAAACTTACAAAATTCTTAAGGTTGGACCGGCTAGATGCAGGAAGATTGTTCCCGATGTTGGGGAAGTCCAGGACAAGGGGTCACAGCTTAAGGATAAGGGGGAAATCCTTTAAGACCGAGATGAGAAAGACTTTCTTCACACAGAGAGTGGTGAGTCTCTGGAACTCTCTGCCACAGAGGGTAGTTGAGGCCAGTTCATTGGCTATATTTAAGAGTGAGTTGGATGTGGCCCTTGTGGCTAAGGGGATCAGAGGGTATGGAGAGAAGGCAGGTACGGGATACTGAGTTGGATGATCAGCCATGATCATATTGAATGGCGGTGCAGGCTCGAAGGGCTGAATGGCCTACTCCTGCACCTAATTTCTATGTTTCTATGTTTCTATGGCGCGGGAAAGCAACATTGGACTACAGAAAGTGGAATCATGGGTAAAAAAAGTCCGAAACATTTTAAATATTAATCATCTGTAACGATAAATTATTCCCCCACAATTATGCAATGGCAGAGTTTAAATAGTTCTATTTCTGAGCCAGATGGAACAGACGGTGTTGAAGGTATAGAGAGGAGAACACAATAGTGCTGGATTAGCTCAGTGGGTCAATCAGCATTTGTGGAGGACATGGATAGGTGACGTTTTAGGTCGGGATACTTTCTGCAGAACACTACACAGTAAAAATATCATTACACGAACAGATCAAGCCCAAACTTTCTGCCAGGGAGCTTTTAATGGGCAAATTCAACAAGAGTGGTTCAAAACAAGAGCCCCACGACCAGTGGGGGCTCTAAACCACAACATGCCACCGTCATAATACGTGGTGCAGCTCCCTACATGAAGTTAGGGGTAGGGTGAACACAGCAGGAAGGGTATGGGTGGCAGACGATGCCAGGGCGAAGGGTGGAGAGGGTGGGCAGGGAATACAGGGATGTTTATATTGGCAGTCTGAACAGATATCACCACTTACCGATGTCTAAAGGTTTTGCCTTGCTTCGGATCAGCCTGGAGTTTATTGTAATGAATCGTAACTTCTCCCTTTCGGACATTAAAAGAATAGATTAAAAATGTAAATAGAAGACATTTACAAAAATGGTATTGGAATGCACAGTAGAGAACTGCAAGGAATTGTGGACACAGCCCAGACCATCCCACAAACCATGGGCATGCAGGAAAGAACTGCAGGTGCTGGTTTAAATCAAAGGTAGGCACAAAAGGCTGGAGTAACTCAGCGGGTCAGGCAGCATCCCTGGAGAGAAGGAATGGGTGACGTTTCGGGTCGAGACCCTTCCACAGACTGATGACAGGGAAGTGGGCAATCCTGCAAACATACGTCTTTGGAGTGCAGGAGGAAACTGGAGCACCCGGGAAATACCCACACGGTCACAGGCAATGTCTGTATGGAGTTTGCACGCTCTCCCCGTGACCTGCATGGGTTTTCCCCGAGATCTTTGGTTTCCTCCCACGCTCCAAAGACGTACAGGTTTGTAGGGTAATTGGCTTGGTAAATGTAAAAATTGTCCGGCCCCTGCCGATCCCCCCCCCAACGCCAGAGAGCGGAGAGGAGGAAGGCGGTGACGCCAGTGGGAGAGGAGAGGGAACCAGGGAATGGCCCACCACCCACCCCTCACGGCCGGCTGCGGGAGGCTCCCACCCCCGGGTCACAAAGGTGGACGGGCGAGGAGAGGGACGTCGGTTCACTGGTCGATCCACACGGCCAAGGAAGGCGACGGCTGGAGGCCGTGCAGCAGCCTGGGGCTCGCCTGGATCGGGCACCACTCGTAACGACTAGAACGCGGACTGGACTTGGAAAATGGTGCCAGAGCATGACACCTCTTGCATACTGTCCCAGTGGACTATATCTGTAGACTTTGCCAATCAGGTTTGGCAATATTTTACTGGACTGTGTGTAAAAATAGAATTACACTGAGCGTTTGCACGTGAAAATAAAGCACCAGTGACCAGTGACATTTCCACCCTGTGGAAAAAAGGTTCTAACGTCAACCTTTATGGAACAGGTTGTATGCAGTTCCATGCTTTCCATTATGGTCTGTTATGGAGATCACTGCCATGCTAATTGATGTGTTTAGTTTAGAGATGCAGCAAGGAAACAGGAGGCCACGCCGACCAACGATCCCCGCACACTAACACTATCCCACACACCGAGGGACAATTTACAATGATACCAAGCCAATTAGCCTACAAGTCTGCACATCTTTGGAGTGTGGGAGGAAACCGGAGCACCCGGAGAAAACCCACGCGGTCACAGGGAGAACGTGCAAACTTCATAGAGACAGTACCTGCAGTCAGGATCGACCCCGGGTCTCTGGGGCTGTAAGGCAGCTACTGTACCACTGCGCCACCGTGCCTCCCTACATTCATGTGATTATATTCATACCGGATCCGCTTCCATCCACTTAGCCTCAGCCACCCCCTCGAACTCCCCTCACCCACCCTGTTCACTACAGCCTCCACTCTGCCACACCAGCGGGCTTTACTGACCTCCCTCCCAAGCCGCCTCTCGATCACCCAGCATGTCGGGCAACCCACTCCCATTGCCAACACCCCGCCCGCACATTACCCCCACCCTGTGATCCACACAGCCCCCCACCCTCCTCCCCCCCTCACCTTCACAGTCTGAATCATCTTGGCCACCTCCACTTTGGTCTTCCCCTTCACCGATTTCCCCGTCACTCCGACGATCTCGTCGCCCGCGGCCAGCGTCCCGTCCAGAGCGGCCGGAGTGTTGTCGAAAACCTGCCCGCAGAAACGCAGGTCAGTGGCCGCTCAGCATGGTCGGCTGGAGCAGCGCCGGAGTACAGGCGGAGCGGAGCCGGAGTACAGGCGGAGTGGAGCCGGAGTGCAGCTGGTGGAGCAGGAGTACAGGCGGAGGGAAGCCGGAGTGCAGGTGGTGCGGAGCTGGAGCACAGGTGGAGTGGAGCCGGAGTACAGGCGGTGCGGAGCTGGAGTACAGGTGGAGTGGAGCCGGAGTACAGGCGGTGCGTAGCTGGAGTACAGGCGGAGGGAAGCCGGAGTGCAGGTGGTGCGGAGCTGGAGTACAGGTGGAGTGGAGCCGGAGTACAGGCGGTGCGTAGCTGGAGTACAGGTGGAGTGGAGCCGGAGTACAGGCGGTGCGGAGCCAGAGTACAGGCGGTGAGGAGTTGGAGTACAGGCAGAGCGGAGTTGGAGTACAGGCAGAGCGGAGCTGGAGTACAGGTGGTGCGGAGTTGGAGTACAGGCAGTGCGGAGCCAGAGTACAGGCAGTGCGGAGCCAGAGTACAGGCGGTGCGGAGTTGGAGTACAGGCAGAGTGGAGCTGGCGTACAGGCGGTGCAGAGCCAGAGTACGGGTGGTGCGGAGTTGGAGTACAGGCAGAGCGGAGCTGGAGTACAGGCGGAGCGGGGGGTTCTGAGCCGGAGTGGATTAGGAGCAGGAGTGGATCAGGAGCGAAAGTTCAGGTAGATCAGGAGTGGAGTGGAACAGGAGCTGGAGTGGATCAGGAGCCGGAGTGGATCAAGACCCGGAGTGGATCAGGAGCGAGAGTTCAGGTGGATCAAGAGCTGGAGTGGATCAAGAATGAGAGTGGATCAGACCTGGAGTGGATCAGGAACTGAAGTGGATCAAGTCCTAGGGTGGATGAGAGCAGAAGTTGGATCAGTGGATCAGGAGTGACAGTGGGTCAGGTGGGAGTGGATTAGGAGCGGAAGTGGTTTAGGAGCAGCAGTGCAGGGACAGAATAGAGCTCCTTGGGCGCTGAGACCAAAACAACAGCAGAGTCCGGGGGTGCAGCCTTGGACAATTTCAGCAACTCTCTCTTAATTGGACTCCAACCACCTTGCAAAAAATTGGTATTGGTTTATTATGGCATAATAATATTGGTTCAGTATTGATTTATTAATAAAAGCACCACCATATTGCCATGTGTGCCGAGATACAGTGAGAAGCTTTGTTTTGCATTCTATCCAGGCAGATCATACTATATATGGGTAAATAAACAGAGTGCTAAATATAGTGTTACAGCTACAGAGAAAGTGAAAATAAAAAAGGTTCAAGAATCGCAATGAGGTAGGTTGGAAGAATTCATTCCTGGCATTCCTCTCATATCTGTTCAGTAATCTGATCACAGCTGGGGAGAAGCTGTTCCTGAATCTGGTGGTAGGGACTTTCATGCTGCCAGATTGGTAGAGAAGAGGGAATGGCCACAGTGTGAGTGGTCCTTGATTATGTCGGCAGCATGGAATGTGGATGGGGTCGTTGGAAAGGAGTGAGAGGCAGGGGGGGGCTGGGTCTGCGTGATGGACTGGGCTACGTCCATAACTCTGCACTTTCTTGTGATCTTCCTGGGCCACAAGAGAGGCCGTGCCAAGCTGTGATGCATCACGATAGGATGCCTTCTATGGCGGCACGGTGGCAGAGTTGCTGCCTCGCAGCGCCAGTGACGCTAGATTCAATCCTGACCATGGGTGCTGCCTGGACAGAGCTTGTGCGTTCTCCCCGTGACCGGGTGGGTTTTCTCCGGGTGCTCCAGTTTCCTCCCACACTCCAAAGACATACAGGTTTGTAGGTTAATTGGCTTGGGTAAAATTGTAAATGGTCCCTAGTGTGCAGAATAGTGCTCGTGCAAGGGGTAATCGCCGGTTGGTGTGGACTCGGTGGGCCGAAGGGCACCAGGTTAGTGGAACCTTGCTGAGTTTCTCTCTGAAAAAGGGTCTCGACCCGAAATGTCACCCATTCCTACTCCCCAGAGATGCTGCCTGTCCCGCTGAGTCACTCCAGCGTTTTGTGTTTATATTTGGTATAAACCAGCATCTGCTGTTACGTCCTACCACACCTTTGGTATTGAGGTAGGAAAGAGTGAACTGAGAACCGAGGCTCAATAGACATTCGGATATAGCAGGATAGGTTTGGGAGCGGGAGTATCCCTGCCCGTTTCTGGGAATTCCAGGTCACGAGTGGACGGGTGGAACAAAGGAGGACCCGGAGTGGGGGAACCGGCGAGAACTAAGGGGAGCCACAAATGGGATGTGTAAAAATAGTATGGGTAACATGGAATACTAAACAACTTTGTCAGTGCTCTTTCTGTGGCCACTCTTTGCATACCTTAGGTATACAAGGATGAGAGGGAATCTTATTGAAACATATAAGATTGTTAATGGTTTGGACACGATAGAGGCAGGAAACATGTTCCCGATGTTAGGGGAGTCCAGAACCAGGGGCCACAGTTTAAGAATAAGGGGTAAGCCTTTTAGAATGGAGATGAGGAAACACATTTTTTCACAGAGAGTTGTGAGTCTGTGGAATTCTCTGCCTCAGAGGGCTGTGAAGGACTGTTCTCTGGATACTTTCAAGAGAAAGCTGGATAGGGCTCTTAATGATAGCAGTCAGGGGATATGGGGAGAAGGCAGGAACGGGGTAATGATCGGGGATGATCAGCCATGATCACATTGAATGGCGGTGCTGGCTCGAAGGGCCGAATGGCCTACTCCTGCACCTATTGTCCATTGTCTATCACTGTGACTTGTCACATGTGACAATAAAGTATCTTTCATTCACAAATCCCAACGGGAAAGTGGCTAACTGAGGAAACCAAGTGGCTAACGTGAGCTGACGAGGTAGCTGTGGCCAGTGGAGAGAGGGTAGTGTGTGTGACCCAGCAGTGAGAGGCGGCTGTTTGTGCAGCAGGAGACATTCCCTGTGGTTCCTCACCTGCACAATGTACAGACAGGGACAGTACTGCGCACCTCCTCCGATGCTGATTCCAATTAAATTCTGGGAATCCTTTTTCAGTGTCACTGTCCCAGGCACGGTCGGAATGCCCCTGAGCAAAAGACAGAGTTAAAACTTGACATATGTTTGCTTTCCTTTTGAAATACTTATGGGCCTGTCCCACTTACGCGACTTTTTCGGCGACTGCCGGCGCCCGCCATAGGTCGTTACAGGTCGGCGAAAATGTTCAACGTTGAAAATCCAGCGGCGACCAGAAAGACGCTACGACTCTTTGGGCGACTGAGGAGACGTCTCACGACCATACAGGTGACACCTGGTGACATGTAGCGGAGTTAAGCCTGTATGGTCGTGAGTAATCACCCAAAGAGCCGTAATTTGTTCTGGTCGCCGCAGGATTTCCAACATGTCCCATAAAGCATCAATTCACGGGTCTTTAGACTTTTGATTTTAGAGAGGCAGAGCATAAACAGACCCTTCGGCCCACCGAGTCCATGCCAACCAGCGGTAATCTATACACTAGCATTATCCGACACACTTGGGACAATTTACAATCTTTTACCAAAGCCAGTTAACCTACAAGCATGCACGCATTTGAAGTGTGGGAGGAAACCAGAGCACCTGAAGGAAACCCACGTGGTCACAGAGAGAACATGCAAACTCCGTACAGACAGCACCCGTCGTCAGGATCGCCCCGGATCATTGGCGCTGTTAGGCAGCAACTCTACGCTGCACCACAACTGTGAAATTATTCCCCTGGAATCAGTGGGTGACATCCCACCCCCATCTCTACCTACTCGAATCAATGGGTGATTCCCCTCTCCCCTCCCCTCCCCCCCCCCACTCTCATCCACTCCAATCAATGGGTGACCAATGGTTCAATGTTGCTTTTATTGTCACGTGTGCAAATTGCAAACAGTGAAATTCCTTTCTTACAAACAGTCCCGTATTGCCATACCTATACGGTCGGGGGCCTCGAGCCTACCGTTGACGGGACCATCTTACTCCCGGTGGCGGGCCTCCCCCTTGGGGCGATCAAGCTCCTGCATCGGGAGGTGGGGGGATCTTAGCTCCCCCGTGCCGGGCGATCTACTCCGGGTCGGGGCTAGTCGAACGTCGTGCGGTTTTGGAACTTCCAAAACTTTTGACGCCGGTCTCAACTGGAGACTGCGAGCTCCTAGGTGTTAAAGTCCACAGGCCACAGTTGGAGTATCCATCCCCCAGGCAAAGAATTGGCTCAGATGGTAAGTCCACGCCCCCGTGGTGGGGCTCAAAGTCAGTCCTGAGCAAGGCCGCCCACCCACCACATAAAACAAACCAGAGAACATTAACACATACTTTAAAAACACACTAAAAATAACCAAAAAGGGCAGACACACAGACTGTAGGCGAGGATGCCATCGAAGCCACCAGGTTGAATTGCACACAAACCACCAGCAAACAGTTCGAAAAGTCCCTGGTTCACTTTAAGTGATGATTACTCACAATTTATCTTCTTCAATTTCAAAATCCATGTCGCCATACATGATAACTTCCTCTCAACCTCCTGCTGTTTCCGGTCACTGCAGAGGACATATTGAGCAATTTTATTATTGATACTTTTTGCCATATCTGCTCACTGGCAATAAATAACTGCATGCATATAGCACCCAAAAGACAGTAAATTATCCCTAAGTATTTCTTAAGAACATTATCCACCAATAGCTGATACTGAGCTAATTAACGAGTGAAAAACACAAAGTATCCGGGGTAATGGAGCGGCTGGGCTTGTACACTCTGGAGTTTAGAAGGCTGAGAGGGGATCTTAATGAAACATATAAGATTATTAAAGGGTTTGGACACGCCAGAGGCAGGAAACATGTTCCCGATGTTGGGGGAGTCCAGAACCAGGGGCCACAGTTTAAGAATAAGGGGTAAGCTGTTTAGAACGGAGACGAGGAAACACTTGTTCTCACAGAGAGTGGTGAGTCTGTGGAAATCTCTGCCTCAGAGGGTGGTGGAGGCTGGTCTATAATACTGCTACTATGACTTATGGAGGGTGAGGCACGCAGCAGACAGACTGGGGGAGGGGAGTCTTCACGGGATCATAACAAGGGCAGGGGGTCAGAGTCTGTGGCGTGGAGGCACTGGCTTTGGGCTTGCTAATGTTTGGTGGAGGATGCTTCTGCTGATCAAGACTGCAAGTTAAGTCAACACCTTGGTGGCAATGCAGGGGAGGTGGGAGGGGATATTAGGCATCATTAGTGTTGGTGTGGAAACCACCAGCATGTTCACACGCTGACAGAATGCAGATGAAGAGGGAACAAATGGATCAGTTCCACTCAACAGCCTCAGCTGAGGCCAGTACTGTAGGGTAGAAACAAAGAACCGCAGTTGCTGGTTAATACACAATAGGACACAATGTGCTGGATAGAGTAACTCAGCAGCTCAGACAGCATCTCTAGAAAACATGGGTAGCTGACATTTCGGGTCGAGATCTTTCTTCAGCCTGAAGAAGGGTCTCAAGTCAAAATGTCGCCTATCCATGTACTCCAGAGATACTGAGTTACTCCAGCATTTGGTGTCTTTTTCACAGTCATAACACAGCAAAAGGCTCTTCCGCCCTCCATCGAGCACACAGCTCTGTGTAATCCTCCGCACGGAGACATGCCTTTACTCACAGAAGCAAGAAAGCTGCAAAACGTATTGCAAGTCGGGATTCAAAAAATAGTGACCGGAAACAAAAGTAGACACAGAGAGGCATGGAGTCACACAGCATGGAAACCAGCCCCCCTGAGTCCACGCTGGCCATCGACTATGCATTTATATTCATACTAATCCCATTTTATTCTCCACGTACTGCCATTGCCTTTCCTCAGATTCTGCCATCACCTTCATACTAGTGACCAATTTACAGCGACCAAATTCACAGCTTATTGGTATGTGGAAAGGAAAGTCAAACTCACAGCAAGAATATACAAACTCCACGCAGGCAACACCCGAGGTTAGGATTGAGCCTCTGGCTCTCTGGAGTTGCGAGGCAGCACTTCTGCCAGATACTTCACTGTGGGAGGTACAGGATGTGAACAAAATGCACAAGACTACAAATGGTGGAATCTTCAGCAAAACACTACAAGACAAACTGCTGGAGGAACTCAGCGGGTCAGGCAGCAATCTTTGGAGGGAAATGGACAGGCAATGTTTTGGGTCGGGGCCCTTCCTAAAGATGCCTGGTTTTTATTTTCAGGCACAAATACAAAATAATAACTCAATACTAATTCATATTAGAATAATATACCCACTCAAATGCAATAGACACAAAATGCTGGAATAACTCAACGGGTCAGGCAGCATATCTGGAGAACAACAATAGGTGACATTTCATGTCAGACCCCTTCTACAGTCTGAAATGTATATCCCGAAACGTCACCTATTCCTTTTTTTCAGAGTTGCTGCCTGCCACAGAGTTACTCCAGCATTTTAATGTCTACCTTCAATATAAACCATCATCTGCAGTTCCTTCCCACACTCAAATGCAATACTTGTTGACCTTTTCTTGAAATCCACTGTATCCTACTCTCTCTCCCCAACGATCCTAACCTCCTCCTACATCCCAAGGTATTTATCTTCCAATCTTGCCCTTTTCATATCCAAAGCACATCTCTAAGGGCACACATCCCAACCCTCTTTATTCACTCAATTTCTCCCTTTGGAAGCCAATCTTATTTACAAATATCTCAATCCCTATCTATACTGATCCCAAACCAGACCAGAAGCCTAAACTTCTTAACTGACAATTTGTCCATCAAAAGAACCCAATAACTCTGGTGCCAAACATTCTGCCACAATCCATCATCTCTGTGTCCAGTGACAGACCTGGATTTAAAAAAAAACCCGTATCCCAGCCCTTTGATCCCAAAACACTGGAACAGACTGTGGATGCCAACACCTGCACTCCAGACTTTGGACCCGCTGGATCCCGGCCCTTGATTTCCACTCTATGGACCCCAACACTGGATCCCAACCCCTGGAACTCAGACCCTGGGTGTCAACTCATGGATCCCATCCCAGTGGATCTCAACTACAATGGATCTCAACTCCCATTGGATTCCAACCCTTGAATCTCAACCGCTGGATATTAAAGCCTGGATCCCAACCAATGGATCCCAGGCATTGGACATCAACTCTCATGGATCCCGACCCTTGAATCCCAAACATTGGGTCTGAACCACTGGAATTCCTGCCCCTCGACCTCAACTACCATGGATCCCAACCACTATTCCCAAATCCTGGATCCCAACCAGTGGATGTCAACCTCTGGATCCCAGCCATTGGGTCGAATCCACACGATCCCAACCCCTGGATCCCAACCCCTGGATCCCAACCCCTGGATCCCAACCCCTGGATCCCAACCCCTGGATCCCAACCCCTGGATCCCAACCCCAGGATCCCAACCCCTGGATCCCAACCCCCGGATCCCAGCCCTTGTATCTTGACCACTGGATCCTAACGCCGGGAACTCAGACCCTGGATCCCAGCCCTTGTATCTTGACCACTGGATCCTAACCCCTGGATCCCAACCCCTGGATCCCAACCCCTGGATCCCAACCCCTGGATCCCAACCCCTGGATCCCAACCCCTGGATCCCAACCCCTGGATCCCAACCCCTGGATCCCAACCCCTGGATCCCAACCCCTGGATCCCACCCCTGGATCCCCCCTGGATCCCAACCCCTGGATCCCAACCCCTGGATCCCAGCCCCTGGATCCTAACCCCTGGATCCCTGGATCCCCTGGATCCCAACCCCTGGATCATAACCCCTAGATCCCAAACCCCTGGATCCCAGATCCCCCTGGATCCCAGCCCCTGGATCCTAACCCCTGGATCCCAACCCCTGGATCCCAACCCCTGGATCCCAACCCCTGGATCCCAACCCCTGGATCCCAACCCCTGGATCCCAGCCCCTGGATCCTAACCCCTGGATCCCAACCCCTGGATCCCAACCCCTGGATCCTAACCCCAGGATCCCAACACCTGGATCCCAGCCCCTGGATCCCAACCCCTGGATCCTAACCCCTGGATCCCAGCCCTTGTATCTTGACCACTGGATCCTAACGCCGGGAACTCAGACCCTGGATCCCAGCCCCCGGTCCCCAGCCCCCAGGTGGCCGTCCCACCCCCGGCCACTCGGCCCCGGTTTATTTTCACCTGCTTTCCCAGACGTCGCTCCAGTGCTGTTTTAAATGACGTCACCTACGTGGCAAATTGTCCGTTCACGTCCTCTTCCGGC
>CM069167.1:13072171-13294671 GCA_035221665.1 Okamejei kenojei | reverse complement strand
GAATCTCCAGATCCTACACATCTCTGGAGAACATGGATAGATGTTGCTTCAGCTTGAGATGCTTTTACACTCTCCCAACCCAAAACATCACCTATCCATGTTCTCCAGAGATGCTGCCTGGCTCACTGAGTAACTCCAGCACTTTGCTCCATTTTTTTTGGTAAACCAGCACCTGCAGTTCCTTGTTTCAAATACATTAAAAAAAACGTCAGCTTAAATCAAGGCCATTGTGTGGTTAAAACTGGGGGTTTTAACTCAGCTAGATTTCTCTGCAAGATGTAATGATGTTACCGGGAACTGAGTTCCCACACAGCAGAATCTTTCTGTAATCCACCTTGCCGTCCCCAGCGCTCGTTCCTATGTGTGGGATCTCTGTATCGTGAGCTCTCGTAACCTTGGGAGAACCTGTACACATTAACACTCTCTGGTCAAGCAGAACACAAATCAAACGCATGATTCCCACCCGTGCCTTGCCCCGCAGGTCTTGAATGAATGAACGGCAGCACCGAGGTGCGGGGACCACTACTGTTCTTCGCCGCTTCTCACAGCTCCAGCTCGACCTTTCCCTCCATCTGGCTGGCGTACCGGACCAGCATCGGCCGAACCTCTTGCTCCAGAAATCGGACAACCTGCCAGGGCAGAAATCAGCTTCAGTTAATCCCAACGCATTTTATCGGCGGTCTTTGATGTTCACACAGTGGCTTGGGGTTGTGCACATCGACTGGTTGCTTCGTGGCCAGGTTCAGCAACTCGAACGCCCGGGAACGAAGGAGATCACAGGCAGTGGTGAACCCGGGTTGGATCCTGACTACCGGAGCTGTCTGTGCGGAGTTTGCGCATTCTCCCTGTGAATGCGTGGGCTCCAGTTTCCTCCTGCATTCCAAAAATGTGCAGGTCCTAGGTCCGTCACAGATACTGACTTCTGCCTCAAAATGGCAGGCAATATCATTAAAAACCCCTGGCCACCCTCTCATTTTGCTCCTACCATGAGGAAGGAGGTACAGGCGGCTGAAAACAGTGACCAGCGCAGGGGCGCTGCGGTAGAGTTGCTGCCCTACAGCACCAAAGACCCAGGTTCCATCCTGATTACGGGTGCTATCTGTGTAGATATTGCACGCTCTCCGTGCCCTGGTTTCCACCTACATTACAAAAATATGCAGGTTCTAGGTTAATTTGCCTTGGTAAAATTGTACCCAGCGTTTATCGTACGAGTGATCATAGATTGGTGTGGGCTGAAGGGCCTTTTCCCACGCCGTAGCTCTAAACTAAACCATCAGGCTTTTGAAAACTACACGACACTAACCCCAGCAATGAAGTTCATGGACTATCTTTGGTTGCACTAAGGAATAGATTTTCTTTTTTGCACTAGTAGAGTGTTTCTAGTGAGCCTGAAGAAGGGTCTCGACCCAAAACGTCACCTTCGCTCCACAGATGCTGCCTCACCCGCTGAGTTTCTCCAGCACTTTTGTCTACCTTAGCGTTTTACTTTGTTTATTACATGCAATGTGATAGAACTTGTGAAATTGATCTCCCAACAATCATAAAACACAAAATACATGAAACATGTAATTAAAGTGACGAGTGGAAAGGATTGGGGATGTGCAAACATTGGGGAATTGGGGGGGGGGAGTCGGTCTACCCCACGACAGCAGAGGGAGGAGTTGTACAATTTGATAGCCGCAGAGAAGAAGGATCTCCTGTGGCGTTCTGTACTGTGCCGTATATATGTATAATCTATATGGACTGAGTTTACAAACCTGTTAAGAAGCTACTGCAAGTATGAATTTCATTGTTGCATTGTTGGATCGTATTATAATGAAACACTCTTGACTTGAGGTTCAATTTATGGCAGTGTGCCTCACCTCAGACTAGATTAACCACCAGAATATTACAGGCAGGCCAGGGCAGAGGGGCATGATCAGAGTGCAGGAGATTTACTAGAATGTTGCCAGGGTTCCAGCAACTATGTTACAGAGAAAGGTTGAACAAGTTAGGTCTTTATTCTTTGGAGCGCAGAAGGTTAAGGGGGTACTTGATTGAGGTCTTTAAAATGATGAAAGGGATACACAGAGTTGACGTGGATACGTTTTTCCCCATTGAGTGTAGGGAAGATTCAAACAAGAGGGCATGACATGAGAATTAAGGGACAGAGGTTTCAGGGTAACGTGAGGGGGAACTTCTTTACTCAGAGGGTGGTGGCTGTGTGGAATCAGCTTCCAGCAGAAGTGGTGGAGGCAGGATCGATTTTAACATTTAAGAGTAAAGTGGATAGGTATATGGACGTGAAGGGAATGGAGGGTATGGTCTAAGTGTAGGTAGATGGGACTAGGGGAAAAAAAATGGTCGGCACGGACTGGAAGGGCCGGGAGGGCCTGTTTCCGTGCTGTAATTGTTATATGGTTATATGACTGTGGAACGGTCTCAAATGTCCCATTAGGACCTCATTGAAACATACAGATCAGTGAAATGCTTGGATAGAGTGGATGTGGAGAGGATGTTTCCACTAGTGAGAGTCTAGGCCTAGAGGTCACGGCCTCAGAATAAAAGGACATTCCTTTAGGAAGGAGATGAGGAGAAATGTCTTTCGTCAGAGGATGGTGAATCTGTGGAATTCTTTGCCACAGGAGGCTGTGGAGGCCAAGTCAATGATATTTTTAAGGCAGAAATACAGTAGACAGATTCTTGATTAGTACAAGTGTCAGAGGTTATGGGGAGAAGACAGGAGAATGGGGTTAGGAGGGAGAGATAGGTTATCCATGATTGAATGGCAGAATAGACTTAGAAACATAGAAAATAGGTGCAGGATGAGGCCATTCGGCCCTTCGAGCCATCACCGCCATTCATTGTGATCATGGCTGATCGTCCCCAATCAATAACCCCTGCCTGCCTTCTCCCCATATCCCTTGATTCCACTAGCCCCTAGAGCTCTATCTAACTCTCTCTTAAATCCATCCAGTGACTTGGTCTCCACTGCCCCCTGTGCAGAGATGCCAACCCTAAATTTAGTTCACAGTAACATTCAACCCATTTGTCCGTAACAAATGGGGTTAAATGCATTTCTCTCAGTAACATACTACTCACTTGGGGTTGTTGCCGGCGGCTATGCGCCTGCGCACTGGTGCAGATCAGCGGGCTGCCGGCGGGCGGGTGCGGCACATGCGCACTTGGCAAGGTTGCCGGCGGGTCTGCGCCTGCGCACTGGGTGGGGGTGGGGGTGGGGGGGAGGCCCGGTGATGGGGCTGCCGCGAGCGGCCGGCTGGCCGCAAGAAACGTCGCCGTGTCGCTGAACGCGCGGGCCGGCGCCGCCCGGGCTCTGGGCCGGGCGTGGCTGCGAGCTGCCGGGCTGGCAAACCGGGGGCACATGGCGCCGGCGTTCACCACGGGAGGAACACCGGCGCGGCGGTGTTCCGTAACAACATGTTTGGCTGCCGGAACACCGTAATAAGGTTATTTCGCCGGGACAAAATACGGCGAATCCGGGACACTTGGCACCTCTGCCTGTGGCAGGGAATTCCACAAATTCACAACTCTCTGGGTGAAAAAGATTTTTCTCACCTCAGTCTTAAATGGCTTCCCCTTTATTCTAAGACTGTGGCCCTGATGGGCTGAATGGCCTAATTCTACTCCTATCACCGATGACCTTATGACTCAGTACATAATGCGCGATGCTGATACAATGTGCAAGGTTTGCGTTTCGTCACGAGCTCAAGGACGTTCTATCTGTCGATGGTTCCGCCCCTTTGTTTACAAATGCTGCAACATAAAGGAGCCTCGGCCTCTTGACTGGCCACGGGGATGGCACGATGCTGCTGAAGTCAGTGGCAGGACAGGCAGTGAAGGTGAGGGAGAGAGGGGGCAGGGTCCCCCAGGTACAGCTCTGAAGATGGTAGCTGGGGACATGGAGGAGTCTGGGCAGTGCAGGCAGACTCAGCACCTCGCTCCGTATGTGAAATGTGCGGTGTTCCTGAAATGATATTGCTACCTAGCGTGTCAGAGCGTAGCTGGTGTACACGTGCTGGAGCGAGAGCAGCGGTCCATGTCTGCGTGTCACAGCAAGCCCATATACAGAGGTGGGCTGCCTCTGTGTGTCCCCGCGTGGCTCAGTGTCACACCCAGAGCCGCGCAGGGTCCACGTGTCACAACCAGGGCCGTATGCAGGTGTTAGAGCGAGAACGTTGTGCTGTGCCATGCCCACCACGTGTTACTGTGTGGCCCCAGTGAGAGCAGGGGGCCTTGCCTGTGTGTTACCGCACGGCCCCAGTGTTACAGTGAGAGCCCCAGGCTGTGTTTCTGCACGGCCCCAGTGTTACAGTGAGAGCCCCAGGCTGTCTTTCTGTATGGCCCCCCGTGTTACAGTGAGAGCCCCAGGCTGTGTTATTCGGACGGTGAGCGTTTACTCTGCGGATTCACCTGCTGTGGGGCGCAGCCGATGAAGGAGCTGGGCTCGAGCAGCAGCTGCAGCTGCCCGTGGATGGGGCTGAAGTAGGGGTCGCTGCGTATCCTGCTCATCAGGTCGTTGTCGCCCCCCTCTTGCTTGACCACGGCCGCCGCCTGCTGGGAGAGGACGCGGATCCGCTCGTGGCAATCCTGCGGCGGGGAGAGAACGGAATCAGTGACGCACCAGGGTGACCCGGCCACGGGGAAAACAAACCGCACACGCCACCACCCCCTGCATCCCCACAACCCAGAATGAATCATGGCCCTGATCTCTAATTCACAGAAAACACACACATGACCAGAAGGGTGTAGGAAGGACCCTACAGGTTTGCCCCTACCCCAACCCGCCTCACCACTGACCCCATGCCCTCTGAGCCCTGCCACCACCTAAGATCCTCGCCCTCTGACCCCCGCCACCACTGACCTGCCGGTTGCCCCCGGCTTTCACCATGGCCATGATGATGTTCTCGGTCGCCATGAAGGGCAGCTCCTGACGGATGTGACGCTCGATCACCTGAAACAGAGGATTAAACGGTGAAGGGAGGTGCGGGTGGGGGAGTGAGCACTGAGTAGCTGATGATGAGCATGGGGCTGAGAATGACTACTCTCGGATAACGGGCAAAGGGAGGGGAAGAAACACAGAAGGCGAAGGGCAGAAGGTTACATCTTACTCGTTGCTCTCAGCTGTTCCAGAGATGCACAGCCTTGAACATGGATCCTGTTGACCCTGCTCAGGCAGGCCACCCACAGCACACTAACTGGACACTAGTTCTCCTATGAACTACCCTGCAAACTCCAACTAAACTGGCAGGAGGACTACAAACATGATGGACACAAAAAGCTGCAGTAGCTCAGGCAGCATCTCTGGAGAAACGGAATAGGTGAAGTTTCGGGTCGAGACCTTTCTTCAGACTGAGAGTCAGGGGAGACGGAAACGAGAGACATAGAAGTACATAGAACAAATGAATGAAAGGTATGCAAAAAGGACAAATCAAAGGATGACCAAGGATAGGTGCAGCCCACAATGCTCCATTGTTGGCTGTGGGGAAGGTGATAATGAGTGATACAAACCGTGAAACTCAGCAGGACGACTTGGGTGTGGGGGGGGGGGGGGAGAGAGAGAGAGAGAGAGAGAGCGAGAGAGAGCGAGAGAGAGCGAGAGAGAGCGAGAGAGAGGGAGAGAGAGCGAGAGAGAGAGAGAGAGGATGCAAGGGGTACTTGAAGTTAGAGAAATACTACTGGGTTGTAAGCTGCCCAAGTGAAATATCAGGTGTTGTTCCTCCAATTTTCACCGCAGCTCGGTATACGTGACAATAAACTGAACTAAACTGAAACCGAGACAAATTTCCGTTTGGCTTCACTCTGACAATGGAAGAGTCCCAGGACAGAAAGGTCAGTAGGGCAATGGGAAGGGGAGTAGAACTACAAACTGCCTCGTGACTAGGGGCTTTGCACTAGGGACTTTTGGTTTTCTTTTTGCACTATATTGTTCCTTTTTTAATTTATTGAACCTTTTAGTTTTATTATATTTTCTGTTGAGTACTCAATATTTTCTATTGAGTACCACCAGTTGTGCAAGTAATAATTTCATTGATCTGTTTTGATGGTAAAACACTCTTGATCCCTATGGAAACATCCTCCAGCATCCTTTGTGTACACAAGTCACTGCATATCAACTTGATACAAATATCTCATGGTGAAGGTGGGTCCATTACCACCCACTTCTCTTTATTCTTTGCAAATCACAAAATATCTGCTTTACTTCTAAGAAATACTTAGGGTCAAAGATTTTCTAGTTAACACCTATTAATCATGGGAAATGAAACAACACTTTTTATTGCCGCATTTCCTCAGTTCTGTCTTAAGATTACAATTCATTGCCTTAAAACAAAAGGCCATCTCCTTAAAAAAAAATTAAAAGCCTTCCCATTCTTTAGACTAAAGGGATAAAGCAAGGAAACAGGCCTTTCAGCCCACACCATGTACTAATACTATCCTACGCACAAGGGACAATTTATAATTTTTTACCGAAACTTGTGTGACTTTGGGGTGTGGGATGTACCAGAGAAAACCCGCGCAGTCACAGGGAGAACGTGTAAATTCATGGTCAGGATCGAATCCGGGTGTCTGGCACGGTAAGGCAGCAACTCTAGTAAGGGAGCAGTTCCACTCTGCTGCCCCTTTGACCCTTACTCCAACCTCCCAAACGCTTTCCCTGGTGCCTGGGATTCAATCCTTTGGGGTCTTGATTTTAAGTTATTATAGCCTTTGTCAACTAATTTGGCTTCAGTAAAAACTAGAGTGCAGGATAGTTTGAGCGTACGGGGTGACTGCTGGTCGGTGTGGACTCGCCTGTTTCCACACTATATCTCTAAACAAACTAACAAGGTTAGGTTCAACGATCTCTCCTGTCCAAGGAGCTGAGGACGGTTCACTGGACTGGAAGCCATGAGCAGCGCCAGTTGCACGTGCAGCGTGGAAAGGCAGGCTCACGTTACGTTACTCCGGCCCGTCAGCTCTGGCTGCGGGCTCAATCCCGCCACGTTACACAGACGTTAGCCCACGGCCCAGCTCCCTCACAGCCTGCCTACCTTTGGGTAAACGACCAGCCCCTCCGTGATGTTCTGCAGTGTGCTGAGGATCACGTCTGCCGTGAGGAACGCCTCGGGCAGGCAGATGCGCCTGAAGGGAGAGAGAGAGAAGGGGGAGGTGTCAGCCAGAGGATGGGGGACGAGATGTCTCAGCGGGTGGTGAGTTGTCAGACGGAGGGTGGGTAGGGGAGGGAGCGACAGAGACAGGGCACACACACACACACACGTTATCTCGCAGGCAGTGAGGTGTTGGCCGAAGGGATGAAGTGGGAGGAAATGGGAGGGAGAGAGGGAGAAGGAGGAGGGGAACAAGATCTCGGCAGGCAGTGAAGGGGGATATAGAGTGCTTGGGGATGGGGGGGGGGGGGGGGGGAAAGGTGGAGTGGGGGGGGGGGGGGAAAGTGTCTTGGCAGGTGGTGGCGTGTCAGCCGGGGGGGGGGGGGAGGGTAAGGATGGGGGGGAGGGTAAGGAGGGGGAGGAGGGTAAGGATGGGGGAGGGGGGGGTAAGGATGGGGGGGGGGAGGGAGTGGGGGGGAACGGTGGGCGCGGTGAGGTGTTGGCCAGAGATGCAAGTGTTGCGAGTTTCCCCGGAGGGTTGGGGCCAGGGGGGGGGGGGGGGGGGGGAAGGTGCGACGCCGACCTGTTGGCGCTGTCGTCCAGCGTGCGCTCGAACCACTGCACGGCTGCGGTCTGCAGCGGGTCCAGGACCAGCATCATGAGGTGTCGGGCCAGGCTGCAGCAGCGCTCGCTGCGCATCGGGTTCCTCTTGTAGGGCATGGCGCTGGAGCCTGCAGACAATGGCACGGGTGAACGGGACTCCCTCCACATGGGGATGCCCCTCCCTCACCCCCAATCCATGCAGGATGCCCCTCGACCCACGGCCCCTTGCCCTCTTGTCCGTCCCCACCACGTGCGCAACATCCTCATACTAGGGTCACCATCCAAACCCCCACAAATCCACGCAGAACAGGGACAACACTGGCCCTCTTGGCACACCCCTCGCGACCACCCCCCCTCCCAATACACGACCCACACACCACCCCTCCCCCCCCAGCCACAACAACCTCACCCTGCACCCAAACCAGGGACACCCCTCACCCTCCGCTTGCCCCTCCATTCCCCCCCTCAACCTCCACCCACAGTTGAGTGGTGGGTGCCTGGAACACATTGACAGGGGTGGTGGTGGTCAGGAACAATTGCTCTCCAGCTGTTATCAATGGACCTTTCATTGGTTAGAGATAGACACAAAGTGCTGGAGCAACTCGGGTCAGCAAGTATCCCTGGAAAGAAAAGGATGGGTGACGTTTCGGGTCAGGATCCTTCTTCAGACCCAACCCGACACGTCACCCATCCTTTTTCTCCAGTGATGCTGCCTGACCCGCTGAGTTACTCCAGCAGTTTGTATCCATCTGCGGTATAAACCAGCCTCTGCAGTTCTTTGTTTCTTCCATAAGCTAGGGTGCAGTCCCCATCTCCCAACCCACCTCATTACCGCGCTTGCACTTTTTTAACTCTGCACTTTCTCTGTCGTTGGAACACTGGAACAATATACTCTGCAGTCTGGAATGTTTCTCTTTGCTCTATTCTGTGGTACGTGTGAATGGCTGGCGGTCCAGTGTGACTGGAATAGGTCACGCACGAACAACTGTTACCCACTGTAGGGTACGGGCGGCAATGATAAACCAATGTCCAGCAAAGGCCCCCACTCAGTGGAGTACGAGCCTGCCCCCCCCACACCCCACCCCACCCTCACAGGGGAGCTGCTCCCCTCTGCCCACTGCCTCGCTCACCGATCTGTTCTTTCTCAAAGGGCTCCTCCATCTCCTTCAGATTTGCCAGCAGGCGGATATCAGTGCAGATCTGTAAAGATGCAGAGGGTTACCGGGCAATCCGCACTGGGACAAGCACCTCCCCGTGGTCCCACTGACACTCCCCCCATCCCCCCCCCCCCCCCCGGTCGAGAACAGATGAACCTCCCCGTGGCCCAACAGACATATTCCCCACAATTAACTGCTTCCCTCCCTCCCTCCCTCCGAGGCAGACACACCCATGCTCCTGCCTCCCCCACCCACCCTGACACTGCACCCAACACCCCCCCCCCCCCCCCCCCCCCCCAGTATACACTGACTGGACACTCCTCTGACCTTGTGCACCGAGGCTCCAAGGCTGGAGAGTACGGCCACAGAGTCGATGTCCACCTTGCGACTGTACGTCTGTCCTGTCACCATGTAGGTCCTGCGGGCACAAAATGGCAACGCTGACTCTTTCCCCCCCTCTCACAGTTTGTGCAAACCTGACGTTGGCGGGACCTGTCTGGAGCCGGCAGGAGCAAGGAGGGTTCCTGCTGCTCTCTGACCCCACGAGAGAGGGGGGCGGGATGAGAAAGGCCCAAGGAGAGCAGGCACGGGGGAGTGGGAGAGGCAGGAGGAGGGGAGAACGAGGACGGAGATACGGATCGGCGACGGGATGGAGGAGGGAGAGAGGACGGGCCAGTGGTGCGGGCACAGCGAGCACACACACAGGGTTTAATCCACGCTGGTGTGAGGTGTCGGGAGGTCAGATGTACGGGGAAAGTGGTCAGTCAATGACAAGACTGTGGCGCCTTCACGCCCACGTTGGTTTTACATACTGCCGGTTACCGCCGGCGACTCGCCAGCAGCCTCACGAGAAGGCCCAGCCACAAGAGCTCAATCACAACTCCAAGGTAGAGAAAAATGCTGGGGAAACTCAGGTGAGGCAGCATCTATGGAGCAAAGGAATAGGTGACTTTTCTGGTCTCTGAGAGCTAGATAGGGCTCTTAAAAATAGCGGAGTCAGGGGATATGGGGAGAAGGCAGGAACGGGGTACTGATTGGGGATGATCAGCCATGATCACATTGAATGGCGGTGCTGGCTCGAAGGGCCGAATGGCCTACTCCTGCACCTATTGTCTATTGTCCTTCGCTCCATAGATGCTGCCTCACCCGCTGAGTTTCTCCAGCATTTTTGTCTACCTTCAATCTTTCCAGCATCTGCAGTTCCTTCTTAAAAATAACAACTCCAAGGTCAGACGCACCAATTGGCCTTATCTGCACACGGGTTATGATTAGTGAGATTGTGGGTAAAAGAAGTTTCTGGAATAAACGAGACATGTGGGGTCTGGTTCAACTATGTGTCGGCTGTTCTTGGCTTTCTGTGGTGGGATTCAGCAGTTTCCACCACTGGTGACCCCGTTGCCACACGCAACCGTCCACTCACTCGAGGAATGGATGACGATAAAAGTGACACAGTGGCAGTCGACAAAGTAAAACCGTGGCGCTTGCACGCCCGCGTTGGTTTTGCACACAGCCCGTTACTGCAGGCGAGTCGCCAGCTGCAACCGACTGCGTGCAACACCAACGTGTGGGCGGGAAGGCGCCACGAGAACTTTAACAGCATTGATGAGCAGAGGGCTCTTGGGGTCCAAGTCCATCGCTTCCCGACAGTGGCGACACAAATCGACAGAGCGGTAAAGGAGGTGTATGGCACGCTCGTCTTCATTTGTTGACGCACTGAATATAAGTCAGGAAGTCATGGTGCAGCTTTGAAAGGGTCTTGACCCGAAACGTTGCCTACTCCTTTTCTCCATAGATGCTGCCTCACCCACTGAGTTTCTCCAGAATTTTTTCTCTACCTTCAGCTTTATAGGATGTTGGTTTAGGCCGCATTTGTTGTATTGTGTACAGTTCTGGTCGCCTCATTGCTGACAATATTTAGAGGCTTTGAAGAAGGTGCAGAGGATGCTGCCTGGATTGGAGGGTATTACCTATAAGGCAGGCATGTGCCGTGAGTAATTACTCAGGGAAGGCAGTCAGTCGGCTTTAAAAAAAATCTTAAACCGCGCTTGCGCAGATTGTTCTCCTCTCCGTAAACATAAAGAATAAAAATAAAGAAAGTAGCAATTCAATTTGCCCAAGGCTTCCAAATCTCCTTCATTCTGAATTACTGAATGGGTGGGGAGGTGGAGGGTGACAGCAGGTGGAGAGATGGTGGGAAAAACGGGAGCACACCGGGACAAGTTGAATCAGTTGTCATCTTACTGAATGACAATAATGAATGAATGAATGAATGAATGAAGAAGTTTATACTAATACTAGTTCAAGGGACCAATTGGGGGGAGAGTTCCTTTCACAGCATGTGGTGAGTCTGGCCAGGGGTAAAGTTGCGGGGAGGGCAGGAGCGTTGAGAAGGAGGGGGTCGGTAGAAGCAAAGTCAGTCGCAGATCACAGTTTAGTTTATCTATTGTCACGTGTACAGTGAAAAGCTTTTGTTGTGTGCTAACCAGTCAGTGGAAAGACAAAACATGATCACAATTGAGCCATTTACAGTGTATAGATACATGATAAGGGAACAACGTTTAATGCAAGGTAAAGCCAGTGAAGTCCGATCAAAGATAGTTCGAGGGTATGACAGTTAAAGTAAGAAATGTTGCTGTAGGAGTAGAGTTTTAAAAGTGTGGAGCGATTGTAATGTGCGATTGTAGGTCTGCGTCTGTGGCCAGCACGCAAATAGTCGCCTGGTTGGACGCCATCTTAGGGCCGCACCAGGGAGTGTTGGGCTGAGGACAGAGACCTGCCAGTGTGAACGGGAGACTGACCGCCGGTGGTCGACATGCCGTGTGGTGACGGCTGATAACTCACTGCTGAAATCCTGCCATCTCCGTCACCAGGCGGTCGAGCTCCTCGACCTGAAAGAGAGGGAGCCGGGGGGGGGGGGGGAGAACGTTAGAACCAGAGCCGGGCACTGAACACCGATCTCCCGTAGTACCGCAGGCAGACGCAGTGGCCAGGGCTGCCTGTCACGGTATCACACTGTGTAACTCAGCAACACTGGGCAGAGCTGGGAGGGCTGGAAGAGTCAGAGGAACACTGGGAAGCTCAGGGGGTAGCAGCACTGACACACAGAGCAGCTGCCTGGGCCGAATGGCCTGTGTCCACTCTGCATGGTTTCAGCATTCCAAAGATTTACAATGAAAAAACGACAGAAAATGGGAAAGATTTAGGAAAGATATATATTGCAGATAAATATTTTATAGAAAAGCAAAGACATGCATCTTATACACTGCCTTTGCACAAACAGGTCGTCTCAGAGGACTTTGCAACTAATACAGTGTTGCTGAGTTACACAGTGTGATACCGTGACACAGTAACACAGTACTGAGACCGGCCACTCAGGTTCAATGTTTCAAGGAGTAAATCCTGGCGTGGGGTTGTGGGAGAACCAGCCTGCTATGCAGCAGAGTGATGCAGTGAGATTGTCCAACAGTCAGTGGCAGGGTTTCTGAGTTGGTCTACTCAGGCATGTATATCGGGACCTCTAGCTTCCTTCTTCAGAGGGAAGTTCCTGTCCTGGTGATCAACCATGGATACAGGAATGTCAAGCCATACGTTGCACTGAGGGTGTTGAACCAGAGTCCATGCCAACACTGAATAGATTAGATAGGTCAACATCCAATTCAGCCATAAAGCAACTGGATGGAATTAAAACACTGTCGCAACTAATCAGCTCGATTTAATTGTGTATTCTTGCAACAGCCAGGTTCAGGAGCAGTGTCTTCCCTACAGCCATGAGGCTATTAACCACTATAATCTTCAAATAAAGCTCTGAACTACATAGACTTGGGCCATTGTTTAGATTAGAGATACAGCGCAGAAACAGGCCCTTCAGCCAACAGAGTCCCCGCCGACCGGCCATCCTCATAGACTAACGCTATCCTAATCACACTAGGGGACTCCAGCTGCTCCTCGACCTACGATGGGGTACTTTCCAATAAACCCATCGTAAATCAAAAATATCGTAAGTGGAAAACACATTTAATACAATTTGATCAGGTGACCAGGTGTGAGCTGCGGCTCGCTGCCGTTGCACCATCGTAAAGTCTTAGTATTGTAAGTTGAAGCATTGTCCATCGGGGAGCATCTGTATTTGTAATTTGTTTACAAAGCCAATTTAACATAAAGCCTGTACGTCTTTGGAGTGTAGGATGAAACCGGAGAAAACCCAAGCAGTTACCAGAAGAAAGTACAAACGCTGTACAGACAGCACCCGTGGTCAGGATCGATCCTGGGTTTCTAGCGCTGCAAGGCAGCAACTCTACCGCTGCGCCACTGTGCCGCGTCCCACACGTGCATTGGTTTTGTCTTTTTGCATTATAATTGCGTGTCTGTGTGCGAGCACGTGTGTGTATACTGAAGTTTTTGTTTATTACATTGTTAACAGTGTACTAAGTTTATAGATTCTGTTGTGCGGCTGAAAGTAAAAATGTCATTGTTCTGTTGGGGACATATGAGACTAAAACACTCTTGACTCTGCTTGGCGTACCGCTGAAGGGATTAAGTGATTCAGATCACTGCCCGGCAAAGCTCGGTCCACATGCAGGCCAGCTGGATTGGGCAAATGCTCATCGAGCAGAAACCTACTGCGATTTACAATCAACCTGGGAGAGCACTGCCTCTGTCTGCGTGGAATATGCATGTTCTTCCTGTGACCGTGTGGGTTTCCTCCGGTGTCCTCTCACATCCCAAAGACATGTGGATTTGTAGGTGAATTGGTTTTTGTAGATTGCCCCGAGTGTGTGGGGAGTGGATGAGAAAGTGAAGATAACACAGAACCAGTGTGAACGGGTGACGGATGGTTGGAATGGACGGTGGGCCTGTTTCTATGCTGTATCGTTCAATCGACCGATCAACCCCCACGGCCCGGGGCAGCCGCCACCACTCACCTTGCTGTGGTCTCCCTCGAAGAGCTGCAGGAAGCTGGCCTGAGTGCCCGTGGTTCCCTTCACCCCCCGGAACCGCAGCTCGGAACGGGCGCGCTCCAGGTTCCTCAGGTCCATGCACAGGTCCTGGATCCAGAGGCAGCAGCGCTTCCCCACCGTGGTCAGCTGGGCCGGCCTGGACAACGACAGCGCACACACACACACACAGGTTATGTGGAGACCCCCCCACCGTGGCTGAACCAGTCTGACCCTGACATGGACCCCCACCGCACACCTTCACCAGGGATAGGAGCAGAATTAGGCCATTCGGCCCAACAAGTCTACTCCGCCATTCAATCATGGCTGATCTCTCTCTCCCTCCTAAACCCATTCTCCTGCCTTCTCCCCATAACCCGGCAACTATACTAATCAAGAAACTATCTATAACACGATATTGTTAACATGCGGGGATCGTTGGTCGGCGCAAACACAATGGGCCGAAGGGCCTGTGTTTGAGCAGTGTTTAACCCTGAGAGCATGCCACAGATCAGGTGGTCTTTAGCCCTGTGGAGTGACCTCCCAAACCATTCACTGATGGAACATTTGGGGATGAAACCTTAGTGACGTTTAGCTTAGTTTATTGTTACGTGTACCGAGGTACAGAGAAAAGCTTTTCATTGCGTGCTCTCCAGTCAGCGGAAAGACTATATGTGATCACTATCGAGCCGTCAACAGTGTACGATATTGGAGAGTCTAGGACTAGCGGGCATAGCATCGGAACGAAAGGACGTTGCTTTTCTTTAGGAATTTCTTTAGTCAGAGGGTGGCAAATCTGTGGAATTAATGCCACAGAAGGCTGTGGAGGCCAAGTCAGTGTATATTTTTAAGGCAGAGATTAGTACAGGCGTCAGGGATTATGGGGAGAAGACAGGAGAATGGAGTAAGGAGGGAGAGATAGATCAGCCATGATTGAATGGCAGAGTAGGCTTGATGGGTCGAATGGCCTAATTCTACTCCTATTTCTTATGACCTTAGGTGTCCATATGACAAGAGAGTATCGTTCACAGTTTCACACATTCGATCTTTGTGGCGTGCTTGCAAGTTTTCCTTCACACTTACTGGTAGTGGGTGAAGCCGAGGGTTGGGCGAGCGGCGTGCTCCTGGGCAAAGCCCGCCAGCCGGCCGATGACTCGCGCCAGCTGCAGCAGAGGGATGGAGAGAGTCAGTCAAAGCGGCTCAAGGACAGTGGCAGGGGAAATGCAGCCGCCGCCAACAGCGAGAGTCTCACCTTGGGAAGGAGGATGTCAAAACCATCGCGGAGAACGATCAGATCCTGCCGACGAAAGAATCAATAATTAACGATAAACTACCAAGGCGGGGGGGTACCAGCTGAATCTTTAGTCTGAAGAAGGGTCTCCACCCTGAAATGTCAACCATTCCTTCTAGACACAGACATAGAAAATAGGTGCAGAGGTAGGCCATTCGGCCCTTCGAGCCTGCACCGCCATTCAATATGATCACGGCTGATCATCCAACTCAGTATCCTGTACCTGCCTTCTCTCCATAACCCCTGATCCCTTTAGCCACAAGGGCCACATCTAACTCCCTCTTAAATATAGCCAATGAACTGGCCTCAACTACTTTCTGTGGCAGAGAATTCCACCTTTTCACCACTCTCTGTGTGAAAAATGTTTTTCTCATCTCGGTCCTAAAAGAGATCTCCAGAGATGCTGCCTGTCCCGCTCACTGAGTTACTCCAGCATCTTTGATTTAAACCAGCATCTGCAGTTCCTTCCTACACAAGAACCAGCACACTGCTTGTGAGGCCGCAGCAGGGGAAAGGTCAGGGAACTATGTTTAGAAAGAATGCTGCAACACTAAACCAGCCAGCACAGAATGAACAGCTACAAGCTTAGTTTAGTTCAGAGAATTCACCCATGGAAAAAGGCCCTTCAGCCCACTGAGTCCAAGCTGACTATCATTTACCTGTCTAAGAAAGAACTGCAGATGCTGGTAAAATCGAAGGTAGACACAAAATGCAGGAGTAACTCAGCGGGTGAGGCAGCATCTATGGAGAGAAGGAATTGGCGACGCATTTTGTGTCTACCATCATTCACCTGTCCGCTGCTGGTCTGTGGGTTGGCGGTGCCCCGTGGCCGGTCTCTGGGTCGGCGCGGCGGTCGATGTTGGCGGGCATCGACGGTCGAGGATGGGCCATGACGGAGTCGGAGGACGCGGTGTGGGGGAACCACTGTGAGGGGGGCGGGTGGGGGTGGGGTTAAAGACTCCGACGTGGAGTATTTTGTAACTTGGTCGGTGCCCTTCATGTAGCGACCATTTGCATACCTTGGGTATGCAAAATAAAGAATTTCACCGTGACTTGACACATGTGACATTAAAGCCATTCATTCATTTGTGCTTTTTGTTGTCACATATGTTGATTATCAACAGTGAAATTCCTGTCCTTACAAACAGTCTAGTAGAGCATCACCACACCCCCGACCAGCAAGTGTACAGGAATAATCTACTGAGGAGCCACGATCAAAGTCCACCCTTCAGATTTTACAAGCGGTGCCCGTACCAGCACTAGTTCTATGTTATCCTACTTCTGCATCCACAATCTGGAGGCTAATTAACCTACAAACCCATTAGGGATGTGGGAGGAAACCCGCGTGTTCACACGGAGAATGTGCAAACTCCACACTGACAGCATTTCGAGGTCAGGATGAAACCCCGCGATGCGAGGCAGTGGCTCTACCCGCTGCGCCACCCTTTCAGCATCTTAGAAAACAATTTAGTGTGCACGTTCGTACAGCAACATCAACTCAGCATTAAAACCATTTTTTTTCAAAGCTTGCATCTTGTGCATCTTATACACAGTGTACATGCTATTTCTACCCCTGCCATTGAGATCCCTGATATAAGGAGGCCATACGGCAGCTGGAGCTGTACGAGAAGCGGCAGCCACGGTGGCGCAGCGGTAGAGTTGCTGCCTTACAGTGAATGCATCACCAGCGACCCGGGATCGATCCCGACTATAACGGGTGCTGTTTGTACCTTCTCCCCATGACCTGCGTGGGTTTTCTCCGAGATCTTCGGTTCCCTCCCACACTCCAAAGACGTACAGGTTTGTAAGTTAATTGGCTCGGTAAATGTAAAAATTGTCTCGAGTGGGTACAAGATAGTGTTAGTGTGCGGGGATCGCTGGTTGGTGCGGACTCAGTGGGCCGAAGGGCCAGTTTCCGTGCTGTCCCTCTAAACTAAACTAAGAGGATCCATTATTATCCACTACAACAGTTTCTCTTTTACTTCAGTATGAGTGCATTCATGTATAGAATGGTTTGACTGGTTCTTCATTGTATCTCGGCACACATGACAATAATAAACTACTCTAATTCAATTAAACAATTAAGTGCCCCATTTCCTTACAACCTCTCAAAAACTTCCTATCTCCATTTGTCTACAAGGGAGGGCTTCCCAACACCGCCGTGTTGGGTCACCCCAGGCACATCATAGCAACAGTGGTTAGTGTAGTTCAGAGATACAAAATGGAAACGGGCCCTTCGACCCACCGAGTCCGCACCGATCACCTGTTCACACTAGTTCTAAGTTATCGCATTTTCCCAATGTTTTCTCGATAATGTTTTATTATTAATGTTTCATGTGTCATTCCTAACCGTCACTGTATGTCATGTTTTCACTTGCGGGTGGAGCACCAAGGCAAATTCCTTGTATCTGAATACTTGGCCAATAAACTTATTAATTCATTCATCCACTCCCTGCACACCAGGAGCAATTTTACAGCGGTCAATCAACGCACAAACCCGCACGTCGTTTATGAAGTGGGAGGAAACCGGAGCACCCGGAGGAAATCCACGCATCCACGGGGAGAACGTACAAATTCCACACACAGACAGCACCCGAGGTCAGGATCGAACTGAGGTCTCTGGCGCTGTGGGACAGTGGCTCTACCAGCTGTGCTGCTGTTCCGCCCCAATGCATCTGACTCATATTCCCGATGGATAAGTGTGAGAATGTCTGGAATACGCTGCTTGAGAGTAATAGAGCAGCTACCTCCATGACTGCCTCTTCTCGTACAACTCCAGCTGCCGTATGGCCTACTTATATCATTGATCTCAACTGCAGGGGAAGAAATGGCGTGTACAGTGTGTATAAGATGCACGAGATGCAGATACCTCCACAACATTAAAGCAGCACCCAGACAAGTACTTGAATCAGTAAGGCACAGCAAGGTGGATGCGGGTGAACGGGTTTAGTAGGATTAGGTACAATGGTGGCATGGACACGGTGGGCTGAAGGGGGGTATTGGTGTGCTGTACTACAGTGCGTGGCAGGTTTGGGGGGGGGGGGTGCAGTAGGGGTGAGTGAGTGCGTCACATCTCACCGTGTTGTCCCCGACGTAGCAGGAGGTGGCTCCAAGGTGGATGATGGCAGCGGCCTTGGGGCAGCAGTGGGCGAACGTGTGGACGTGGGCCATCACGTCGTGGCGCAGCTTCTTCTCCTCCTCGGCCGCCATCTTGTAATCAATGTTTTCCAGATGTGACTCCATTTCCTGGAGCTGCTCCTCGGTGATCGGCAATCCCAACATCTGCAGAGAGAGGCAAGCGTGAACTGGAGTGGGGATTGGATCCGCACACTATCCAAGAGGATGCACGTGGTCACAGGCAGAAGGTGCAACCGTCCAGAGAGGGGTCTGAACCTTCCAAACTATCAAAGAGTTCGACAATGCGCCCAGGATGAAACTATTTCCGAAGATAGACACAAATGGCTGGAGTAACTCAGCGGGACAGGCAGCATCTCTGGAGAGAAGGAATGGGTGACACTTCGGGTCAATCTGAGGAAGGGTCTCGCCCCGAAGCGTCACCCATTCCATCTCCCCAGAGATGCTGCCTTTCCTGCCGAGTTACTCCAGCAATTTGTGTCTACCTTCTATTTAAACCAGCATCTGCAGTTCTTTCCTACACATGAAACTATTTCCTCTAAAAAGTGGACCAGAAACCAAATATTTAAACAATATGCCAAGAACTAAAGAGACAGCAGGAAAACTTTCTGCAAGGATCACAACAGGACATGGAAGGAGGTCATTCCGAGTAGATGATTAAAACCTGGGACTCAACACTTGAAAGGGCTGGAGAATTGGTCTTCAGATACGTTCACTTTGGACAATGGAACAAACACACTGGGGATCATCATGAAGATCTATTTCAAAGAGCCAGCACACTCATAACGGGCCGAAAGGCCTCCTGTGCTATTGGCAGACATTGTCCATCGTACCTTTTCCAATAGTTAAGAGATATTGGTCCGTCGCCAACACATATCTATCAATTTTGCTCCTTGATAACATTAACGACAAATAATCTCAGGTGCTGGAATGTTCTCACGTATCCCTACACCTACCCACCGTCTGTAACTTGTGGGGGGCTGAAAAAGTTAAAAATCATCATGCCCATTGTGTACATGCTGTCTGACGTTACAACTTTCCCCTATTTTCAGGATGTGCTCCCTGACTTGTCCATAACTCCCTCTCACCGCTATACCAGAGGAACGTTTCTCCAAATGTACTGCAATAAATCCTTTCATCACCTGAAGTTCAATTAGCTCATTCTTCAATCCTTTTAAATTAAGGGAATATGAACCCAATCTACACCACATCAGCACATGTTAACCATGTTTAGTCTGAGGATTGTTATGGTGAACTAGTGTCATAAGAGATAGGAGCAAAATTACGGGCCATTGTGGCCCATCAAGTGTGTTCCGCCATTCAATCATGGCCGATCTAGTTTTCCTTCTCAACCCCATTCGCCAGCCTTTCCCCCGTAATCTTTGACGTCATTGTGGGCTGAAGGGCTTCTTCCTACGGTGTTTTGTTCTAAGAGGCATAGATCCTTCGAGGACAATACACCTCGAGGCAATCAAAGCTTTACTCCATGTCAATAAAGGACACACAGTGCTAGAGTAACTCAGCGGGTCAGGCAGCATCTCTGGAAAACATGGGTAGATGATGTTTTGGCTCAAGGCATTTCATCAGACTCCATGACCAACACAAAGACAACCTGTACTAGTTAGCATTGTCTAATAGTAGAGTAATTGTCTGAATGTTTTAAACGACTGTGCAAATACAGACACAGGCAGGTGGGACTAGTGTAGATGGGGCATATTAGTTGGTATGGGCAAGTTGGGCTGAAGGGCCTATTTCCTCGCTGTATGCCTCTATGACTGCCATTTCTCACTGGACATGCTCACAATTAGGCCCTTGTCAATCTAGTAACTGGATTACAGAAAACATCACAAGGCAGGAAATTAAATTAAAACATTATAGAGGGCATTCAGGGCAAGCAGCGCAGAACACGTTGACACAAGGGCACGTGCTTTAAAACAAAAAGCACCCCGAGTTTAAAGAAAATTAGAAAGGTGCAAGGGGGTAGTGGTGACATAAAAGATCCATCCAGTAGAGAAAGGTGATCAAACATTTCCTAATGTTTTTTTCCTAGGGTAGACACTCCATCAAAGTTTCCACCACCTTTACTGACAAATATAAATTCTATCCAAACTTAGTGTCCCAACCTTCTGCTCCTCACGCCATGCCCGTCCCCCTCAGTTACCCCGAGTCATCCGACACCCCACTTTTTCCACTTCCCAATGTTCCTCTCTCCCCCTGCGCCCCACCTTGCTCCCCTATCCCACCCTTCCTCCACCACCCCTGGCTCCCCTCTCCTACCATTTTCCCTTCTCCCACTCCCCTGCTGCTCCCCACCCTATTCCTCCCTCCCCCAGTCTTCTCTCCCCACCACCCTTTCCCCGTCCTCCCCTCTCCCAGTGTCCCTGTTCTCGCTCTCTCCGACACCAAATAGCGAAAGGTTTAAATAGAGTGGATGTGGAGTGGATGTTTCCACTAGTGGGAGTCTAGGACTAGAGGTCACAGCCTCAGAATTAATGGACATTTCTTGAGGAAAGAGATGTGGAGGAATTTCTTTACTCGGGGAGTGTGGTGAATCTGTGCAATTTATTACCTGTGAAAGCCAAGTCAGTGGATATTTTTAATGCAGAGATAGATTCTAGATTAGTACGGGTTATGGGGAGAAGGCAGGAGAATTGGGTTGGGAGGGAGAGATAGATCAGTTATAATTGAATGGCGGAGTAGACTTGATGGGCCGAATGGCCTAATTCTGCTCCTATCACTTGTGACCCCAGACCCAGTCGGCCCGCTCCCCGGCCTCTCACCCTCTCGCCCCTGGCCAGGTACAGCCAGAGCCGGCGCCACGTGTTGAACTTCTTGGCCTCGCTGAAGTTGAAGGCCATCTCCGGGGACGAGTAGCGGCTGACCAGGGGCGAGCGGTAGCGCCCGAGGTCCGCGTCTCCGCCGCCCCCCGCTTCCCCTCCTGCAGGCAGCGCCATGACACCCGCTAGCAAAGCCCACGAGTCCGCCCCGGGCCTCCAACGCGCGTCCCCGCCACACCGGGCACGTCACCGCCCCCAACGCGCGTACCCGCCACCGGGCACGTCACCGCCCCCAACGCGCGTCACCGCCCCCTCCATCTGCCCCGTCCAAGTACGCCCCGCCCCCTCCATGCGTCATAAACCCCGCCCCCAACGCCAATTGCCCGCCACCTCCATGCGTCAGTAACCCCGCCTCCAACTCAAATCCCCGCCCCCTCCTGGCGTCATCAACCCCCAATCCCCGCCATCGTGCGTCACCATCCCCGCGTCTCCCACTCCGCGTGCGCGTCTCCACCCCTCTCCACATTGGTCACCGCCCCCTCCATGCGTCATGTAACCCCACCTCTCCGTGCGCCCATCAATCCCGTACGATAATCCCCGCCCCTCCATGCGTCATAACCCCGCCCTCAACTCCAATCCCCGCCCCCAAATGCGCGGTTCCTCCCCTCCCAAGTACGCCCCCGCCCCTCCATGCGTCGTCAACCCCCGCCCCCAACGCCAATCCTCCCCTCAACATTGGTCCCCGTTCCCTCTGTCGCGTCACTACCTCGCCCCGCCCTTCTTCACCTCACCGCCCCGCCCCCTCCGTCCAGCTGTTTCACTGTTTGCATTCACTACTTCCCCACAGCCAACAATGGACCCTTGTGTGCTCTACCTTACCTTGATCATCATTGCTGTCTTTGATTTGTTATTTTCATTCATTCGTCTATTCTTTGTACCTTTTCATATCTCTAGTTTCCCTCTCCCTTTAGTCTGAAGAAGGGTCCCGACCCAAAACATCACCTATCTCCTTTTCTCCAGAGATGCTGCCTGACCTACTCCAGCATTTTGTGAGACATCCTGGGTGAGAACCTGGCAATAGTGCATGGAGATGTCTCTCTTGGCAAAATCTGTGTGCTGCTCACATTCACAGATCCTGTTTACACATCAATTACATAGGGCAGTACTACGCCAAAGGGTTTAAGGCTGCATCATAAGTTCCCAAGTCACTTGTAATCTCTACATATCCACTTTCCATGTGTGTGCAGAATATGTGAAATTGCAGCCAGCTTTGAATAGTTGAAGGACAACTCAAATTCTGAATACACATCAGCCCCATTCTCCCAATCTCTGTACATTTGGTGGGGGGAGGGGAACGGACAGAGGAGTGGGTCAGCTCCTTGTTGTTTGGTCCTGGGCCCAGTCCAGGTGGCTTTTCCATCCTCAGACACAATGGCGCAGCAGTAGAGTTGCTGCCTTACGATCCATCCTGACTATGGGTGCTGTCTGTACGGAGCGTGACCACGTGGGTTTTCTTTGGGTGCTCCAGTTTCTGCTCACATTCCAAAAACGCACAGGATTCAAGGATAATTGACTTTTGTAAATTGTAAAATTTTCCCCCGTGTGTGTGTGTGTGTGTGTGTGTGTTAGCACTAACTAGGTGGGCAGAAGGCCCCGTTTCCTTGCTGTATCTCTAAAGTCTATGTTTGAGTCCAGAGATGGAGCACAGGTTTACTGTAGGCCATACAATTGGAATCTGCTAGGGGTTGAGTGCATCCTCAACACTGGTCAATATTATTAACTAATGCTGTTGTTTCTAATAGTTATTTAATTTTTAAAAAGGTGAAAAGGGTTAGAGAGCAAAGCTCTGCATAGTCCCAGCACACCCAGGACAAGGACAGACGAACCAGATACAGGGTTAAAATTCCTCTCGGCTGTCAGTTAGGATCAACGTCATGATTGGGAGTTGGTGAAGGTGGTGTCGCTTTGGTGCTGGAGCTTCAGTTGCAGGCATACCAGCAGAGTTGAACGAACCTTCAATGCAGCCCAGTTCAGTTGAGATACCTATCTGAATATTGCTATCAGTTACAGTATCCATCTGCATGTAATTGAATAGCCAAACCAGACCAGAGTAGCTTTTACAGTTTCCACACTGCGTTAGTGAGCAAGTGGGAAAGGGCAGGCCAAGACCTTTTGGCCTCTCTCAGCCCTGTACAGTTGCTCAGCCTTAGTGCGACTGCTTTAAGTGCCAGACCAGTCATTCCTGTGGGAGAGAGAGTGTGAGTGTGAGCGCACCCCCGTTCCCCTCTTTCAACTAGAAAAGTTCACTCTTTCATAATCCAGCACCAGAGCTTTATTACAATACAAATCAATCAGTTCCACGTCAACTTATCGCCAGTCTGCATGCAGTTCAGGCTGGTCTCTGAAATATTGTCCAGAGTCATGTATCAGCAATGAAATACAACCTGCCCCATCTCTTTCACCCTGCACATCTTCAGTGACACCATTCCCACTGCCTGTCAGCCTGGTTGCCCAGCAATTAGCCAGGGAGGCACTAGGCTGCAGGAAGCAGTTGGATTCCTCTTTGTCTCTCGAAGATAAACACACAAAATGCTGGAACTCAGCAAAACAGACGGTCTCTCTGGAGAGAGGGAAGGGCCTTGTCAGTCTGAAGGGCCTTGACTCAAAACGTCATCCATTCCGTCTCTCCAGTGATACTGCCTGACCCGCTGAGTTACTCCAGCATTTTGTGTCAATCTTCGGTGTAAACCAACATTGGCAGTTCCTTCCTACGCCTCTCTCTTGTTTATCAGTATTGGCACCCTGACTGTTCACGAGTCACGTACGCCATGCACGAACTGTGCCTGTCTTTGCTGCAGCCAGCACATATCAATAGCCTTGCCCTGCTTGTCACATCGAGGCAGACAGATGCAGGCTGATTATTACGGGTGTCAGAGGTTATGGGGGAAAGGGAGGTGAATGGAGTTAGGAGGGAGAGATAGATTAAACGGAGGAGCAGACTTGATGGCCCGAATGGTCTAATTCTGCTCCTATCACTTATGAACATATGAGCTGTTCTCTGCTAACAGAGAGTTCTGAACTGGTACCTCTTCTCCCGTCTGCTGACCCCCCCCCCACCTCCCCCTCCTCGGCTGAACTTGGTGAACACGGCAATTTCATTCATGAACGACTGGTGCCCGAAGCTGCTGAAGAATAGCTTGTACACCTACTGATGAAGCTGCTACGGACGATCAGATTGTAGATCACAGGTGAGAGGGCGGGAGCACTCGCTGAGTTGTCTCCTCCCCCTGCCATGAACTAGCCGGCAGATTTTGGTACTGATAGCCCCCAAACCTCCCCCACCCCGAGAGACTGGCAGTGCCTGCAGACTGGGCGCTCAATGTGTTAGATGTGGTTAGACACAAAAAGTTGGAGTAACTCAGCGGGTCAGACAGCATCTCTGAAAAGAGATAGGTGACGTTTCGGGTCGAGACCCTTCTTTAAACTTGTCTCGAGCCGAAACGTCACCCATTTCTTCTCTCCAGAGATGCAGTCTGTCCCGCTGAGTTATTCCAACTTTTTGTATCTATCTTCGGTTTAAACCAGCATCTGCAGTTCCTTCCTGCAGGTTGGGTGCGGTTGGTGGGTCCAGAGCTGGACGGCCGGGACCAACGCAACGCTCCCCGGCGACGGGCCGCGGGTCCCGCGTCTGCACGTGCTGTCAGATCCCCAGCGCTTCCCGCTCCGGGGGTCAGCTCCGTTATATTTTCCCTGGAAGCGGAGGCGGCAGCAATCCCGCCATTCCACCCGACATCCCCGTGTTCGGGCCCAACAGAATCTGGGAATGAGAAACACCCAGTGAGGAGAGAGCAGGATGTTAAACGATGCAGATCACATTCATGCACAAAACGACAACCCCATGCCCACCCCTACCCGACCGAACACACATCCCGTGCCAAACCCGACTCGACCTGACACACATCCCGTGCCCAAAAACACAGCACCATTCCCAATCCCTACCACCTTCCCTACACGGGTTTCATTCCTTTTCAGGGAAGGAACACCCTTTATGTGGCACTATTTGCATACCTTGGATAAGCAAGCAAAGAATTTCACTGTGACTTGTCACATGTCACTTCCTGCAGCCGACACGAAAGCTGCTTGCCTTCTACGCCGGTGATAAGGGGATGACACTTTCCCCTTAACATCAACAGAATTATCTGTGCACTGTACACAGCTCAATTGTAACCATGTATTATCTTTCCGCTGACTGTTTAGCGTGCAACAAAAGCTTTTCACTGCACCTCGGTACACCTGACAATAAACGAAACAGACACTGAGCCTGTACGGGTAGAGGGGTCAGGGCCAGAAGTCTCCACGATCGACATTGGAAGGGGAGACGAGGGGGGGGGGGGGGGGGGGGGGGGGGGGGAAGGGGGTGATCACCACCCAGTTTACTCCAAGGCTGTCCGTGGTGAGAGGGGCTGTGGGGGTTGACTGTGGAGGCTGTGGCTGAGGAAGAGCAAAATCAACCTGCCTGCCTGCCCATCCTGTGAGGCTCACTTGATGCCTCACCTGATCA
This sequence comes from Okamejei kenojei, assembly GCA_035221665.1. Classification (NCBI taxonomy): domain Eukaryota; kingdom Metazoa; phylum Chordata; class Chondrichthyes; order Rajiformes; family Rajidae; genus Okamejei; species Okamejei kenojei. Next base: position 13,269,128 of record CM069167.1, on the reverse strand, counting down.
CTGGGCCCTATGTGTGGAACCAGCAGGGACAGGCCGGTCTGCCAGTGGCATTAAACGCTATTTGGATAGTTACCAACTATGGCGGCACCGCGGTGCAGCGGTAAAGTTGCTGCCTTACAGCGCCAGAGATCCGGGTTCGATTCAGACTATGGGTGCTGTCTTTACGGAGTTTGTACATTCTCCCCGTGGCCTGCGTGGGTTTTTTTCCGAGATCTTCGGTTTCTTCCCACACTTACAAATTTGTAGGTCAATTGGCTTGGTACGAATGTAAATTGTCCCTAGTGTGTGTTGGATAGTGTTGGCGTGCGGGGATCGCTGGTCAGTGCGGACTCGGTGGGCTGAAGGGCCTGTTTCTCCAAACGCCGTATTTCTAAACAAAACGACGCATGGCCATCTTTCACATGATCTCCCTGCCCTCCTTTGAGACAGACACTCGAGTTAAAGAGAGGATTCCCAAACAGGGAGGGTACGGAGTGGAAATAGTCCAACTTCCTGACTTAATGGGAAATGTTTGCTCTCTAAAAAATCTTTAAGTTGACAGCAGGCTTTTCGAAAAAAAGACCGTGTTGATTTTTATGTAAATATAATTAAAGCCCAGGAGAGCCGCACGTCTCGTTTGAAGGCTGGAACAGAATGCCGGACCAGCGGATTCAGTAAAAGCTACAAAGTGCTGGAGTAACTCAGCGTGTCATGCAGCATCTCTGGAGATGGTTGTGGACAGCTTTGTTTCGTTGTGGATGTTTCTGGTCGGGACACTTATTCAAAATGTCACCCATCCATAGTCTCGATAGATGCAGAGTCAGTACGTGCTTCCCTTCCTCAGTCACTCATTTCTCGAACATCTCCAGTTACAAGACCCAGGTCAGGCAACAGAGCTTCAGCTGCACTTTCCGACGGGGGGCACATGCATCAGGCTCACCCTTCAGGCGGGCAAACACTGGCCACGCCACACCATGCACCGAGCTCTTGCATCTCCTCTGGGCCCAATCCCACTCCCCAAGGCCATGCCTCACACCGCAGGCCCAGCTTCTGTTCCCTTCTCCCCACCGTGTCTATGGCCAGCAATTCCCCTCCCCTCCCTCACCCCCAAGCCCTGTAGTCAGAGCACAGCCCAGAGCAGAGTACTGACCTGTCTCTGTTGCTGGATCTGTTGCTGTTCCAGCTGCAGCTTCTCCGTTTCAAACACCACCGGCAGCACCAGGATCATGAAGGACGTGGTGCCCACCCACAGGGCCGAGCGAGTGAAGCTGCAACACAGGTCCCAAGCATAGTGTCATAGTGTCATGGCCTGGTTGACACTGTCTCTAGCCCCTCGCAGCGTCCGGCAGACAATCTCCGCCACGCACCACCGGCAAATAGCTTCTCCACCTGCACCCCCCAACCCCCGTACATCATCTGGCAGACAGTCTCCCACACACACCACCGGCAAACAGTCTCCACCCGCACCCCCACACAGCATCTGATAGACAGTCTCCCCTACATACCACATGGTAAATAGCGGACCCCCCCCCCCACCCAGCACCCACTGTCTCACCATCTCCCACACACTGCACCCGGCATACAGCGTCTCTCTCCCCCCCCCCCCCACCCCAAAATTCCCCCTACATGCAGCCAGGACAAAGGCCCTTTAGGTCATTAGGAATAGAAGAAATAAGCCAATTGGCCCATCAAGTCTACTCCACCATTCAATCATGGCTGATCTATCTCTCCCTCCTAACCCCATTCCTCTGCCTTCTCCCCATAACCCCTGACACCTGTACTAATCAAGAATCTATTATTTCAGCTTTAAAAATAACCAAAGACTTGGCGTCCACCATCGTCTGTGGCAATGAATTCCACAGATTCACCACCCTCTGGCTAGTGAAATTCCTCCTCACCTCCTTTTTAAAGGTACGTCATTTTATTCTAAGGCTGTGCCCTCTGGTCCTACACTCTCTCACTTGTGGAAACATCCCATAGTGTTTAGCGGGCTGTGCGCCAAATGGGTTGATGGTTGGCATGGACAAGGTGGGCCGAAGGGCCTGAGTTCTGTGCTGCACAACTCCATCACCCTCTCCTGTACCCTTCACTCTGCTACTGGCTCTGTTAGCACCAGGGTGATTGACGTCCCCGCCATTCCCGTGGCCATCTCCAGGAACCACGTTGCACTGCCTGCTTCTCACCTGTAAAGCTTCTTGGCTATCGTCAGCGAGCAGCTTGCGGCTACCCCGGAGGCATTCCGCATTCCCTCCGGGAACATCTCTGTCAAGCCCCACAGTCTCTCTGCCAGGGACTCGTCGAGCTGCAATGACAAGAAAATTGGCAGAGTTAATCCTTTATTCGCGTGTGGTGGTGGCCCGTGGTAGACGACGATAGCTTGGCTGTGCAGTCTCATGTCTTGTGGGATCGAGTGTGGTTCACGAGTCCGATGCACGAGCCACGCGCGGGAGCGGTGGGGGCACATGAAGGCCGCTGTGGGAGGATTTAGGGCTGCAGCCTTCCTCCTGTCTCTGACACGAATGAGTCGGCTTCGGTGGCCATGTTCCTAGTGCTGGTGCGCCAGCCAGTCCTGTCACTGGCACGGGTTTCCAGTTCTTTATCAGAAGTGCCGTGCTAAGATTGTAAGAGTGATAAATCTCAGAGCCACAATGAAAAACTGGTGGGCTGTGGTCAGGCTCAGGCAAATTCTGGTAAGTTGATGAGAGAACATTATGGGAAACTAGAGAGGAAATTGCAGGATCCCTGGTTGAAATTTATGAGTCGCCTTTAAATACAGGAGAGGTGCCGGAAGACACAGGAGGGTGGCAAATGTTGTGCCTCTATTCAAGAAGGGCTGCAGGGAAAATGCTGGGAACGATAGGCCAGTAAACGTAACATCTGTAGTGGGAAGGTTACTAGATAGGTTGTACAGGCATTTGGATGGACAAGGGCTGATTAGGTATTGTTTTGTACGTGGGGGGGGTTGTGTCTCAAAAATTGTTTTTTGAAGACTTAACCAAAAAGGTCGTTGAGGGTAGAGCTGTTGATGTTGTATACATGGATTTCAGTAAGGCATTTAACATGGTAGGTTGCTCTGGAAAGTTAGATTGCGGAGGAGCCAAGGAAAGATAGTTGAATGGATAGAAAATTGGCTTCATGGAAGGAAGCAGAGGGTGATGGTGAAAGGTTGCTTCTCAGAACGGAGGAATGCGACTAGTGGTCAGGGTTCGGTGCTGGGCCTGTAACTGTTTGTCATCTACATCAATGATTTCAATGAGAACATACAGGGCAAGATTAGCAAGTTTGCTGATGATACCAAAGTGAGTGGTTTTGCAGATAGTGAAGATGGTTGTGAAAAATTGCAGCAGGACCTTGATTGATTGGCCAGGTGGGCCAATGAAAAGTTGTGGGAAATTAATATAGAAATGCGAGGTATTGCATTTTGAGAAGTCTAACGTGAGCGGGACCTATACAATGAATTGCTGACCTCTCTGGAGTGCTGTAGAGCAGAGGGATCTAGGAGTGCAGGTGCATGGTTCCTTGAAGGTCAAGTCGCAGGTTGATAAGGTCGTCAAAATGGCTTTTGGCACATTGGCCTTCATCAGTCAGCATATTGAGTATAAATGTTGGGAGGTCATGTTGCAGTTGTAAAAGACGTTTGTGAGACTGCATTTAGAGTATTGTGTTCAGTTCTGGGCACCATGTTATAGGAAAGATATTGTCAAGCTGGAAAGGGTACAACGAAGATTTACTAGGGTGTTGCCAGGACTAGAGGGTCTGAGCTATAGGGAGAGGTTGAGTAGGCTGGAACTATATTCCTTGGAGTACAGGAGGACGAGGGGAGATCTTATAGAGGTTTATAAATATGATGAGAGGAATAGATCGGGTAGATGCACAGAGTCTCTTGACCAGAGTAGGTGAATCAATGACCAGAGGGCATAGGTTTAAGGGTGAATGGGAAAATATTTAATTGGAATCGGAGAGATAACTTTTCCACATGTATGTATGGTGGATGTATGGAACATGCTGCCAGAGGAGGTAGTTGAGAGTGGGACCTTTATAAAAAGTCAAACAGGTACATGGATAGGACAGGTTTGGAGGGATACGGGCCAAACGTGGGACTAATGTTGCTGGGACATGTTGGCCGATGTGGGCAAGTTGGGACGAAGAGCCTGTTTCCACGCTGTATGACTCGATAATACTATGCTCGTAAGTCTGCATTCTCCTGGTTCTGAGATCACGGAACGGGGTTGGGGGAGACGGGACAGGGAAGGGGGGTGGAGAAATGGGACGGAGTGGGGGAGATACGGAACAAGGAAGGGGAGCGGGTGCGATATGCAACGGGGAGGGTGGTAGCAGGTGGGGGTAGCGCTCCCCGTGGTGGGGGAGTCAATGAGGGAGAGGGAGCAGAGCCCACGGATTAGATCCCGGCTGCGGCATCCTTCCAGACCCCGCTCCACCCTCCTCCTCCACCCTCCCGGCTCCTTACATTATCGTCGTCCTCGATCTCATCTTCGACCTCGAGAAGCCGCTCTGTACTCGCGTCCGCCGCCATGACACTTCCGCTGCGCCTGCGCACGGCGCACAGCGGCGCCGCATGTCGGCCGGGAGGCGCTGCCGTGCACTCCTCCGCCCGGCAGGTGGCGCTGCCGTGCACTCCTCCGCCCGGCAGGTGGCGCTGCCTTGCACTCCTCCGCCCGGCAGGTGGCGCTGCCGTGCACTCCTCCGCCCGGCAGGTGGCGCTGCCTTGCACTCCTCCGCCCGGCAGGTGGCGCTGCCTTGCACTCCTCCGACCGGCGGGGTCGCTGCAGTGTACTCCTCCGACCGGCGGGGTCGCTGCAGCGCATTCTTCGACTGACTGCTGTGCGGTTTTCTAACCGGTAGGTGACGCTGTCGTGCACTCCTCCAAGCCGCCCTCGATGTTCAAGGGCATGAAACAAAAGTACCAGGGACCCTTGCATTCTTCTCCAGACTCTTTTAGCTAATCCACACTCTGCAAAGAGGTGGGCAACCGTTTCCTCTCCATAGCAGCCGTCCCGAGGGCAGCGTGCGCTGGCAGTGAGGTTCTGACGGTGCAGGAAGGATCTGACTGGTAGGGCTCTCCTCACCACCAGCCAAGCCAGGTCTTGGTGCTTGTTGGTGAGTTCTGGTGGTGAGGCATTTTGCCAGACAAGCTGGGCAGTCTGCTCTGGGAACCATGTCACCGGATCCATCGAGTCCTTTCCCTGCAGTGCCTGCAGGACATTCCGTGCTGACCACTGCCCAATGGACATGTGGTCAAAAATGTTGGTCCGGAAGAACCTTTCCACAGATGACAGATGGGGCTGCAATGTCCAGCAGACTGGCACATTGCGTGGCATCTGCACCAGGCCCATTCTTCGCAACACCGGGGCCAGATAGAACCTCAGTAGGTAGTGACAGTTGGTGCCCACGTGCCTTGGCTCTACACTCCGCCTGATGCAGCCACACATGAAGGTGACCATCAGGGTGAGGGCGACTTTCGGCACGCTTTTACCCCCGTTGTCTGCTGCCTTGTACATTGTGGCCCATCGCACCCGGTCTATCGTTGACCCCCAGATGAACTGGAAGATGGCCCGGGTGATCCCTGTGGCGTAGGAGGGAGGGACAGGCCACACTTGCGCCAGGTACAGCAGCCACGAGAGCACCTCACACCTGATGACCAAATTTTTTCCCGTTATGGAGAGGGAGCGTTGCCTCCACAGCTCCAGCTTCCTCCCCACCCTGGCTATCCGCTCCAGCCAATTCTTGTTACACGCCTCAGCCGCCCCCAAACCAGATCCTCAGCACCTTCAAGAAGTCAGGCTTGCCCCGAACAGCTCCGTCACAGAGGACTGTGATTTACGGACTGTTTCCAGGGACACATTCAGTGCTGCTGGAGGGTCATCAACTTGGTGAAAGACGCCCTTTGGTCTGCCCGAGCGTTGTTCACCACCCAGCAGAGCGAGATGTCCGTCAGGGAATGTTGTCAACTGGCCCGCTGCAGACTGCAGGAGTACGTGCTGAGGGACGCACTGAAGCTCGGTGCAGCCAACGCCAAGGCTCGGTGGGGGAGGGCCACAGTCTAGGGTCCTTCCGCTACTGGACATGGGGGGCACGGTATGGTGGAGACGCCCCTCAAAATAAGGGAAGGTATCCCACGCCAGTGGGCCACATGAGGGGCACGGTGGGGGACACATTTGTGAAATTTGGGGAAAAGAAATGTATCAACTGTATTGATCAATTTGTATAGCCTCTAAAAATGTCGGATGGATTTTCCGCAAGGTTCATGTATTGTATATATTTATCATTTGAATAAAGTCTATTTTGAAATATTTTAAAAAATGAAACAAAAGTAGTCCTTCAGACCTCAATTCCCTCAATAATCCAAAAATATATCAACTTCATGAGTGAGCCTCCATTGCCTTCTTACACTGGGAATCCCTCTGGATCAAAACATTTCATGCCGTCTCACTGAACAAAACATAGGCAGGACCTCAATCCTACACTGACCCAGTGATCACCCATGCACACTCGTTCTATGTTATCCTACTTTTTCACCTTAACACTAGGGGCAATTTACTGAGACCAATTAACCTACAAACAGAGGTTAGAGGTTCACCTGCACCTCCTCCAACCTCATCTATTGCTATCCGCTGCTCTAGGTGTCAGCTGCTCTACATCGGTGAGACCAAGCGTAAGGTTGGCGATCGCTTCGCCCAACACCTCCGCTCGGTTCGCAATAACCAACCTGATCTCCCGGTGGCTCAGCACTTCAACTCCCCATTCCAAATCTGACATTTCTGTCCTGGGCCTCCTCCATGGCCAGAGTGAGGCCCACCATAATTTGGAGGAGCAGCATCTCATATTTTGCTTGGGCAGTTTACACCCCGGCGGTATGAACATTGACCTACAATTTCAGGCAGTCCCTGCTTTCTCCTTCTTTCCCCTCCCCTTCCCAGCTCTCCTACAGCCCACTGTCTCCGTCTCTTCCTTTCTTCTTCCCGCCCCCCCACCCCCACCCCCACATCAGTCTGAAGAAGGGTCTCGACCCGAAACGTTGCCTTTTTCCTTCGCTCCATAGATGCTACCTCACCCTCTGAGTTTCTCCAGCATTTTTGTTAACCTACAAACCCGCACGTCTTTGGGATGCGGGAGGAAACCCACGCGGACACAGAGACAACATGCAAACTCCACACAGAAAACACCTGAAGACAGACACGAACCCTGGTGTCGGACACTGTGACCAGCAGCTCTGCCAGCTCATATGTTAAAACTAAACAAGCACAAAATTCAAACAGCAAGTAATGCAAATAATGATAATAATACATGGGATTTTATTATGTTGCTGAATGTGAAGATATATGGATGATGTTAGGATGTAACTTAGCGAATCGGAGCTAGGATCTCGGGGCCGAATCTCATTTATTGGAGATTCACGAAATGCAAAGCCTTGGTCAATTGGGAGGCCCAGCATTAAACTACAAATCCCACAACCCCCTCCGGTATCGCCGCTCGGCTGCACAGTTGCTCCCATAATACCCCGGGAATTATTATTTTACATAAGGTATTTTTATGTTCAACTTTATCATATCAGGTATTTTGGGGGAAACTTATCGAACACCAAGTGGGAAATCAATGCGGCCCGGCATAGGTTGTGACACTCTGAGTGAGCTGATGGTGGTCTCACCCTGACCCAGAGAGGGTCTGCCAGAGGCCTCTCTGCCGCTGCGAAGCTTAGTCCTTATGCCTTAAACTAATGAGTAAGGAAAATAACGGTCCGGGGTGACGCCCGGGTCCTCGCCGCATCGTGCGAGAGGAATTTTTGAGCGGGTAAAGGTCGCCCTAGTGGTGACCTGCCTACTTTGTGGGATGCCGCAGTGCAGCGATCTGCCCGGTATTCCACTCCCGCAAATACAAAAGCATGTGATTCACAAATACCTTTGTCCGTAGCTGAAAGCAAAGATCCTAAAAGCGCCTGCGGAACTCAGCGCGTCAGGCAGCATCGGGAGTTGTCTCTTTGTTTTTCTAACTTCATGTATTACATGAGTAATACATGCTCATCTACGCTCGTCCCATCTGCCCGCGTTTGGCCAAAATCTCGCTAAACCTTTCCCATCCATGTCCCTAACGACGGCGCCGAAATAGAGATGGATCCTACGAGTAAATACCACCAGCAACTTGTCCTGGAGAAAGCGCACCGATGCATCTATTTCCTTAGAAGACTTAGGAAGTTTGGCATGTCCCCAAGACCTCTCACCAACTTCTACAGGTGTGCCACAGAAAGGATTTCGTTCACTCTTTGCAGCTTATTCCTCCTGCCACCCCTGGTTTAACCTATCAAAATTTCCCCCCTGCAGCTGAATGTGACCCACCCGAATCAAGATCTGAGTACCTCAGCTAATGGCCGGTATTTCCAGATGTGTTAGTTACCTTCAACAAACAGGCTGACATATCAGGGTCACCGCTCCTCCAACTTCACAATTCTCTAATCCTTTTGTCTCACATTTTGTGCGTGTTCTTCTCCGGCATTTGTCGTCCGATCCGCCTATCATCCCCTCCCCTCTGCAGGTTAATTAGTTATGAAAATTGTCCTCAGTGTGTACGATAGTGCTAGTGTATGTGATCGCTGGTCGGCGTGGACTCGCCGACTAAAGTCTAAACATGTATTTAAACGTTCTTGAAATACAAAAACAACACGTTTGAGACTACTGCATTTGTTTCCACCAGTAGGTCACATCTGGAAAGGGTTGTAAATTCTCATATCCTGTCAAGTTTCAATGACATATCGGAGCAGAAACCAATTTTCACAAATGAAAGTCCCAATCTGCGGCTACCATTTATTTCCCTTTATCGTTTGGGTCATTGATGACTGAGGGCCTCTGTTGGACTAATGTGAAACTGCAAGCACAGCAGACACACCGGGTGAGGAGATATGTTGACGCATGTACTCAGCTGGTGGAAACTCTGGCATACTTCCCACGAAGATCATTCCATTACACGAGTACACAAGGTTAAAAATAAACAAAAGAGAAAATAAAGAGCAGTATGTCGTGTTACAACTCAAGAGAAAGTGCAGATTTTAAAAAATGCGAATCTGCTGAGTTTCTCCAGCAATTTTGTCTACCTTCGATTGTCCAGCATCTTAAAAAATACGGTATGTCAGTCTGAAGGCTCTCGACCAAAAACATCACCTATCCACGTTAACCAGAGATGCTGCCTGATCTGCTGCCTAGCACTTTGTGTCTTTATTTTGTAACCCAGCGCCTGCAGTTCCTTGTATCCATGAGGTAGATTAGAAGATTGGGAAATCACCTCCAGTCTGATGAGAGCTGGGGAGAAGCTGTTCCTGAATCATATGGGGCGTCCTCTCAAGCTTTTGCATCTTCTGCCCAACAGGGTGTGGTGAGAACAGGGGATGACCAGGGTGTAAGTGGCTATTGTTACATTTGCTGCTCTCTGGAGGCAGTGTGAAGTCAGTAGGGAAGGAGAGGAGGAGGCTGGTTTGCATGATGGATCGGGCTGTCCACGACTCTCTCCTGTGGTCATGGGTAAAGCAGTTACTATTATCGAGTAGTTGTTACATCCAAATAGGAAGCTTTCCATGGTGGATCTGTAGAAATCGTAAGAATCATTGGGGACATGCTGAATTTCCTTCATCTACTGAGGAAGTAGAGGCCCTTGTGCACTTTCTCAGCAGTATGGTGGATATGGCTGGACTCACAGCAGCACTGGTAGGCCACAGAACACTGATGGGCTTGACGCCAGGTAGGACACCCCCCTCTCATTTTACCCCAACCCCACCGTTACCCAACACCCCCCCTCCCTTTATCCCACCCCCATGACAACTAACCCCAGGCTCCTGAGATTTACACCCAAGTTTCCTGATCTGCTACTGGACTGGATCAGTGAGTGAAGCTGCATAGTCACATCTTCCTCCAGTCCCAGAGTCGTGAAACACTTCAGCAGAACCTGAGATCCCCACAGGGGGCAGAAAGCGGCTCTGTGTTGCCTTCATCTCTCAAAGAAAAACAAACTGCTGGAGGAACCCAGCAGGTCAGCCCGCATCTGCGGAAGCAGAGGGATGGGTGATGTTCTATAGGGCTCTGGTAAGACCACATCTGGATTATTGCGTATTTTTGGTCCCTAATTTGAGGAAGGACATCCTTGTGATTGAGGCAGTGCAGCGTAGGTTCGCAAGATTGATCCCTGGGATGGCGGGACTGTCATATGAGGAAAGATTGAACAGACAAGGCTTATATTCACTGGAGTTTAGAAGGATGAGGGGGATCTTATAGAAACATATAAAATTATAAAAGGACTGAACAAGCTAGATGCAGGAAAAATGTTCCCAATGTTGGGCGAGTCCAGAACCAGGGGCCACAGTCTTAGAATAAAGGGGAGGCCATTTAAGACTGGGGTGAGAAAAACTTTTTCACCCAGTTGTGAATTTGTGGAATTCCCTGCCACAGTGGGCAGTGGAGGCCAAATCACTGGATGGATTTAACATAGAGTTAGATAGAGCTCTCGGGGCTAGTGGAATCAAGGCATATGGGGAGAAGGCAGGCACGGGTTATTGATTGGGGATGATCAGCCGTGATCACAATGAATGGCGGTGCTGGCTCGAAGGGCCAAATGGCCTCCTCCTGCACCTATTTATGTTTTGGGTTGAGATTGTATAAGGAGACTGTGCAGGGGGAAGGGAGCCAGAAGAGAGGGAGGGGAGGGAGTGAGGGAGGTGGCGAGGAATACACGACAGGTGGAACTGAGTGGTGATGATGATGTAAACAACGCAATGGTATGAACATTGAATTTTCCAATTCTAGCCGACTCCCTTCCCTTCGTTCACCTGCTCCATTACCCCGTCCCCATTAACTGGATTTGTCACCCTACCCCAGCTAGTTCCATTCATCCATCATCCAAACGCCCATCTGCCTGGGGCTCCCCTCCCCAGGCTAATCCCTCCCCCTCCCCCCACCAGGATCCATCTGATCATCACCCCTCCCTGATCTGGTTCCACATCACCTCCAGCCTCCATCTCTACCTTCCCTCCCTCCACCTGGCTCCATTCAGTGCTCTTTTTTTCATATCTGAAGAAGGGTCCCAACTCAAAAGCTCACCCACCCTTTTTCTTTGGAGATGCTGCCCGAGCCGCTGAGTTACTCCAGCATTTTGTGTCTGTCATCGGCATACACCAGCATCTGCAGTTCCTTTCTACACTTCTTTTCCATATCATTGACTTCTCCAATTTCAGGTAGTCCTTGCTTTCTTCCTCCTTCCCCTCCTCCCAGCTCTCCCACAGCCTACGGTCTCCGCCTCTTCCTTTCTTCTTCCCGCCTCCCGCCACATCAGTCCGAAGAAGGGTCTCGACCGGAAGCATCACCTATTCCTTCGCTCCATAGATGCTGCCTCACCCGCTGAGTTTCCCCAGCATTTTTGTCTACCTTCGATTTTTCCAGCATCTGCAGGTCTTCCTTAAACATCTTTTCCCATATTGTTCAGTTTACACCTACCACCCAACAAACCCACCTCCATATTCACCACTGCCCATCACACCTGGTTGGACTCCTGCCTCACCCCTCCCTACCTACCCCGGCCACCTCTCCTCTACACTCAGTCCCGGTGCAGGGTCTCCATCGGAAATGTGTAGGAAGGAACTGCAGATGCTGGTCTACACCGTAGATAGACACAAAATGCTGGAGTGACTCAGCATCATCTGGATAGCAGGCATCATCTCTGGATAGAAGTCTGAAGAAGTGTTTTGACCGGAAACGTCACCTATTCCTTGTCCAGTGATGCTCCCTGTCCCGCTGAGTTACTCCAGCATTTTGTGTCCACCTCCACTTGAAACTTTGACCACCCCTTTGCCTCCACAGATGCCGAGCTCCTCCAGCAGCCAGCCTTTTGCTCCAGATTCCAGCATCTGCAGCCCGTTTCCACCTCTGTTTTATTTGCTTCTGGTCAGCAAAGGACACAGTATTCAAGAGGTTATCTGTTTATTTACAAATTTCTCAAGAGAATGGAACATATTTCCAAGAATGAAAATGAATTATTCTAAATCCAATAAATAGTGTGAAAATAAACGGAATCTGGAGCAGTTGACACCCCAACCTCACCCCTCCCCAAACCCACCCCGACACCCACTCCCCCCTCCCTGCTGGGCTTCAGTAAGGCTTGAATTTCCTATCCGCCCTCATCAGAGCAATCTTCTGTTTGTCCTCTTCAAACTTCTTCCGAAGCTGAGCGATATCTGGAACCAGAACAGACAAGCCTGAGTTGGGGGAGGGCCAGAGATGCCGGCACATGGGGAGACCCAGAGACACCAGTGGTAGCAGTGGTGGGGAGTGGGAGGCAGAGACGCCAGGACATGGGGAAGTGAGGGGGGGTGAAAGAACTGAACAGGTGCTTGTGGTTTCTCACAGTAGTGATGGGAAGTCAGACCCCAGAGATGCCAGAGTGGTGTGGTAACTCAGGGAAGTGGTGAGGTGTGGAGGGAGCAGAGATGCCAGGGCATGGGGAGGTGAGGAGGAGAGAGAGAGGGGAGACCCATGGACATCAGGGCATAGTGGTATCTCAGACTAGGGGTGGGAACGAGAGATGTTAGCAGGGTCAGTTGTACCTGGAGACCCCAGGGGTTTGTGGCATCTCAGGGGCGTGGTGGGAGCAAAGACGCAAGGTCATGGGGAGGTGAGAAGGGGAGCCAGGGGGTTGCAGTTTCTTGGTGGGAGGTGGGACCCAGAAACGCCGGGGTACTGGGGAGGGAACGAGAGACGCCAGCATCCTGTGCTACCACGGTTGCGGGGGGGGGGGGGGGGGGGGGGAAGGCAGCAGCAACGCACCCCCTCCCCTCCCACTGCAGAGGCCTCTGCAGCCCAATGCTGGCCTTGGAAAACAAGTGAGTGCACCTTCCCCCTCTCCCTAGTCCACCGCCCCCACCCCTAGTTCACTGCCCCACCCCCTGGTCCACCGCCCATCCCCCTCTCCCTGGGGATCTCCACCCACTCCCTTCCTTCCATGGGACGACTGCTCCTGCCCTTCCCATTCCAGACCACAACCCCTACCTTCCCCGATTCCCTTCTCTCCCTCGATACTCCACTCCTCCCCCCCCCACAGACCATTCCCTCTTCCCCCCTCTCTCCTCCTCCCCCGGAAGACTCACGTTCGCGCTTGGCGTCCTGCTGCTGCCAGCTGTAGAAGTTGAGCAGCTCCCGCTGTTGCCGCTTCCGTTTCTCGCGCTGAGCTGCCTGCAGGTTGCGTGCCTCGGGTGCGCGGGACCCCCCGGGCGCCGTCCCTTCCTCGTCACCTTCACCCAGCCCTCCTCGTCCGGGACCCCGTCCTCCGCTCCGGCCTGCGCCTCCATCTGTGCGCAGACGGAACGGTCAACCCTGCACTGCCCCCCCCCCCCCCCCCCCCCAACCACCCCCCCACCCCCCCCCCCCCCCCCCCCCACACACACAGTACACAAGTACAGAGAAAGCAGTGGTGTCGACTGATGCCGACTGATGAGATAATAATAGAATATTGACTGGCCTTGAGGGGGATACGACATATATTGCCTGAAGTAGATTCATATTGCCCGAGTCGAAGACGAGGGCAATATGGATCTAGTGAGGGCAAATATATGTCGTATCCCCCGAAAGAGGACAGTCAATATTGTTATTATTACCCATATCAGACATCTAGAGGAAAATCTTCGACTCGGGCAATGAATCTACTGTCAAAAGTCGCGAACCTCTTCTCGCAGGAGGCTGCCATTTTGCTTGTTTTGTCGAGAACAAATTCTAAATTTCCCACGCAGCGTCACATTGCCAAGTTCCCGGATGTGAGACCAGGGGAATATAAGGACTATATTTACCGCTGTTTTAACACGTAAAGTCCATAGGCGTTCGCAAGAAAGGGGAATACAAGAAAATATTCCCCTGTTAACCCTGCTGGCACTCAAAACGAAGGGAATACAATTTTGTAAAAGCATAGCTCAGATGTGTGATATGGGTAATAATACTGGATATTAGACAAGCGGTACTGCGGCGCAGCGGTAGAGTCGCTGCCTCACAGCGCCAGAGACCCGGGTTTAATCCTGACTACGGGTGCTGTCTGAACGGTGTCTGTTCCTTCTCCCTGTGACCGGTGTGGGTTTTCTTCGGGTGCCCCCCACACTCCAAAGACCTACAGGTTTTCAGGTTTGGTAAAATTGCAAATTGTCCCTAGTGTGTAGGGTAGTGCTAGTGTATGAGGTGTTCAGTGGGCTGAAGGGCCTGTTTCCGTTCTGTATCTCTAAAGTCCAGGCACAATAAAGGTATATAACGGGTGGAACAAAGGGGAAGACACCGAACGAAGAATACAGTTCTCAGCATGGTCGCGCACCAGTTCCAGAGACAAAGTCCAAAGTCCACAATGGGGTAGACGTGAATCAGACAGCACCCTAGATTATGGAAGGGCCGTTCAGAAGCCTGATATCAGAGGGGAAGGATCTGTTCCTGTGTCTGGTGGTGCGCACTTTTAAGCTTCTGTATCTTCTGTCGGATGGGAACAGGGAGGAGGTGGAACGACTGGGTGGGAAGGTCTTTGATGACGGTGGCTGCTTGTCCAAGTGTAGAAGGAGTTGGCGGTGGGGAGTCTGGTCTATGTGATGGGAACGGGTGATGTCCACAACTCTTGCTCTGAGCTCATCCATTCAGACCGGAGCCGCCTTCAACTCCCTCCCACCCTCGCTGAGGGAACTGAGTGGAGGGCCCGCACCAGGGTCTCTCTCACGACCGCAGTGGGACATGGATGTGGGGCAGAGAGAGGCCAGACCATGTGGGGCGGCACAGCAGCACGGGACCCGCCCCTTCATGGGCGACCTCCCCGCCCCCAATAAACCCCATCACCACCAAGACCAGATCTCTGGCACAATGAACCTTGAACCCACCCACCACACGGGAGATCAGCCAACCGATCTCTCCCCACCCCCCCCCAAACCTGTACCCACCACCCCGCCACCGAGACAGGTGCCCACACCCTCCCCCCCCACCACTAAAAGACAGGGGCCCACACCCCCCCCATGCCACTGAGACGGGGGCCCCACATCTCCCTCTCCCCCAAAACCCTGTCCCCACGATTGTCAGTGGGGCCAAAACTGACCCACCCCTCAACGCAACCTCTGCCAGCTGCCACTGATACACAGGGACCCCCAGCAAACCCCCCCCAAAATAATCTGCCCCCACCTCTCCGCCACAGAGGGGCCAAAACAGAACCCCCACCCCCAGCCTCTGCCTCTGCCAGCCACCACCGAGACAATGGCCCACACCGACCGCCCTCACCGCTGCCACACGCTGGTCGTGTTTCTTCATGAAGTCGTCCACTTCCTTCTGCAGAGCCTCGGTGTCTGTGATGCTGCAGTGATAGTCCTGGATCCACTCTGGGAAAAAGAGGAAGGGTTGGAGTAGGGAGCAGCAGCGACCAGCCTGGGTTCCCACTGTGCACGGGCCACACTGACCTCTCTCCCGTCACCACCAGTCGCCTCAGCACTGCGGCTACTCTGACCCTCCCACGCAGACAGCCACCACAGCACGTGTCCTCCATCAGTGCACCCCCCCCCCCCCCCCCCGGCCATACCCCATAGGCAAATCCAAGCTCACAACCCGAGCCCGGCCACGCTGCTCATCTATGACCCCCACCCCACGCCCACCATCATCGTGGTTGCTGCCTTACAGTGCTTGTAGCACCGGAGACCCGGGTTCAATCCAGACTACAATGGACAATAGGTGCAGGAGTAGGCCATTCGGCCCATCAAGCCAGCACCGCCATTCAATGTAATCATCGATAATCAGTACCCCGTTCCTACCATTTCCCCATATCCCCTATCTAGCTCTCTCTTGAAAGTATCCAAAGAATTGGCTTCCACCGCCCTCTGAGGCAGAGAATTCCACAGACTCACAACCCTCTGTGTGAAAAAGCGTTTCCTCGTCTCTGTCCTAAATGGCTTAACCTTATTCTTAAAATGTGGCCCCTGGTTCTGGACTCCTCCCTCCCAACATCAGGAACAGGTTTCCTGCCTCTAGCGTGTCCAAACCCTTAATATCTTATGTTTCATTAAGATCACCTGTCATCCTTCTAAATTTCAGACTACGGGTGCTGTTTGTACAGAGTTTTTACATTCTCCCCGTGACCAGCGCAGGTTTTCTCCGAGATCTTCAGTTTCCTCCCACATTCCAAAGACGTATGGGTATGTACATAAATTGGCTTGGTAAATGTAACAACATTGAAATTAGTGTGTGTAGGATTGTGTTCGTGTGCGGGGAATCGCTGGTCAGCGCGAACCCGGTGGGCCGAAGGGGCTGCTTCAGCGCTGTATCTCTAAACTAAACTAAATCGCCGTTAGCAGCTGGGCGAGGCACTCACTCTGAAGGCCGGTGGTGACCGGGTGCTCGCTGGGAGACAGGATCCAGGGGGTTTGGGGTTTCAGGGCAGATTTCATGCCGGCCGGACTCTTGAAGACGACGTAGGCAACGCGGTAACCCTGTGGGGAGGCAGAGGTTAGTCACACAGCAGCAAGCAGTGCCACGGGGAACAGGGCAGCTCCAGCAGTGGGCCACTGATGTAAAGACCCAGTCTGACACAGATGTACTGACGCAGTCCTGTTGGTCACATTGCCTTAACCAACTGTGCCAAGAATATTACTACAATATTTGATGAACTAGAGAGGGCAGTGCTACTACCTACCTCATTGGAGACCCTCGGACTATCACTAATCAGATTTTACCTTGCTCTAAACGCCACCCCCTTTATCCTATATCATACACTGTTGACAACTCGATAGTGATCACATAGTCTTTCTGCTGACTGGAGAGCACGCGTTGAAAAGCTTTACTCTGTACCTCAGTACACGTAACAATAAACTAAGCTAAAAGTCACTAATGTTTCATCCCCAAATGTTCCATCAGTGAATGGTTTGGGAGGTCACTCCACAGGGCCAAAGACCTCCTGATCTGTGGGATGCTCTCAGGGTTAAACACTGCTCAAACACAGGCCCTTCGGCCCAACGGGTTTGCACCGACCAGTGTTCCCCACATGTTAACACTATCCTATAAGGATTTTTAAGGCAGAGATAGATAGATTCGTGATTAGTACGGGTGTCAGTGGTTATGGGGAGAAGGCAGGAGAATGGGGTTAGGAGAGAGAGATATCAGCAATGATTGAATAGCGGAGGAGACTTGATGGGCTGAATGGTCTAATTCTACTCCCATTCCTTATCACCTTGTGAC
Source organism: Okamejei kenojei (assembly GCA_035221665.1). NCBI lineage: Eukaryota > Metazoa > Chordata > Chondrichthyes > Rajiformes > Rajidae > Okamejei > Okamejei kenojei. The sequence goes on along the minus strand of CM069167.1, from coordinate 13,251,927 downwards.
ATGATTGCCAGTGGGGGCAAGTTGGGCCGAAGTGCCCGTTTCCACACTGTATCACTCTATGACGTCTGCACACAATAACGCCTGGATTCTACCCACACCCTTTGCGTTGGCTGCACAGAGCTTCAGTGCATCCCTCAGCACATACTGCTGCATCCTGGAGTGTGCCAGTTGATAGCACTGGCTTGTGGCATCAACTTACACTGGAGTTTCAGGCAGACCCCAATACACCTCTCACCGATCTTCCAGCAGCAGAGTTTAACCCCGACAACATCCCAGAGATCGGGATGACAAGGGACAGCAGAGGCTGGTTGATTAAAAAACACACAAAGTGCTGGAATAGCTCAGCAGGTCAGGCAGCACCTCTGGAGGACATGGATACGTGACGTTTCAGGTCGAGAACCTTCTTCAGCCACATCACGAAAGGTCGCCTATGCATGTCCTCCAGTGATGCTGTCGGACCCGTTGAGTCACTCCAGCATTTTGTATCCACAGTTCAGGGTCCTGAGCATGATGTAGCTTCTCACAATTAACACCAACAAAGTGTATCTGCATCAATTAACAGTTTGCCTGGCAAAATGTAGAGTTGAGAAGTAGAACAACCATCTTTATGGATATTAAGGGGAACTAGATCCTAGTTGGGACCAAAATGGCAAGCTGCATGTGGAGCCAGAGGATGTGGATGAGATCTTAAATAATTACTTCTCAATTGTGTTCACTGAGGTGCCAGATATCTGGAGGAGTGCAACTATGGAGCCCTTCTTTAAGGAGGAGAGCAGTAATAATCCAGATAAGTCAAACCTCAATGGTAGATGAGTACAGGAAAACATTCTGAGCGACAGAGTAGGTAATTGAGGCAGGTAATATCACAATGTTTGTACATGGATAGGACAGGTTTAGGATATGCGCCAGACAGGTGGGACTTGTGTAGATAGATGGGGCATGTTGGTCGGCGCGGGCAAGTTGGGTTGAAGGGCCTCTTTCCATGCTGTACGACTGTCTGACAAGATTCATTACTACACGGGAAGAAAGTAATGAAAGAATAGACAACATTATCTTTTTACGTTGTGATCCTGGGACTTGCTCCCTCTTCTTCATTGTTATTGAATGCAGCAGCACAGGTAGATGAGATGAGGCACAACATGGGCTACTAGCTGATACACAGAATAAAATGGCTGGGATATTCTCTAATAGCTGAAACCAGACCAGTTTCACTCAAGCACACTCATTCAAGACTTTAAATAGGGACAAAAGGCAGTCAGAGCAAGTTATGAAACTCATTCACAGATCTTTGATCTGCAGCCATTTTCTTCGCAACTCATGCAGTCTTTTACTCCACTTCTCAAAACATGTCCCAAGGCCGCAGACTTCTAATGCCAGTCACACCGTGCACTGATTACCTCCGTAGGTTTCCTGGAGAAGAACTTTGATTTCTTTGCCTCGGATTTGGCTCCTGGGCCTGGCTTGTCTTGCAGTTCCACGGAGGTGACAGTGCCACACTGTGAAAAAAGCCTGTGCACACTCTCCTAGCACGACACAGAAAGCAAAACCTCTTTAGACCATTTCAGTATAACAAAACCAACATTTAAAATATGTCAAAGGACAGTTTTTCACAGTTGCTAACCCCTTTTGTCCATCCAACACCTTTCTGAATGGAGTACACACCACACTTGGAGTACCATGTGCAGCTCTGCTCATTCTGCTGTAGGACGCATGTTTTTAAGTTGGAATAGATTCACCAGTATATTATATGGACTTGTGTGCTTGAGTTACAGGAAGAGACACAAAGCTGGAGTAACTCAGGGTGGGTGACGTTTCGGATTGAGACCCTTCGACAGCCTCGACCCAAACGTCACCCATTCCTTCTCTCCAGGGATGCTGCTTGTCCCGCTGAGTTACTCCAGCTTTTTGTGTCTATCTTTGGTTTAAACCAGCATCTGCAGTTTCTTCCAACAGTTATAGGAAGAGGCCAGGTCGACAGGGTGGTCATGCAGGCTTTCAGCACGTTTGACATTTGTCAGGCCATATTTGGAGGATTGTGTTCAGTTTTGCTCACCATACTATAGGAAGGCTATCATTAAGCTGGAAAGCGCAAAGTCTTAGCAGAATATTGCCAGGACCTGAGGGCCTGAGCTACAGGGCAGGCTAGGACTTTGCTCCTTGGAGTGCAGGAGGATGAGGGGCGATCTTATAAAGGTGTACAAGGATCATAAGGGGAATAGATAGGATAGATGCACAGTCTTTAACCCAGTGTAGAGGAATCAAGAATCAGAGGAGATAGGTTTAAGATGAGGGGAACGATTTAATAGAAAACTCAGGGGCAACTTTTTTTAGAGGTTGGTGGGTATATAGAACTGCCAGATGAGGAAGTTAAGGCAGAAACTATAACAACATTTAAAAGGCATTTGGACAGGTGCATGTATAGGAAAGGTTTGGATGGATACGAGTCAAACACAGATGGTGGGACTAATGTAGATGGGGCTGCTTAGTCTGCAAGAAGTTGAGACAGAGGGCTCTGAACAGGCTGGAACATTTGTCTTTAGAGCGTGGGAACCTGAGGTGTGACATTGAATTGAGGGGCATAGTTAAGGTGAATGCTTGCTATCTTTCACCTAGAGTAGAGATTTCAAAAACTGGAGGGCATTGGCACATGGGGAGAAGGAAGAGATTTAGAACAGACCTCAACGGCATTTTTTTGCTCTGTATCTGGAAGGAACTGAAGAAGCTATGAAATAGAGATAATTACGACTTTTAAACAACATTTTGACAGATATATGGATAGGAAGGGTTGAGAGGGACAGGGGCCAAATGTAGGCAAATGGGACTGGCCCAGAACTTGGCCAGCATGGACAGGTTGGCCTTAAGGATCTGTTTCCATGCTGTGTAGCTCGAGAGCTCCAAAGCTCACTCATTTTCTCCATACCCATATCACTGGGCTACATCTTCATTCTAAGGGCCCAGGGCCTACAAATATACACCTGTATGCACCATTGTTTAGAGATGGTTTGCAAGATTAATAAGAGTATGGATTATCTTTTGGGTAGAGTTGCTGCCTTACAGCGTTTGCAGTGCCGGAGACCCGGGTTCGATCCTGACTACGGGTGCTGTCTGTACAGAGTTTATACGTTCTCCCCATGGGTTTACTTCGAGATCTTCTGTTTCCACCCACACTCCAAAGAAGTGCAGGTTTGTAAGTTAATTGGCTTGGTGCATGTGTAAATTGTACCTAATGTGCAGGATAGTGTTAATGTGCGGGAGCGCTGGTCGTCACAGACTCGGTCGGCCGAAGGGCCTGTTTCCGCGCTGTGTCTCTAAGCTAAACATGGGTAGGAGGAGCGATTTTATTTGTACTTTTGGAGAGAGAGAGGATTTGAATGAAACATTAGATCCCAAGGCATCGCGGCAGACTTTGTGGGAGAATCCAGAATCAAAGGGTCACCTGTTTAAGACAGAGATGAAGAGAACATTTCTGTCAAGGAGTTGTGAGTTTTTATAATTCCCATCCCCAAAGAGTTGCTGGGAATCTTTTCTTCTGCGGTGCAGATTCTTGGTTTTGTGAGGACTGAAAGGTTTCTGGGGGAAGAGGGTAATGGAAATATAGTTGGATTCTTATTACATGACTGAGTTAACTTAAGGAGCAGAGTGTATGCCTTCCACCCCCGGAATGATTTCCCTGGGGATTTCCCACCTGTGAGCAGCCAGTATAATTTTCCCCAATCCCTCCCTACCACCATAACATACACATTGAACGCTGCCCTCTTCACCCCTCTCCATCCCAATGACCGTCACTCGCTGCCCTGCCCATCCTCCTAACATCAGCTAATACATTCCCCCCGTTTCCACCAGAGACACCTCGTCGTCACACTTCCCTGCAGACATCCGCGCCTTGACCGACAATGGAATCCATCAAACACAAAGACACATCGAAACATGTGACAAGGACTGACCATGTAACCACAGACGAGAGGGGTTGCAGGAAATCTCCCACTTGTGAAAACCAGAAAACAGAGCGCTCCACTACCGCAATCGACCATTTTCACTCACACAACGTAAACGGCAGTCTCGGTTCTAGCCCAGTAGATGCATAGAGAGGAAAGTTGGAAAAGCCTATTGACTGCAGAGCGCAAAACACGGCGCTGCCAGAGTGGGTAAGAGCAGACACCGAGACAGACCCGGAAAGAGAGTTCGAGGCTTAAGAGGAGGCTTAGGGATACGCACGAACAAAGCTGTTAACCCCCCAGGCTCACCCCACAACACGATTCTTTTCTTGTGCTAAAAGCGCAAGCCGATCCGCCCTTCTCAATATCTCAAAACACTCCACCCGCCTCAACCCCCCTCTCTCTCCCCCTTTCACACCCTCTCTCTCTCCCCCCCCTCCCCCTTTTTTCACCCATCTCTCTCTCTCCCCCTTCACTCTCTCCCTCTTCACCCTCTCCCACCGTCTCCCACTCCAACTCCACCCCCTCCACCCTCCCTCTTCCCCCCCCTCCACCTCTCTCTCCCCCCCTCCCCCCCTCCACCCTCTCTCTCCCCTCACCACAGCCTTTCACCCCTCTCTCCCATACTAGGCCTTCACCCCTCTCATTCACCTCTCTCCCCCCTCCACCTCTTCTCCTCTCCCCAACCCTCTCTCCACTACCCCTCCCCCCTCCACCCTCTCTCTCCCCTCCCCCTCCCCTTCACCCTCCTCTTCTCCCCCCTTCTCCCACTCCACCCCCTCCACCCACTCCCTCTCCCCCCCCTCCCACCCTCTCTCTCCCTCACCCACCCCCTCTCTCCCCCCCTTCACCTCTCACCCTCTCCCACCCCTCCCCTCCCCCTCCCCCTGCCCGGTACCTGTGAGCAGTAGGGCGGCAGGTTGAGCACGAACAGGGTCCGCTCCTGCGGGCGGCGGGCGGCCGCCTCTCGGGCCCGGTGCGGCTTCACCAGCAGCTGCCGGGCGGCGCCGCCGTTCCCCGAGAGCAGCGCGGGAATCACTGCGGGGGGGGGGGGGGGAGACGGTTGGTCAGTCAGGAGACGGTCGGTCGGTCGGCCCCTGTCCGTCCCGCCTGTCCCTCCTTCCCCGGCACCCTGGCCTGGCCCGTATTATCTTGTTTTGTCGCCACATCCCCGCCCTCCCCGCCGGCCGTTACCTGTGAACCCCGCCATGTCCGCTCGCGCTGCCGCCTCCTCCCCGCGAGGCGCCATCTGCCCCACCACGCGGCCACCGCGCCTGCGCGCCCACACAGGCAGGCAGGGACCGGGCACGTGACACGTCAACGGGGCCGCTTTACATATGGAGGGGCGGGGCCAACGGGGCTGATTTAAATATGGAGGGGGCGGGGCCAACGGGACTGATTTACATATGGAGGGGGCGGGGTCAACGGGGACTGATTTACATATGGCGGGGGCGGGGCCAAATGACTGGCTTACCCCTCATTCTTAAACTGTGGCCCCTGGTTCTGGACTCTCCCAACATTTGGAACATGTTCCTGCCTCTAGCGTGTCCAAACCTGTAATAATCTTGCGTGTTTCAATAAGATCTCCTCTCATCCTTCTAAACTCCAGAGCAGTCTATTACCTGCAGCACGCTGCGCTCGGGACGGCTGCTATGGCGAGGAGACGGTTGCCCACCTCTTTACAGAGTGTAGGTTTGCTAAAAGAGTCTGGAGAAAAATGCAAGGGTCCCTGGTACGCTTTATCCCGAACAGCTCCGTCACAGAGGACTCGGTGATTTACGGACTGTTCCCAGGGACACATTCAGAGACTGACATTGAGTGCTGCTGGAGGGTCATCAACTCGGTAAAAGACGCCCTTTGGTCTGCCCGAGCATTGTTCACCACCCAGCAGAGCGAGATGTCCGTCAGGGAATGTTGCCGACTGGCCCACTGCAGACTGCAGGAGTACGTGCTGAGGGACGCACTGAAGCTCGGTGCAGCCAACGCCAAGGCTCGGTGGGGGAGGGCCACAGTCTAAGGTCCTTCCGCTGCTGGACATGGGGGGTACGGTATGGTGGAGACGCCCCTCAATATAAGGGAAGGTATCCCACGCCACTGTGGCACGAGTGGGGGACTGACTTGTGGAAATTTGGGGGAAAGAAATGTCTAAACTGTATTGATCTATTGTACAGCCTCCGAAAATGTCGGATGGATTTTCCGCAAGGTTAATGTATTGTATATATTTATCATTCGAATAAAGTATATTTTGAAATTAAAAAAAAAAAAAAAAAAAAAAGCTGTTCACCACCACACCTCAGGCAGCACCAAAGATCCTATAGCGGAGGATCTTTGGGCAGCACCTCTTCTGCAAACCCACGACTCTAGCAGCCAGAAGGACAAGGGCAGCACATACACCAAGTAAACACATCAACACTATAGGGCGGCACGGTGGTGAGCGCAAGAGTTGCTGCCTTTCAGCGCCAGAGACCCGGGTTGGATCCTGACTGCGGGTGCTAGTCTGCACGGAATTTTTACATTCTTCCCATGAACTGCGTGCGTGGGTTGTGATGCATCTCCATGAAAAGCATTTCATGGAGATGCATCACAGCCTGGTTTGGGAACATCTCCAGCCAAGTCCGCAAGAAATCACAGAGAGTTGTGGACGTTGCCCAGACCATCATGCAAACCAGGAGTACAACCTCCCTTCCATTGACTCCATTTAAACCTCACGCTGCCTCAGCAAGGCCAGCAGCGTAATCAAGGACGAGTTGCATTCAATGAGGTGCCCCCACAACTTTCTAAACTCCAACCAGTACAGGCCCAGAGCTGTCAAACGCAGAGTATACTGTACGTTATGCAGAGCGCAGCTCACCGATCGGCGACCATCGGCAGTGCCGGCCACGGGTGTCCCACGGACTGCCGGTGTGGTCGCGGGGGGGGGGTGTGCAAGGGTTGGCGTGGCTATGGCCTGGGCTAACATCACCATCACTGCGGTCAGGGAGGTGGCTGGTATGATAATAACCATGGTGTATTGTAATGGGCCTGTCCTACTTAGGCCACATGTTCTCCGGGGTGTCCCCTTTATGGTCATTAGTAGTCTCCTCGGTCGCCCAAAGAGTCGTAGCGTCTTTCTGGTCGCCACTGGATTTTCAACGTTGAAAACACTTCGGAGACAGTCAGTGACATTGGATTTGACGCCAATGAGCGTAGCTTGACTTCTCCTGACGTAGGTGATGTTGTAGTTGTCGCCAGGTGACGTAGGTTGTCGCCGGTGCTGACTTCAGTTTCATTTTCTTTTTAAAGTAATGATTCTATTTTAAATTTTATGTTGAAGGGGGGGGTCCAGTCACCGGTTTTTCGGCAACCTGCTACGACTATGACAGTCACCTAAAAATAGCCTGTGGGACAGGCCCATAAGGCTTCACATGTTGCACTCGGTTGCAAAGGTCAAAACAAGTAACGTTAGGACTGAGATGAGGAAAAACGTTTTCACCCAGAGTTGTGAATCTCTGCCACAGAAGGCTGTGGAGGCCAAATCACTGGATGATTTAAAGAGAGAGTTAGATATAGATCTTAGGGCCAATGGAATTGAGGGATATGGGGAGAAAGCAGGAACGGGGTACTGATTCTGGATGATCAGCCATGATCATATTGAATGGTGGTGCTGGCTCGAAGGGCCGAATGACCTACTCCTGCACCTATTTTCTATGTTACCAAAAAGAACAGATGCACATGTTGGAGGGGGGGTGATGGTGGTAATAAAATGCAGCACATTTGTGTTCAGTGGTGTTAAGTGTTCATTTATTGTTATGGGTTTGAGGTAGTCTAAGAGTTGGGGGTGTCTCCTCGAGGTGGATGTAACTCTCCGCGCCGGCTGATCCATGTGTACGCCTCGCCCGTGCGCAGCGAGCAGCTCCCACCATGAACATACCTGCCCGTCCTTCTGGCCGCTGACTTACACTGCATCATTTAAAATTTTGGTTACATCCACTCTATCCATAGTCACATTTGAATCCGATTCGATAGCCTCTTCTGGATGCTCATTCCAGATATGGTCTGCCCTCCGTCTGAAAAAATGCCCCTTTTCCCTCTTAAATCTCCCCCCCCCACATCTTGGTTTGGGGCTGCCTCTCCGCTCCAGCCAATCTTTGTTGCACGCTTTGTCAGTTTTCTTCCTCATCATTCCTGCAGCTGCAATCTCTTGAGTCTCTGCAAGACACTCGTTTTGGCGGCAATGGATATAGTGTCCAGCCCGAGCCACAATTGTGTGAAGATTTGGGGAGAGTGCAGAGGCGTTCCAGGGATGACGGAATCTAGCTACATAGAGATGCCTGGGTTCTTCTGCTCTCAACAGAGTAAGTTGAGAGGGGATCTGAGAGTGATATTTAGTTTAGATTAGTTTACTGATACCTCTGTGAAAACAGGCCCTTCGGCCCACCGAGTCCGTACCGACCAGCGATCCCCACAGATTAACACGATCCTGCACACATTAGGGACAATTTACACATACACCAAGCCAATTAACCTACACACCTGTACATATTTGGCGTGTGGGAGGAAACCGAAGATCTCGGAGAAAACCCACGCAGTCACGGGGAGAACGAACAAACTCCTTACAGACAGCGCCCGTAGTCGGGATTGGACCCGGGGCTCCGAAGCTGCAAGTGCTGTAAGGTAGTTAGTTTAGAGATACAACGCGGAAACAGGCCCTTCGGCCCACTGTGTCCACACCGACCAGCGAACCCCGTACACTTGCACCATCCTACACATTCGGGGCAATTTACAATCTTTACCGAAACTAATTAACGTACAAACCTGTACGTCTTTGGAGTGTGGGAGGAAACTGGCACACGCGGAGGAAATCCACATGGTCACAGGGATAATGTGCAAACTCTGTACAGACAGCACCCATGGTCAGGATCGAACCCGGGTCTCTGGCGCTGTGAGGCAGGAAATCTACTGCTGCGCCACTGCGCTGCCGCAATTTAATGATGAAGCGTATAGTATTAACTCGAATGAAAAAGTTCTCATTGACAGATGCACGGACACATGCGACTGGCAAAAAAACTTAAAGTGGTCGTGAGGGAAAACTTCCTCCAGAGTAGTTGTTCCCTGTCTGGGATTTAACTGTGGGCTTCATAATGGAGCTTGATAATTTGAAAGGAAAAAATTAGATGGTCTGTGAAGCTGGACCAGAAGGGATTGCACAGACATAAAGCCAGTGGCCTCTTCAGTCAGGGGCAGTCACAGGACAGATGCAGGACAGAACTCCACAGGAGATCCTTCTTCTCTGTGGCCACCAAAGATCTGGTGGCTACAGGGCCTGTCCCACTTGGCCGTCCTTTGCGCCTCATTTACGCGTTGTGAGGGATAAAGTGATTAAACCCCACTATTGTAAGGTGCTTTAAAGAGGATTCAAACTGATAGTGGCCAGGGAGAGGGTTCTGACACAGCTGTGTATAAAAGTTACCAGACCCATCCTTGAGTAAGAAGTAATTGCATTGTATAGCGGTAAAAGGGAGTGATGTAGATAGATCCCTATCAGTAGAATGGAGTGATAGATGGGACCCTTGTCACTATAGCTTAGCTTTAGTGCTGATATAGGAGGACTGAGAGAGTTCACTTGGAGGTGAGTAAAACTAGGATAGGTCATGAACAACTGAGCATGCTTAATAAAATAAATGAATATTACAACACACCCCTGGTCAAGAAACTGCTCATTACCATGAACATGCGATGTATGACGTGGGAGGTACTGGGGGATGTACCTACAGATTGTGCACCTCAGACCCTGATTGGAGAAGGGTCCGGAGGGGAGGTTGGATGTAGAATTGTGTGTATAAAGGGGGATGACTTTTCTGACTTCGGTGTGTCTCAGAGAGGCACCCAGTTCTGCAGACTCATAAAATAATAAAGAATCTCTTGCTTCCAAGATTTAGTCTTTGAGTTGTGATTGTGAGCACATTGCATATCTCACAAACTGGGGGCTCGTCCGCGATCGCCACTCCGGCTGCTTGGTGGAGGCAAAGAAGGAAGGGAAGGTGCACCCTGCTGATTTCAGCAGTCTCTGATCTCCTTGCTTGACATCAGCAGTTTGAGCAAGTGATATTCGGGTAAAAGGACTCGGGAAGCAAGAGGGGGTGTAAGGTGAATAAATAAGGAACGGTCGAGCGATTCTTGTGCACAAGACCCAGGTAAGAAAACTGACTATTAAGTATTGCCTGGGCGACCGGGGTCTGTCGGACGGGAATAGTCCGACGAGACAATGGGAAACCGGAACGGGAAAAGTAAGGGTCCGGGGAAACAGGATAAGGCTCACACTGTTATAGAGCTGCACATTCCGCCCGATAGTCCGTTGGGGCGAATGTTGCACGGATGGGGTGAAGGGAACACCCGGGGTAAGAGTAAGGAAACTATGATAAAGTTTTGTTACTTTGAATGGCCAAAGGAGCCTATCCGAGGGAGCGCGGGTGTGGTGGTCAAGGGTGGGCTCAAATGAAGACTGGATAGACTCGGCTTTGTACTCGCTGGAATTTAGAAGATTGAGGGGTGATCTCATAGAGACTTAAAAATAATTTCTTAAGGGTTGGACAGGCTAAATGCAGGAATATTGTTCCCGATGTTGGGGAAATCCAGAACAAGGGGGTCACAGTTTAAGGATAAGGGGGAAGTCTTTTAGGACAGAGATGAGGAAAAAATTCACACAGTGGTGAATCTGTGGAATTCTCTGCCACAGGAAGTAGTTGAGGCCAGTTCGTTGGCCATATTTAAGAGGGAGTTCGATGTGGCCCTTGTGGCTGATGGGATCAGGGGGTATGGAGAGAAGGCAGGTACAGGATACTGAGTTGGATGATCAGCCATGATCATATTGAATGGCGGTGCAGGTTCGAAGGGCCGAATGGCCTGCTCCTGCACCTAATTTCTATGTTTCTATGAAAAATATTGAGTTGTTTCAAACAATCTCATTGAAGTAAGAATGGAACTAATGTGATGTGTGTGTAAAAACCGGTTTTGTGTGAATGAGGAAGCTTGTATATGTGATAGGTTTGTTTGCTGTGGGCCACATGCCGTAAGGGTAGGTGTGTGTGTTCCTTTAAGAAATTGTAAGCAATGGGGGAGGTTACGAACAGCTGTAAGGTAACGGACGACGCTTTGTATCATCGTAACTTAAAAGGGGAAAGTTGGAAAATGTAGGTTGGTTGGCTTTGTTGATTTCTTTTCAGTAAAGTTAATTTGGAAAATTGTTAGTCGTATGTATTTAAACTAAGAATTGGAATTTGGGAATTGTAGGGGGAATGGTTTGAACAAAATTAGAAATAAGTTAATTGCTGAACAACAAGCAGCTTTTATGGTTTGTTTAGATAAACATTCTGGTTGGAGAAGGGTAATAAATTAATGGGGCCCAGGGGGAAAAAAAAAAAAGGAGTTGGCAGACAATGATGTCAATAATGGGAAGTTTATTTACTTCAGAAGACAGACAGATGGTCAGACAAGCAGGAATAAAGATCTGGGAAAGGGGTTGCAGGCTCCTGGGGTAGCAGCAGACGCAGGTCAGCAGTTACTAAAGGTTAATTTTCGTAACCAAGTCATGGCCAGATATTAGAAAGAAACTGGAAAAATTGGAGGATTGGAATGTCAAACCATTAAATCAATTGTTAACAGACTCAGAAATATGTGTATGATGGGATGAGGAAAAAACAGAAGGGAAAGGCAAAAATGATGTTGCAGGCAGTACAGCAAGGGGTAAAGAAGAAGGGAGATGAAGGTGATAGAAGGCCGGGTGCTCATGGAGACCGGGGAAGGGGAAGAGGCAGAGATAGAGGACGAGGAAGAGGTGAATGGAGGGACCGAAGTTGGGGTCCCCGGGAAAACAAGGAACAAGGATCAGGAGGGTGGTACACGGGGCCATCCCGGTGTTACTATTGTAACGAGGAGGGTCATTTCAAGAGGGAATGTCCCAGGCTACGACGGGAGGTGCAGTCGTACACACTCATGGAGGAAGAATAAGGAAGTCGGGGGTCCTGCTCCCTGGGGTGTATGGGATACACACGGGAACCTCTGGTAAAAACTTGAAATTAGGACTCCAGGGAGAGGATATGGTATTTATGGTAATTTGGGAGTGGAGAGATCAAGTGGAAACTAAGGTACCAGAAGAAATTGGATTAGGTGAAAAAACAAGTCAGAATCCCGGGGGTAGGGGGGAAAGTGATGACTGCCCCCGAGGTAGAAGGGGTGGTGGTAAAATATGAGGATCAAGAAGTCAGTGGAAGATTTCAAAAGGAAGGTGAATAAAATTTGCAAAGGAGGATAAACTATCTGAGAAGTAAGACATTGAGTTTAGAATGAGGAATAAGGCAGATCAGAAAGGATTAAAGTGGGAAGCAGAGGGATAAATTGATGAGACTGCTTTAGAAAGAAAGAGCGTGAAAAAGGAAAGACAATGTTTGTCAGTAACAACAGACCTGGTTGAAAAGTCTGAAATAAGTGATGCACCGACACACTGTGAGTCCTATGACAGAGCCAAACAGGGGCCAGAGATTCCATGCAATAATAAATGTATTTGGGAGTGTGTTTTCTCAAATGCCCTATCAGGATTGAAAGAAATCAGGATATAAGCCCAGACAAGGCTAGTAAGGAGATAGGTAATGGATAAGGTGTGTTGGGGATGTGAACAGGTACGATAATCAGGAAATAATAATAATAATAATATTAAGATAATGGTGAACATAGCTATGGTAAGAACATTAAGAAGAGGTATTAAATACACCTAGGCTAGGATGCGGCAGCGTTTTAAATACTAGCGCCGTGTTTTTAATCAGATGTTGTAGGCAGATTTGGAAGGTGTTGATATAGTATGTGGATGATTTGTTGGTTTGTTCCACAAGTGAGGAGCAATGTGAGAGAGAGACATTGTAATTATCTTGGAAAAGATGGCACAGGAGGTCATGATGTATCAAGGAAGAAGTTTTTGTTTTGTCAGCAGCAGGTAGAATATTTTGGACGAGTAATATCTAAAGAAGTAAAAGCTATAGCGCAGGATCAAATTGGAAGCTTGCCTGCAATCTTGCTTAGCTCAATTGGCAGAAATTAAGGCTTTAAGAGCAGCATATGTACATGGAGTCTGGCACATGTTTGGAGCAGTAGGGAAACAGAAAGGCTTTGAGAAAAGCAACGGAGACCCCATGCAAAGTTTAGCAGTGTCCCCCTATGAAATGTTGTTTGGGTTACCTTTATTTGGGAAAGATAGAAGGAATATCCACCATAGAGGGCAGTGATGTATTCTTAAGGAATTATTTACTGGCAGTATCTCGTTCCCTTACAGAATTAAAAGCTAAAGGACTATTGGCTCAAAGCCCACCACTCGACTTTCCAATACATGCTGTAAAGGCCGGCGACCGGGTACTGGTCAAGAATTGGAAGGAGGAGAAACTCCAGCTCAGGTGGACCGGCCAATACCTAGTATTACTGACAACCGAGACAGCAGTACGAACAAAAGAAAAAGGGTGGACCCACGCAATCCGGGTTGATCCACCCGCCCCTGATGAGGAGGAACAGTGGATGGTGAAGCCAGGAAACAAGCCCCTAACATTAACTTTAAAAAAAAAAAGAATTGAATGCATAACTGACAGTATGAAAGGAGCAGTCGTGGTATTGTTTGCTTTGCATGTAATTATGGTAAAAAGTATTAATAATTGTGATGAATGTTATCATCCTATCAGATACAGAGGGCGGACAACCAGATCATTTACCTATCATTCCCATGTGAACGATGCTTGCTATAACCTGAGGACTAGAACAATTTGTGAAGAGGGGGGAAAGAAGTATTTTATGGTAGGGAATACTGGATATGTAGGGAGGTTTGGGTACGTTACTTGCCCAAAGGGAGAGAGATGTGTTTGTATAACCAGGACAGGACTGTTAGGTTTCCCTTTTCAGGCCTTAAGATGGACATTAGATAAAATAAAGGAGGAAGTAATAACAAAGTTAACGGAGTACAGAGAGGGTACACAGATACCGTAAAGTCTTCAGTACTTTATTAAGCACACGTTATACATAGCCCTGGCTGTACGTGGTCTGTCACAAACACTAGAGAGAGAGCTAGGGGCGTGTGGGTTGCAATTATACTAACTGGTGGGGGAAGTGGTTAGCATGGACTTCGTTACTATCAATTAAAGGTGTATACACATATCATCTACATCCTTCCTCTACCAAAACAAACAGTGAGTGACAGGGCGACCACGTCTCATGCGCCAGGGTGAGTGCAAACAGTAAAGCACAGGGATACAGGATCACACGTAATCGCCGTAACGGACCGGCGGCCTGACCAGGCGACCAGACCGGGTCCGCACCTCGCCATCACCTCCTTCCCCGACGGGAACAAGCGGGGACGCCGGGGCATGGTGGGGGCTACGGACAGGAGAACCCCTTGGCGACGAAGGCATCGGGGAGGTGGCGAAGAGAAGGGCGCGGAAGCCGGAGAAAGCGGGACCGCAGCCGGGAGGCGTTGCGGAGGAGGACGAGGGGAGGTCGGCCCCAGAGGAATGGGCAAAGCACAGGGCCGCGACAGGGGCAGCGGAGGGCATACGGAGCCGCCGGGGGAGGGAGAGGCTCGTTCACGAGCCGGAGATGCTGGCGGGACCGGCGGTACACCCTCCCGTCGTGGTTGACAAGGTATGAACGAGGGGAACCGGCAGAACCGACGACCACGGCCAGCCTTGAACGGCCAGAAGAGGACCACATACGGACGACCTGGCCGGGGAGAAGAGGGCAGAGGACACGGCAGGACCTGTCGTGGGAACACTTCTGGATATCGTGTCTTTCGGCAATGCGTTCCCGGACCAAGGCAGGTTTAAAGACGGAGGGGGACAGGGACTGCTGAGACACCGGGACCGTGGGCCTCGTGACTCGGGACATGAGTCGCTGAGCCGGGGAGCCCAGGGCATGGTCGCGGGAGATGTTGCGGAGCTTCAGCAGGGCCAGGTAGATGTCGGAGCGGGATAGGCGGCAACGTTCCAACAATCCTTTAGCACTGCGGACCGCGCGCTCGGCCAGTCCATTGCTCTGTGGGTATTCCGGGCTGCTGGTGTAACGACGAAAGTTCCAACGTTCAGCAAAATCGCGGAACTCGGCACTGGTGAACTTGCTGCGTTGTCCGACTGCAGGCTGACGGGGGACCCGAAGGTGGCAAAGTGGCGGCCCAACTTGTCGATGACCGCGGAGGAAGAGAGGGAGTGGAGCTGGTCAACTTCAAACCAGCTGGAGTAAGAGTCGACAAGCACCAGGAAGTGCTTTCCGTGCCACTCGAAGATGTCGGTTGCTAGCGCAGACCATGGCAGGTCAGCAGCTGGCTGCTGCAGGAGCGGCTGCCGCTGTTGCTGTGGAGCGAGGCAGTTGCAGGTAGGGCACGCGGAGACCCTATCCCGGAAGTAGCGAGGCATGTCGGGCCAGAAGAACTGGCTCTGAGCGACAGAAAGGGTCGACTCGGCCCCGGGATGGCCACGATGAGCGGTTTCGAAGTATTGTTCCCGTAGTGCTTCGGGCACCACCACCTTGTGCCCCTTCACAATCACACCATCACGCAGCACCAACTCGTCACGAACCAAGAAGTAAGGCACCGCTGCGGCCGGCAGGGAAGAACGGCGGTCTGGCCAACCCTGCCTGATGATCGCGGCCAGCTGCTGTAGCGAAGCGTCTGCCGCCGTGTGCTCGGCTAGGGACTTCAACTGACCGGAGGGCACGAAGTTCACGCCCAGGACCATCAGATCCGACGTCTCGTACGGATGCTGGGTTGTGGATGAGAGAGGATTGCCCTCAATCCCGACATCACGGCGGTCGTCCGTCCCCCGCACCGTGTGTCCTTTGCCATGAGGGGCAAGGTCGAGTCTGCTCTTCGCGAGATGGTGGCCACGGGCATCCTGGAGCCAGTAACGGACTCCACCCAGTGGGTTTCTACTATGGTTGTCGCTGCGAAGAAAGACAAGAGCGAAATACGGATCTGCATCAACCCCAAGGACTTGAACTTGGCCTTCAGGCGCCCGCACTATCCCGCTTCTGACACCATACAGAGAGGGTACACAGATACCGTAAAGTCTTCAGTACTTTATTAAGCACACGTTATACATAGCCCTGGCTGTACGTGGTCTGTCACGAACACTAGAGAGAGAGCTAGGGGCGTGTGGGTTGCAATTATCCTAACTGGTGGGGGGAGTGGTTAGCATGGACTTTGTTACTATCAATTAAAGGTGTACACACATATCATCTACACCACGCAATCCGGGTTAAAGGACCCGTTGATCCACCCGCCCCTGATGAGGAGGAACAGTGGATGGTGACAAGGAAACAAGCCCCCTAACATTAACTTTAAAAAAAAAAAGAATTGAATGCATAACTGACAGTATGAAAGGAGCAGTCGTGGTATTGTTTGCTTTGCATGTAATTATGGTAAAAAGTATTAATAATTGTGATAAATGTTATCATCCTATCAGATACAGAGGGCGGACAACCAGATCATTTACCTATCATTCCCATGTGAACGATGCTTGCTATAACCTGAGGACTAGAACAATTTGTGAAGAGGGGGGAAAGAAGTATTTGATGGTAGGGAATAGGGGATATGTAGGGAGGTTTGGGTACGTTACCTGCCAAAAGGGGGAGAGATGTGTTTGTATAACCAGGACAGGACGGTTAGGTTTCCCTTTTCAGGCCTTAAGATGGACATTAGATAAAATAAAGGAGGAAGTAATAACAAAGTTAACGGAAGTAGTAGTCA
Source organism: Okamejei kenojei (assembly GCA_035221665.1). Lineage (NCBI taxonomy): Eukaryota > Metazoa > Chordata > Chondrichthyes > Rajiformes > Rajidae > Okamejei > Okamejei kenojei. The sequence continues at coordinate 13,235,244 of CM069167.1, read as the reverse complement.
CAAGCTCCCCCTCCCCCACCTACTCAGCCTCAATTGCACCAGACACTGTACGAAGAAATAAAGAAGCAGATTGAGATCCCTGAAGGAGGAAAAAACCTGTTTTGTGGACGGACCTCCGGATAGCTGGAATCCTGAATGTGACTAACTGCTGGGTCTGTGGCAGACCACTGAGGAGCTCACGTTGGCCGTGGAGGGGATCCATTGTTGAAGTATGGGACCTGATGGAGTGGAACCTGACAGTTGGACAAGACCGAGATCCCCAGGCATGGGTCCTGACAGACGCTCCGGTTGGGACTGAGTGTATCGCTAGGCCCTGGGCAAAGGATGCCGTCCTAGTAGGCAGCAGCCCCTGCCAGCGCATCGTCACCCAGTGGCCAAATCAGTCCCGAGTGTGGTAGCCAGAAGAGCCTAAATGGTATCCAACTAAGAAAGACGGGAGAAACTGCACTATCTGGATGAAGACCAATGGAATGGAATCGACTGGACTATGGAACTGCACCGGGAACAACCCTTATCAGGGAATCCCGGTGTTGCGAGATATATGGAACAAGGTTATCTCTAGTGGACCGGCCCCTGAAGGACTGTTATGGATATGCAGACACAGGGCATGCTCGGTCTTACCGACAAATTGGAGCGGGACTTGCTTTATTGGACTGGTACAACCGGGATTTTTCCTGTTAAACATCGAAGAAGGGCGGTTACTAGGAACACCTGTATTTGACGACCTATATCGGAAGAAGAGGAAAATAGACATTGGAGAATGGGAAGATGATGAATGGCCACCAGCAAGAATCATCTCATACTAAGGACCAGCCACTTGGGCACAGGATGGATCCTGGGGCTACCGAACCCCAGTATACATGTTAAACCGGATCATAAGACTTCAGGCAGTACTGGAGGTAATTACCAACCTAACTGCGGGGGCACTGGAGATGCTGGCAAAGTAGCAGACACAGATGAGAGCAGCAATATACCAGAACCGGTTGGCCCTAGATTACCTCCTGGCAGAAGAAGGAGGGGTATGCGGGAAATTCAACCTCTCTAATTGCTATTTAAACATCGATGACAATGGACAGGCAGTGATGGACATATCAGAAGGAATCCGTAAGTTGGCACATGTTCCAATACAGAAGTGGAATACGATTATGGGAACCCGATGGTGGGATTCCATCCTCGGAGGAACATGGTGGAGAACGGTGGGACTCGTGTTTCTATGTGCAGTGGCTGGACTGATCTTTATCCCTGTTGCATCCCTTGTTTTAGGGAACTTATTACAAGGAGTTTAAGTCAGATGCAGGCTGTAGTCATGCCTATGGGAGAGAAAGGGGAAATACAGAAAATAATGATAATGCGGCCAGGGAAGGTCCATGATCTACAGGAAAAGAAGATTAGGACAATGTTACGACAATTCGAGTTGAGGGAACTTGAAATTGAGGTTTAATCAATAGATGCGTGGCAAAAGAAAAAGGGAGGATTGTGAGGGATAAAGTGATTAAACCCCACTATAGTAAGGAGCTTTAAAGAGGATTCAAACTGATAGGGGCCAGGGAGAGGGTTAAAACTAGGATAGGTCATGAACAACTGAGCATGCTTAATAAAATAAATGAATATTACAACCCCTGGTCAAGAAACTGCTCATTACCATGAACATGCGATGTATGACGTGGGAGGTACTGGGGGATGTACCTACAGATTGTGCACCTCAGACCCTGATTGGAGAAGGGTCCGGAGGGGAGGTTGGATGTAGAATTGTGTGTATAAAGGGGGATGACTTTTCTGACTTCGGTGTGTCTCAACTTGGAGAGGCACCCGGTTCTGCAGACTCGTAAAATAATAAAGAATCTCTTGCTTCCAAGATTTAGTCTTTGAGTTGTGATTGTGAGCACATTGCATATCTCACACGCGTCATCTGTAAAATTGGTCGACGCATCGTGATGCGTGGGTGACGCACGCATTGCGCAGTGAGGCGTGGAATCGCATGGGGCGGCGCGCGGTATCGCGCGGCTTTCCAGGATTTCGTAGCGTAACGAATTCCTCGCGCGCCGCCTGCGTGACGCATTGGCGTCGCACGCTGGCGTCCCGACATCTCACGTGTATCGCGTGGTGACGCATGGTTACGTCACCGTGCATGAACATCTGTAACCATGCGTCGCCGCGCGCCGCAGGGTATTCTAATGACGTCACGTGCACCAGACGGCTGTGCATCACGACGCGTCGTCCTATTTTACATGTGACGCGTAAATGAGGCGCAAATGAAGGCCAAATTTGTCAGGCCCTACCAAACTGCACCACTCCTCCCTTCTGTCGTGGGGTAAACTGAGACTGCCCCCCTCCCCCTGCCCCCATCCCCTCTCCCCTCCCCAATCTTTGCACATCCCCCAATCCTTTCCACTCATCACTTTCATTTCATGTTTCATGTATTTTATGTTTTTAGGACTGTTGGCAGATCCTGAGATAAATAAAGTTCTATCGTATAGAAGATATGAGCAGGATTATGTACTCAGCAGCCCAAGCCTATCCCACCATTCTTACGCTTGCTGGTCAGTTGTTGGATTGAACACTGCACAAATCGCCCCTTAGATAGCAGGAAGGTCATTGGTGAATAAGCTGAGGAGAGAGTGCAGTGCTGTCCTGGGCTGCTGATGTCCTGGGATGGACACAAAATGCTGGAGTAACTCAGCAGGACAGGCAGCTTCTCTGGAGCGAAGGAATGGGTGACGTTTCGGGTCGAGACCCTTCTTCAGAGTCGACCCAAAACGTCACCTATTCCTTCTCTCCCGAGATGCCACCTGTCCCGCTGGGTTACTCCAGCAGCTTGTGTCTATCTTCGGTCTAAACCAGCATCTGCAGTTCCTTCCTACGCTTGGTAGCCCTGGGGTTGGAATTAAGAGTTTCTGACAACTGTCACCTTTTTTCTTTGTGTGAGGTGTGACTCAAGCTTTCACAGTGTTCTCTCTGCAACTGGAGTTTTAGCAGGGCTTCTTGATGTCACACTGCCATGTGCTACAGTGATTTCAGGGGCAGGGTAATGCATTCGGCATGTCAAGCCCAGCGGCCTACAGAGAATGCAGCGCCGGAGACCCGGGTTCCATCCTGACTACGGGTGCTGTCTGTACGGAGTATGTTCGTTCTCCCCGTGACCTCGTGGGTTTTCTCCGAGAGCTTCAGTTTCCTCCCACACTCCAAAGACGTACAGGTTTGTAGGTTAATTGGCTTTGGTAAAGGTAAAAATTGTCCCTAGTGGGTGTAGGATAGTGTTAATATGCGGGGATCGCTGGTCGGCGCGGACCCAGTGGGCCGATTGGTCTGTTTCCACGCTGTATCTCTGAACTAAACTAGTGAAAAGCCTGGATAAAGTGAATGTGGAGAGGATGTTTCTACTGATGGGAGAGTCTAGGACCAGAGGGCACAGCCTCAAAATAAAAGGTACCTTTAGAAAGGAGATGAGAAGGAATTTCTTTACTCGGAGGGTGGTGAGTCTGTGGACAGACAGCTGTGGAGAACAAGACAATCCGTATTTTTAAGGTGGATATTGAAAGATTTGTGATTAGTACGGGTGTCAGGAGTTATGGGGAGGAGGCAGGAGAATGGAGTTGAAAGAGAAAGATAGATCAACCATGTTTAAGAAGGAACTGCAGATGCTGGAAAAATCGAAGGTAGACAAAAATGCTGGAGAAACTCAGCGGGTGAGGCAGCATCTATGGAGCGAAGGAATAAATGAAGTTTCGGGTCGAGACCCTTCTTCAGACTGATGTGGGGGGGGCAGAAAGAAGAAAGGAAGAGGTGGAGACAGTGGACTGAGGGAGAGCTGGGAAGGGGAGGGGAAAGAGGGAGAAAGCAAGGACTACCTGAAATTGTAAAGTCAATGTTCAAACCGCTGGGGTTAAAACTACCCAAGCAAAATATGAGGTGTGCTCCTCCAATTTACAGTGGGACGCATTCTGGCCATGGAGGAGGCCCATAGATCAACCATGATTGAATGCTGGAGTAGACTTGATGGGCTGAATGGCCTAATTCTGTTCCTAGAACATATGAAGCCTGCCCCATCATTCTGAATGTGTAGGAAGGAACTGCAGATGCTGGTTAAACCCAAGATAACCACAAAATGCTGGAGTAACTCAGCGGGACAGGCAGAATCTCTGGAGAGAAGGAATGGGTGACGTTTCGGGTCGGGACCCTTCTTAAGACTGCCATTCTGAATGGCTGCCCCACCAATCTGAATGAAACAAAGAAAACAGGTTCAGGAGTAGGCCATTCAGGACTTTGAGCCAGCACTGCCATTCAATATGGCCATGGCTGATTATCCAGAATCAGTACCCAATTCCTTTGTCCCTATATCCCTTGATTCTGTTAGTCCCAAGAGCTAAATCTACCTCTGATACAGTGGCTGATCTTTCCTCAGTGCTAGATCCCCATGGATTTCAATTCCCCAATTGTTTCACTAATTACCTATCTCCACTTTAAATACATCTAATGAGCTTATCTCCCCGGGCAGGGACTCCCAGAGATGGGCCATCCTCTGTGAGAAGAAATCCTCACATACCTTTGTTTTAAATGACAACTTATTTTACTTTCAACTAACGTCTCTTTGTCCAAGATTCTCCCACTGGCGGGAATATCCCGTTCACGCACTGACCTTTCTGTCCTGGGCCTCCTCCGTTGCCAGAGTGGGGCCACACACAAACTGAAGGAACATCATCTCATTTTCCACTTGGGTAGCTTTCAGCCCAGTGATAGCAGGTGGGACAAGTGTAGCTGGGACATGCTGGTCGGTGTGGGCAAGCTGGGCCGAAGGGCCTGTTTCTACACTGCTTCACTCTATGAACATTTTATTCTCCAATTTTCGGTAACCTCTAACTAATTCCCCCCCCCTCCCCTTTTCTGCCCCTCACTCCTCTCCTCTCCCCTCCATTCCCTCCCCGGGCCCCATCTGGACTCCCATCTATTTCTCCCCTCCCCCCGCTCCCCTTGGCTTCACAATCCGCAACTCTTAAAACCTGTTTCATGCCTGTTATTCTTATCTCTGGTCTGGGTTCAGTATCAGAAAGGGGGAGGTCAGGGGGGGGGGATGGTCGGAGCCCCTCCGTTCAGTCCATCTTAACTTACCTGCTCTCCCGGTGGCTCAGCACTTCAACTCCCCCTCCCATTCCCAATCTGACCTTTCTGCCCTGGGCCCCCTCCATTGTCAGAATGAGGCCCAGCGCAAATTGGAGGAACAGCACCTCATATTTCGCTTGGGCAGTGGTATGAACATTGACTTCTCCCACTTCAGATAGCCCTTGCTTTCTTTCTCTCTCCATCCCCTTCCCCTTCCCTATTCTTACAGTCTCCGCCTCCATTCTATCTTTGTCCCGCGCCCTCTCCTGATATCAGTCTGAAGAAGGATCTCGACCTGAAACGTCATCCATTCCTTGTCTCCAGAGATGCTGCCTCGCCCGCTGAGTTACTCCAGCATTTTGTGTCTACATTCTTATCTCTGGCCTTTGTTCCAATGGCGCCGCGATGGCAGCCTCGCCAATAGTCTGTCTGTTTTTTTGTCTTTTTTTGTTATTTTTTGTGTGATTTAATAGTATGTGTTAATGTTCTCTGGTTTGTTTTATGTGGGGGGTCGGGGGAAACCTTTTTTCAATCTGTTACCTAGCCGGCGATTGTTTTCCGGATCGAATCTCCGGTCGCTCTGCAGCCTAACATCATGGGGCTGGTGGCCTCGCTCGGGACTGACTTTGAGCCCCACCGCGGGGCGTGGACTTACCATCGGAGCCTGCGATCCCTTGCTTGGGATCGATGCTCCAACCCGCGGCCTGTGGATTGCAACATTGAGGAGCTCGCAGTCTCGGGTAGAGACCGATGTCTGGAAGCTCCAAACGATGCAGAACGTTCAACTAGTCCCGACCTGGGGTCAGACGCCCGGCGTGGGGGAACTTACATCCCCCCGTTGCAGGAGCTAGATCGCCCCGACACGGATGTCCCGACTGCCGGCTACGGGAGCCAAGATTGTCCCGTCAACAGAAGGATCGAGGCCCCCGACCGAGGGAGAACAAAGAAGGGAAGAGATTGAACTTTTTTTCGCCTTCCATCACAGTGAGGAATGTGGAGGAGTCACTGTGGTGGATGTTTATGTTAAAATGTGTTTTGTGTGTTCTGTTGCTTTTTAGTGGTGTGACTGTATGGCAAATCAAATTCCTTGTATGTTGGAAAACATACTTGGCTAATAAAGTATGATTTTGATTATGATTATGATTACTCGCTGGAGTTTAGAAGAATGAGGGGGGGGGCTCATTGAAACTTACCGAATAGTGAAAGGCTTGGGCTGAACATGTGCAAAACAAATTCCATCTACTAACCTGTCCCTTTAGTACAACGACTCAGTCACTGAATTGGAAAAAAAAGTCAAAAGTCAGGGGATATTTTTTAAGGCAGAGATGGACAAATTCTTGAATAGAACGGGTGTCAGGGTTACGGGGAGAAGGCAGAAAAATGGGATTAGGAGGCTGAACTTGCATAGAAACATAGAAAATACGTGCAGGAGTAGGCCATTCGGCCCTTCGAGCCTGCACCGCCATTCAATATGATCATGGCTGATCATCCAACTCAGTATCCCGTACCTGCCTTCTCTCCATACCCCCTGATCCCTCTTAAATATAGCCAATGAACTATCCTCAACTACTTTCTGTGGCAAGGAATTCCACAGATTCACCACTCTCTGTGTGAAAAGTAAAGATCTCATCTCGGTCCTAAAAGACTTCCCCCTTATCCTTAAACTGTGACCCCTTGTTCTGGACTTCCCCAACATCGGGAACAATCTTCTCGCATCCAGCCTGTCCAACCACTTAAGAATTTTGTAAGTTTCTATAAGATCCCCCCTCAATCTTCTAAATTCTAGCGAGTACAAGCCGAGTCTATCCAGTGTTAAAGAAGGAACTGCAGATGCTGGAGAATCGAGGTTACACAAAAGGCTAGAGTGAGCAACACCGCAAGTTGGAGGAACAGCACCTCATATTCCGCTTGGGGAGTTTTGCATATCTTTCATTCATTGTTCTTTATCTCTCCACATCACTGTCTATATCTCTCGTTTCCCTGATGCCTGACCAGTCTGAAGAAGGGTCTAGACCTGAAACGTCGCCTATCTCCTTCGCTCCTTAGATGCTGCTGCACCCGCTGAGTTTCTCCAGCCTTTTGTGTACCCCCGAGTCTATCCAGTATTTATAAACCATATAACAATTACAGCACGGAAACAGGCCCTCTCGGCCCTTCCAGTCCGTGCCGACCATTTGTTTTCCCCTAGTCCCATCTACCTGCACTCAGACCATACCCCTCCATTCCCTTCACGTCCATATACTTAACCACTTTACTCTTAAATGTTAAAATCGATCCTGCCTCCACCACTTCTGCTGGAAGCTGATTCCACACAGCCACCACCCTCTGAGTAAAGAAGTTCCCCCTCACGTTACCCCGAAACCTCTGTCCCTTAATTCTCATGTCATGCCCTCTTGTTTGAATCTTCCCTACCCTCAATGGAAAAAACGTATCCACGTCAACTCTGTCTATCCCTTTCATCATTTTAAAGACCTCAATCAAGTCCCCCCTTAACCTTCTGCGCTCCAAAGAATAAAGACCTAACTTGTTCAACCTTTCTCTGTAACATAGTTGCTGGAACCCTGGCAACATTCTAGTAAATCTCCTCTGTACTCTCTCTATTTTGTTGACATCCTTCCTATAACTAGGCGACCAAAATTGTACACCATACTCCAGAATTGGTCTTACCAATGCCTTGTACAATTTTAACATTACTTCCCTACTATATTCAATGCTCTGATTTATAAAGGCCAGCACACCAAAGGCTTTCTTTACCACCCTATCTACATGCGATTCCACCTTCAGGGAACTATGCACAGTTATTCCTAGATCCCTCTGTTCCACAGCATTCCTCAATTCCCTACCATTTACCATGTACCATTTCTCCATATGAAAGTCCTGCCATCCCAGGAATCAGTCTGATGCGACTGGGCCGGTAGGACAGGGACTTTGCAGTTGGCTGCAGGAGGCACCCACCCCCGGGACACAGAGGCGGGCGGGGAAGGAAAGTCAACGCTGGGTGCAGGCCTGCTGCAGCCTTGGACTCACCTGCACCAGGGCCGCTCCAGTACTTCCAGCACGGAGCTTTTTTTTGTAAACCCCGTCAAAATATGGCGCCTGTGCATTTGTGGGTTGTGCAAAATAATTTACTGTGCCTTGCGAACCTGACAATAAAGAACCTTTGAAAATCACTGGCATCCTATTAGCGGGGGGTGGGGGTGGGGGCGGGGGGGGTGGGTATGGGGATGGGATTCTCACCCTTGTGCTACAGCACTGGGACACATCAGATTGTCCATCTGGGCAGACAAAAATGCTGGAGAAACTCAGCGGGTGAGGCAGCATCTATGGAGCGAAGGAATAGGTGATGTTTCGGGTCTAGAAAAAAACCTTCGATTATTCCAGCATCTGCAGTTCTTTCTTAAACATCGTCCATCTGGGGATCAAGCTGAGAGCTGTCAAGGTTCCAAGCTCTGGAAAAGGTGCTGCATTGAAATAAAATATCTTCTATGTTCTGGACAGGGACATTCTGTCCCAGCAATCTTTGGCTCACTGGGGGCAGATACAAGATCCACATAAACCTCCTTCAGGAAGGAAATGAGAAGGAATTGATTTAGTCAGAGGGTGGTGAATCTGTGGAATTCATTGCCACAGACGGCCGCAGAGATCGACAGATTCTTGATTAGTACGGGCGTCAGGGGGTTATGGAAAGAAGGCAGGAGAATTGGGTTGAGAGGGAGAGATCAGCCGTGATTGAATGGCAGAGTAGACTAGATGGGCCCAATGGCCTAATTCTGCTCCTAGAAGTTAAAACCTTGTGTACAGCGAGTGGGGAACTCGGCAACGCTGTGTATGGCAAACCTCTAGTTAGATGGTCAAACTCACGATGGCAATATCTGCCGATTGTCAAACCTTAGCCATGGCTCTGCTTTTGATTCTGAGACGAGGACGGAGTGTTCGAGTTGGAGAGGGCGAATGCTGCATCAGGCAACGAAACTCCGTTCTTTTGGCTTCTTCTTCTTGTGTATGGCGTGCACAGCCCAAAGACAACTGTTTGATCTTCTGTTTGTGCACGCCAGGTTGATGGCATTTGTCGCAACAGGGTGGACCACGTGAAGGTTGCAATCTACCCACCCCATTATTTTGGCTTCTCGATGGAGAGAGGGATTTGCCAGCATCATCAGCTGCTTGCAGTATAACGGGCGACAATGACCAAACTCAAGGAACGCACGGACCTTAGAGAGGATCAGCACAGATCGTACAACAATGCATTACAGACCATTGTAGCTGGACAGCTGACTTCAGCAATTGAGGTGAGAATGATTTCAGCTCCATGCACAGTTTGAGCCAAAGATCCTACAGCAAGCATTCCTTCTAAATGCAATGGGCTGACGTGTAGTATGCAACGGAGAGGAATGTGGGCCCTTTTTTCATCCATTTCCGTAACCCAACCCGACCCGACTCGCAGTGTAATCACCGTTGCGGGGGAACAGTTTGTGTTAATAAATTATAATTCTGAAAATGAGAAGATTTTTCCCAACTAACTTGGATTTTTACGAGGATGTTTCTGCAACCTGCTTCCGTCTCCGCACTAGTATCTTTGCTCCGCTACGGGATCTTTGGTGCGGAGACGGAAGCCGGTTACGGAAATGGGGCTGACAATGACCCGTGAATCTGCCCATGACCGTACTACGCCTTTTTCGTCGAGTGATCTACCTAGCTCCCTATAGGACCTTTGGTTTGAGCAAGGCACCGATCCATTATTTCGATAGAAATATTCAAAAGATTGAAGGTTTAGGTGAGAATTCATCAGAATCTCTGCTGGTGGAGAGATAACCCTTATCCCAGGATGGAATTATCAAAGACCAGAGGGCTTAGATTTGCAGCATTCGACTTGGAGACCAGGAGAGAGATGATCAGAACTTTTTGGGTTCGGAGTATTGGGTGCAATTCTGGTTGTCCAATTCGAGAAGGATGTGCAGGCTATGGAGAGGGTGCACGAGGTTCACCCCCAAACCGCCTGGATTAGTCCATTATTTATGAAGAGAGTCTGGACAATTTTGATTGTTTTATCTGGAGCTTCTTCTTTTATGCGTATGCCGGGTACAGCCTAAAGTTGTCGGACAACTTGTTCTATTTGATCTAATTTGATTGTGCACTCCGGGTTGATTGCATTCGTCGAAACAGGGCGGACCACGTGAAGGTTGCAATCTCCCACCCCATCTGGAACTGAGGTTAAGGGTGACCCGATTGGAGTATGTAAAATTATGAGGGGCACAGAGGGACGGACAGTCATAACCCTTATCCCAGGATGGAATTATCAAAGACCAGAGGGCATAGCTTTAATATGTAGGAAGGAACTGCAGATGCTGGCTTAAAGCATAGACACAAAAAGCTGGAGTAACTCAGCAGGTCAGAGAGCATCTCCAGAGTAAAGGAATGGGTGACGTTTCGGACCCGATTTAAGGTGCGAGGGGTAAAGTTTACAGAATGTGCAGGACAGTTTTCTTCTTGGTGAGCAGAATGGGCCTGGAATGTTCTGCCGGGTGTGGTGGTGGGGACAGATACGATAGTGGGGATTCAAGATACATTTAGACAGGCGCGTGGCTATGTAGGGAATGGATAGATATGGATCACACGCGCAGGTAAAGGGAGGTCGTTTTAACGACATCATGGGCCAAACGGCCTGTTCTTGTGCTGTACGTTCTAACTTCAAGTGCTGCACATCAGCTTTAGCGTGCGTTGATCTGTGATGTGAACTGCTCTTTGTGGAAGATGAGTGGAAACATCCACTCCCAAACAAGGGTTTCAACCCGAAACGTTGCCAGTCAGAAGAAGGGTCTCGACCCGAAACGTTGCCTATTTCCTTCGCTCCGTAGATGCTGCCTCACCCGCTGAGTTTCTCCAGCATTTTTCTCTACTCCCTGGATAGGTTATGAAATTGAATATTTGGTCGGGCTGTTGGGAAAGGAATGTCAGTATGTCAGAAGTGATAGGAGCAGAATTAGGCCATTCAGCCCATCAAGTCTACTCCGCCGTTCAATCATGGCTGATCTCTCTTCCCCTCCTAACCCCATTCTCCTGGCTGCTCCCGATAATTCCCGACACCCGTAGGGTGTTAGCGAGTGTTTGTCATAATGAGCCAGGATGATTGTTGGGCTGGAGCACTGAGACTCATCCACGAGGAGCAGCTACAGGTGGATAATGGGAAGCCAGGCTTGAATCTATATCGCGCCTTTCACATCCTTGCAAGATGTCCCAAACCGGTCATAAGGGCACGAGGAACTGCAGATGGTGCAATCCTCAGCAAAACACAAAGGGTTGGAGAAACTCAGCGGGTCAGGCAGCATCTGGGGAGGGAATGCATAGGCAACGTCCCCCACCCCCCCCAAAACATCATCTGTCTATTCCCTCCTCAGATGCTGCCTGCACCGCCAGCACATTTACAGAGCGAGGGAGCAGGAGAGTTATGATGCTATTATCCATATTCTGCTGTCACAGGTCACGGTTGTAGGAAGGGCTTCATGTTGAGTAGATTTGGCGCAGATCAAGTTACCAGGTAATTGGAGAATAGGGGAGGAGAAAGCTGTAGGAGAAGACGTCTTGAAGAGGGTCTCGACCCAAAACGTCACCCATTCCTTCTCTCCAGAGATGCTGCCTGTCCCACTGAGTTACTCCAGCATTTTAGTGTGTACCTTCGATTAAAATCAGCATCTGCAGTTCCTTCCGACACAGCTGTAAGAGAGGTGGGGAGCGGTACAAAGCCTGGCAAGTGATAGGCGGATACAGGTGAAGGGGGGGGGGGGGGGGGGGGGGGGGGGGGGGTGAATTAGCAGATGAGTGGAGATAGTGACAAAGGTTAGAGATGAAAAAGAGACCAAAGTGTGTCAAAGGAAGGGATATGGAGAGCAAGATGTAAAGCCAGAGGGAGGAATATGGGTGGAAGGGCAGGATGGTGAGGGTGTAAATGGATAATGAGACACTCGGGGATGGGAGGTGAGAATATGGTGGGACAAAATGGAATGCACTGGTGTGGTTGCACAGATAAGGGAGGGTTGGAGGGATATTTTACATTAAATTGGTGAATTCAATGTCCATACCATCCAGTTGTAAATTCCCAAGCGGAATACGAGGTGTTGTTCCCTCCAGTTTGTGTGGGGCCTCACTCTGGCATTGGAGCGGGCCCCAGGACAGAAAGGTTAGTGATTATCTGCAGTACATCCAGCATGGTGGTCAGAATGACTTCCCTCTGCCCAACAACCCTACACCCACTGCATTGTGCGCTTGCTTAAGGCTGGTCTTTGAAAGAAAGACATGACAGCTATTTTCTGTACAATATCTATTTGGGTTGTATTGTAAATATAAGAAACAGAACACACTGTTTGAAGATAAACGTATGTACACAACCTGTCCGCATACCATTGCTGGTCTGTACAGACATGCCCCTCGACCGGGGTACAGAGCATCATTTAAAATGGTCAAATGCCAAAAGCTGCTTACAGCGGTCACTGCCCGGACACCACATCCCGGTACAGGTTGCGAGTGAGTGCGTGAGTGAGTGGTGCTAGCCTCTCGGTGTTACAAGGGAACAAAGCCCTGCCTGTGTTCAGCCCCGGCTGCCTTCACTGTGCAGCTAGCTGGCATGTGTTTGATGAATGAAGTCTGGAGCCCGTCTTCGACGATGCCTTAAATCACTGCACCTTTCCTGGGTCTACACACGTCCAGCAACGCGAGGGGAGTCTGTGCTGGCCACGTCTCTCAGGGTGACTCACACACGTACGGGAGGGGAAGGGAAGGGGAGGGGGGAGGCAGAGTTACAAAGGTCACGTGCGCCTCATCCCAAATGTGACTGAGCAACGAAGAACAGGAGCTGCCTCATAAAAGGCCTGTCCCACTTTCACGACCTAATTCACGACCTCTGCCGAGTTTGCCCTTGGCTCATACTCGCAGCATGGACCTCACAAGGCCATAGGTAGGTCATAGGAGGTCGTAGGTAGGTCATAGGAGGTTGTGATGCTAGTCGTAGGTACTCGTGGCATCAAGTAGGTCGGGGGGTTTTTTCAACATGATGAAAAATGTCCACGAGTAAAAAAGGTTGTGAAAGTGGGACAGGCCCTTAAGGATGGTGGGATTCAAATCACTGCTCCAACCAAACCAAGTTACTCTCGGGAGACAGACACAAAATGCTGGAGTAACTCAGCGGATCAGGCAGCATCTCTGGAGAAATGGATAGGTAACGTTTCGGGTCGGGACCCTTCTTCAGCGCAACCCGAAACGTTACCTATCCACGTTCTCCAGAGATGCTGACTGACCCGCTGAGTTACTCCAGCATTTTGTGCCTATCTTTGGTATAAACCATCATTCGCAGTTCATATTTATTACAACTTTTCTACTCCTGGGAGCTTTATTTCTAATTAAAAAAACAAATTTATTGCAAACAAATACACTCCCCCCCCCTCCCCTGACCGACCGAGTAGACCACGTCCATGATTACATCTCTGGGGCCATTCACGCACGTCTCTGGATAACAGCTCCTGTTGTTTCTTTAAAAGAAAAATGGGAACGCAGGCTGTGGGTTGGAATGAGACTGAATGTGAATCAACCCACAGAGGCAAGACATTCACATCGTTCATCAGCCACGTGAAAACGTACAGCGTCCCGTACATAACCCGGTCTACTTCAGCACAAGTGTGGAGGAAGGAACTGCAGATGTGGGGTTTAAACTGAAGATGGACACAGAAAGCTGGAGTAACTCAGTGGGACAGGCAGCATCTTTGGTGAGAAGGAATGGGTGAGGCCCTTAACTCACTGTCCCAGTGAGTTAAGGGCCTGTCCCACTTGGGCGTCATTTGTGCGTAATTTAAGCGACATAATTTACGTGTCAGGATGCACGCATCGTGACACACACATGATACGCATTACGCGAGCATGCGTGGTGACATTGGCAGTCGCGCGCGGCTCCCCAGGATTTTGGGATGTACAAAATCTTTGCGCGCAATGACGCGCAAATGACGGCCAAGTGGGACAGGCCCTTTACTCCAGCTTTTTGTCCAACCACTTCAGCACCAGACGGTTACCAGCCAACCTCGCACGTCCCAAATTGTGGTCACGGTGGCACAGCTGACAAGGTGCCCCGGGCAGCAGTGGGAGAGGGTGGAATGATGTTGGGGTCTCCATCTTGTTGGGGTGATGCGTTTGGCTTGCCGCACCCAGCTGAGAGTGCGGCTGCCTTATCCCGGGATGGACAGGGACCCCCAGCACTCGAGTGAACCGCGGACCAGAGAGACTGCACCAAGGCCGACACCACACAGAGGACGGCCGCTGGGAGTGTGAGCGTGCACCAAGCTGATGCCAGGACAGAGGAGCCCTCAGCACCACTCCAAGCTTCATCAGTCTCGGAACAACTCTGGCACGGACAACACAGCGTGCGGGGGCAGGGCGGCCCCATGGCACAAGCGTCCACGCGGCGGGGCTGGAAACTGGAAGTATCCGGAGCTAATTCTGCCTCCACCATCATCTATTGCAACAAGTGATGGCCCTCACTGACTGTCGCCGGCAGCTTGCGTCCTTTTCAGGACGGACGATGACAACGATGTCAACATTTGTAACACGGAAGAAGGACACGAAAGAAGAAGGGGCCGGGCAGAGGAGCGGAACACTGGGGGTCTGATGGAGAGAGGGTTGGGGGCTTGGATGGAGCAGGGAGAATGTGGGGCTATTGTGAATTTGTTAACTGGTCTGTTCTCTTGATCCAGTCCATACCTAATGGGAAGTAGACAGTTAAGATAGACACATAATGCTGGAGCAACTCAGCGGAACAGACAGCATCTCTGCATCATCCTTCCCTGCAGCGATGCTGTCGGACCCGCTGAGTTACTCCGGCATTTTGTGTCTATCTTCAGTGTAGAGCCAGCACCTGCAGCTCCTTCTTACACGGAGCTAGACAGTTGCCACGGGGAGAAGTCCCCAACCCTACACTTCCAAATCCAGGTGAAGGTGCAGCCAAGAGGGTCATTGATAACCGGTCACCTATTAGTAGGAAGTATCTTGACGTTGAACCGTGCATCGATATGTCCTCAACAATGAATCAATCAATATAAGGAGCAGTCTACGTCTCATTCTAACAAGGGGCCGCATATAATTAATCACAGTACATCAGTCAGTATTGTTCTGCACATGTGACATCTTGATTGCAACACTGGCCGATGTCACAGCATGACCCTCGCACATTGGACCTGGTGTCCTGGCCGCTGCTTCAGACTGACCCAGGCAGGTTCTACAGACGGACGCTCACTGGCAGCAAACACACCGGCACATCTCTCAACTATGAATAACAACAAAAAAATAAAAACATCCTCCTCGCAATGCCTGAACAATCACCCAGTCACGCCGATTCACGGCTAAAGACAAACACGGACAGGGACTTGCTCTGTGGACACGGCCTGCGGTGGGCGAGCGGGCTGGCAGGACGCGGAGCCCAGGATCACGCCTGTGGCTGCCCAAGGGGTACGACTCTCTACCGCAACAGGAAGGGGCAGAACCATCCCACACGTTGAGATGGGCTGGGAGGACAGAATGACTCATCACACAGCAATGGGTCCATTCACCCCTCTTCTTCCACAGGGTCCACTCACATCTCCACACGGGGAATCCAGCCGACTGCTACACAAAGGAGTCCTTCTCTCAGACACGGGCTGATTCACGCGGGATTTACAACCTACGAATTATCTCTCTCTGCAAGACACCAGCAGTAAAATTGACCTCAGTTTCCTCTTTAAACACAAGCGTGGCCTTGTACCCATGCAGTGTTCGATATTCGCGCCCCTTCACCTCACGCGGGGACCGTCAGAAGGCCCTGAGATTCTTCCACAAGTGAGAAGCTAAAGAGGTTGTTTTAATGCGATTACAAAACGATTTCACTGCGGTCCAGACTGCAGGATGGCAGCAGCCTAGCCCAACACACCAAGCAACAGAGACCCCCCGCCCCCCCCCCACAACCTGGAGGCAGGGAAGGATCAGTCACAGCGTACACTCTCTCAGGGGTGGGTAGGTGGAGCGTGAGTGTAGGATCGTGAGCGGTACAATGGGCCTGCATGGAGTCTCGTTACTCGATACCCAGGCGGACCGGAATGCAAGCGGCCCCCCAGCACCTCCGACGCATTCCCTTTCCTGGCCCAGCTCCACAGGGCTTCCCGTAACCCTGCCCTCGCCTCCTGCTCACCTCCCGCTGCTGAAAGTCGGCCGGGCCCGGCTGCTAACACGAGGCCGCTCCAGCCGGAGAGAAGCACGATGCGGCTTCCCCACCTCCCGCAGCCCCGCGAGCGAGGGGTTAGGGAGCAGTGATTGCAGACTCTCAGTCCCAGTCCCCACACCTCAGTACTTAGCGCCCTGCAGAGCACGCACACACACACGCAGACAGAAAGACACACGCAGACACACAGTCAGTCACACACACACACACACACACACACACACACACACAGAGTCGGTCAGACATATACAGTCAGTCTCAGACACACAAGCAGGCAGACACGTGCAGGCAGACAGACAGAGACACACACACACACACACAGATGGACAGAGACGCATGCAGAGATACACACACAC
This sequence comes from Okamejei kenojei, assembly GCA_035221665.1. Classification (NCBI taxonomy): domain Eukaryota; kingdom Metazoa; phylum Chordata; class Chondrichthyes; order Rajiformes; family Rajidae; genus Okamejei; species Okamejei kenojei. The sequence goes on along the minus strand of CM069167.1, from coordinate 13,218,564 downwards.
AGTCGGGCACGGACACACACACAGGCAGACAGAGACACACACAGCTTTGCATACACATCCAACAGGACTACAAACATTGGATTGAGAGAGCCAGCAGTTTTGTTTTCTGCTGCCTTTCTTTGTCCAAGCTTTGGCACGTGTGTGTGCAGCTGAAGGTGAGCAGAGAGGCAGTGACTCAACTCCCTGTGGGGGAGGTGGAGCTCTGAGTCAGGGAGTGGGCAGCAGCAGCAGGTTAAAGTGCTGCATCTCTGTCACTCTAGCTGCCTCCCACACAGCTCAGCCTACACTGGAGAGAGGGGACAACTGACCAATGTCCTTGGAATCACTGTATTCAAGGTCAGCCCATGAAACGACCTGTATCGCCAGTGAAGGAATGCAGTCAGGCACTGCGGCTTAAACGGCGCATTCACTGGCTTCATCGATGGGGTGAAGGGAGGAGAGAGGCTGGGGTATCTGGGAGAGAGCACAGGGGGCCTCAGCTACTTACTGCTCATTCTACGTCACCCGCTCCAGACAGCATCAGGTGGAAAGGACTTAAAGAAAGTCGGGAAACCATTAAACACAACAAAGGCAGAGAAGTTGGGCTGTGGGCGGCCCGGTGTGGAGGTGGCATCGCCAGCACCAGTTAGAGTTTGATCTTGAAAGCGGTGGGCTGGGCCGACGTCGAGGGTCCCGAGGATTTGAAAAGAGCTTTCAGGACAGTCTCCGGGTCGACCTCTGCCGGGGGCTGGTTGGACGGGCGAGGCTTGCTCCGGAGAATCTCGGGCTTCTTCACCGCCGGAGTGTCGCTCAGTCTCCTGCAGGGAAGGGCGGAGATGATCAGTGACCGACAACCTCCGTGTTTCAATCCCCTCCCCTCCCTTCCCCTCAGCACCTTAGAAACCCTGGGCGGCACGGTGGCACAGCAGTAGAATTGCCCATTCGCGGGTAGTCGATGGTCGATTAACTAGGGGTAGTTTACGGAGGCCGATTAGACAATAGTAAATAGGTGCAGGAGTAGGCCATTTGGCCCTTCGAGCCAGCACCACCATTCAATGTGATCGTGGCTGATCATCCCCAATCAGTACCCCGTTCCTGCCTTCTCCCCATATCCCCTGACTCCGCTATTTTTAAGAGCCCTATCTAGCTCTCTCTTGAAAGCATCCAGAGAACCTGCCTCCACCGCCCTCTGAGGCAGAGAATTCCACAGACTCACCACTCTCTGTGAGAAAAAGTGTTTCCTCGACTCAGTTCTAAATGCCTTACTCCTTATTCTTAAACTGTGGCCCCTGGTTCTGGTCTCCCCCAACATCGGGAACATGTTTCCTGCCTCTAGTGTGTCCAAGCCCTTAACAATATTATATTTTCAATGAGATACCCTCTCATCCTTCTAAACTCCAGAGTGTGCAAGCCCAGCTGCTCCATTCTCTCAGCATATGACAGTCCCGCCATCCCGGGAATTAACCTTGTAAACCTACGTTGCACTCCCTCAACAGCAAGAATGTCCGTCTCAAATTAGGGGACCAAAACTGGACACAATACTACAGGTGTGGTCTCACTAGGGGTCTGTACAACTGCAGAATTAACCTGCAAACCCGCACGTCTTTTGGAATGTAGGTGGAAACCAGAGCAAATCCACACGGTCACAGGGAGAACGTACAACCTTCACAGAGACAGCACCGAGGTCAGTATTGAATCGGGGTTTCTGGTGCTGTGAGGCGGCTGCTCTACTAGCTGCGCCACCGGGCTGCTCTTAAGTGCTGTTGAGGAGGCTTTTTCTTGTCAGGAAAGGCCAAAGACATCGTGGGATTGTCCTCTCCCCAAAACCCAGGCAAGGGCTGCACTACTGGGGCGGTTTTGATTTGCGGTAGGTGGAAGATTCTCTGCGAAGGAGGATTCTCACGCACGAGTTCAGGGTGAAGAGAGTCACTTGGCAGCAGCCAGTGACACAGCACGTTGCAGTGCCTGTGGCCCGAGTTCAGGCAAGCCAGGTTGGTGCAGGTGGGGAGGGATGTGTAGGAAGTAACTCCAGACGCTGGTTTAAACTGAAGATCGACACAAGAAGCCGGAGTAACTCAGCGGGACAAGCAGCATCTCTGGAGAGAAGTAACAGGTGACATTTCGGGTCTGAAGATGGGTAGCAACCGTCTTGTGCTGAAGTAGATAGACACAAAAAGCTGGAGTAACTCAGCGGGACAGGCAGCATCTCTGGAGAGAAAGGAACGGGTGACGTTTCGGGTCTGATGAAGGGTCTCGACCCGAAACATCACCCATTACTTCTCACCAGGGATGCTGCCTGTCCCGCTGAGTTACTCAAGCTTTTTGTCTATTTTAGGAGGGGAGGGATGCCGGACGTCAGGAAGGGGATGAATGAGAAATTCCCACTGGTTTCTGCCTACACGCCTCGTGCAGCAGCAGGCCTGTTTGGCCTCTGCGAGAAGATTAACTGTTTGTAACTTTGTGGCCTCAGAAAGGTGGCGACTCTGTGTGTACTGCCTGGGTGAGGTCTGCTGTATTTATCGGATGGTGTGCAAAAGCAAATAATTTTACTGTACCTGTGGCAATAAAGTATCATTGAATCATCATTGAACAGCAAAAGGAAAACATCAGAGCAGGCAGCTTATGTGCGGGGTTTGGAGAGAGCACAACCGTAGACTGCCTTTGGCTTTCTGACAGAAAAGCCGCCCCTTCTAAGCCCTTGAGCAGTCAGGAGTTTGAATGCAAACCTGTTGCAGGGACTGGATCAACAGACTCAGTCCCATTATGGCCGATTAGGAAAAGGGGAGATGCAACAAGACCTGGGTGTCATCGTACACCAGTCATTGAAAGTAGGCATGCAGGTGCAGCAGGCTGTGAAGAAAGCGAATGGTATGTTGGCATTCATAGCAAAAGGATTTGAGTACAAGAGCAGGGAGGTTCTACTGCAGTTGTACAGGGTCTTGGTGAGGCCACACCTGGAGTACTGCGTATAGTTTTGGTCTCCTAATCTGAGGAAAGACATTCTTGCCATAGAGGGAGTACAGAAAAGGTTCGCCAGACTGATTCCTGGGATGGCAGGACTTCCATATGAAGAAAGACTGGATAGACTCGGCTTGTACTCGCTGGAATTTAGGAGATTGAGGGGGGATCTTATAGAGACGTACAAAATTCTTAAGGGATTGGACAGGCTAGATGCAGGAAGATTGTTCCCGATGTTGGGGAAGACCAGGACAAGGGATCACAGTTTAAGGATAAGGGGGAAGTCTTTTAGGACCGAGATGAGAAGATCATTTTTCACACAGAGAATGGTGAGTTCATTGGCTATATTTAAGAGGGAGTTAGATGTGGCCCTTGTGGTTAAAGGGATCAGGGGATATGGAGAGAAGGCAGGTACAGGATACTGAGTTGGATGATCAGCCATGATCATATTGAATGGCGGTGCAGGCTGGAAGGGCCGAATGGCCTACTCCTGCACCTATTTTCTCTGCCCATCCACCTATTTTTGTATTTTTGGCAAACTGAGAAAGCTTACATTTTGTTCCCTTCCCCAGGTCGATAATGCAAATATACACAATTGAGGGCAAGAACTGATCGCTGGGTTACTGCATTAGTTACACCCTCCAGCCGTAAGGACTGCCAGTTATCAGTCTGTGGTAAAACCCACTTCCTTCAGTAGCTTGGGTTCGTCACTAAAGCACCAGCCTCTCATGTGGCACCTTGTCAAATGCCTTCTGGACATCTACATACACTCCATCTACACGTCCCCCTCCACTGACCAGTAGCAAGAGAACTCATCAGCATTGAGGTGGGGAGGGGAAGGAGAGAGGGCTCGGGGAGAGGGAGAACCTCTGAGGAGGGGTGGGGCAAGACGTTGTGGGGAGGGGTTGGAGGAGATGGGGCGGGGAGAATGTAGGGAGGGGCGGGGAGAGGGACGAAAGTGAGGGGAGGAGGGGGAAGGTGGGGTGGAGAAGGTGCAAGGAGGGGCGGGGAGTAGGTGTAGGGGAGAGGTTGCGGGATGGGGAGAGGGGTGGGGAACGGGCGCAGGGAGGGGATGGATATGGTGAAGGACATGGGAGTAGGTGACTGGGGGGGAAGGTGTGGGGAGAAGGGGCAGGGAGGGGGGAGGCAAGTTGTGGGGAGGGGGTGCAGGGAGAGGGAAGGGGAGTGTGGGGCACACAACCAGTACCACAGCCACTTTCATTCAGCCACTTACAATAGGATCGGCTGCTCTGAAGTGATGACGTTACCATTCACGTGAAGGTTGCATTTCATCGGCTGACCTGTGAGGGAGAGAAGAGCATGTTCAGGGAGAACTTACGGAACAAACTGTACCCCCCCAACCTCGCAGTTTCAATGTTACCCCCAATCACGCGCAGTTTCAATACTTCCCCCAACCTCGTGCAGTTTCAATGTTCCCCTACCTCGCAGTTTCAATAGTCCGCAACCTCGCCGTTTCCACACCGTCCCAACTAGCCCAGTTTCAATGCTCCCCCAACCTTGCGCAGTTTCAATGCTCCTCCAACCTCGTGCAGCTTCAATGCTCCCCATCTTGCAGTTTCAATGCTCCCCCCAACTCGTAGTTTCAATGCTCCCCCCAACTCGTAGTTTCAATGCCCCCCCAACCTTGCAGTTACCATGCTCCCCCCAACCTCGCAGTTTCAATGCTCCCCCGAACCTCGTGCAGTTTCAATATTCCCCCCACCTCGCCATTTCCACTCTCCCAACTCGCAGTTTCAATTCTTTCCCCCAACCTCACTCAGTTTCAATGCTCCCCCAATGCGTGCAGTTTCAATGTTCCCTCACCTCATACAGTTTCAGTGCTCTCCAAACACCACTCAGTATTAATACTCTACAAATCCCACATATCGCCCCTCCCCAACACCGGGCAGTTTCAAGGCTCCCCAACAACGGGCAGTTTCAATACTCCCCAACTACCCAGCTTCAATATTCCCCAAACCCCGTGCAGTTTCAATGCTCCCCAAATCCCGTGCAGTATCACCGGTCCCCATACTCATTTGGATGTTTCTCTCTTGGACGATCGACACTCATTCCGAGCCCCACGTTGGATCGTTATTACTTTGCTTCCCCCAACCGAACCTTCCACCTTATTTGTTCTCCTCACACAGCAAACCTTCCTCAGCCTCCCCTGAAGCAGTGGGATGCCCCCCATACCCTCACACTCCACATGAAGATACCCGGCCCTGCGCGTCCCACAGTACTCGCCCCTGAACCTCCCCCAGTCTCCGTGCAACACCAGCATCCCGTGACCCTTCCTCAGTCTCCGTGCAAAGGCAATATGTCTTGCTGAACATTTCTCATCGTTCTACGCCTTTGTTCAGCATCAACATTGCCAAAGGGAGGCACTAGTCGGTCGGTGTGTACTCGCCTCCCTGACGGAGAGGGACTGGAGAGTGAGGGCACGACAGGACCCAGAGTCAGGGGCCACGACTGGCTTGTCAATCAGCGGCCAAATCCATCTCTTTATCCCACAAAGAATGATGGAGTCCGGCTGCCATTTTACAAGAGCTTTACTAGAGGATAGTGGGAGGCGGGGAGAGATGCTGGGGGCAGAAACTTCCTGAAGAAACAAGGCTTTGCCAGTCTCTCCTGGGTGGGTTCTTCGCTGACCCCTGCCCTTCACTTCAGTATTAGTGTATGAGGCAGGGGGAGGGATTTCAGCAGAAATTCCCAGCCACCAGTCAGTGCGACCCGAGTTGCAGCCTCACAGTGTTCAGAGACCCCGGTTCAATCCTGACCTTGGGAGCTGTCTGCGTGGAGTTTGCACGTTCTCCCTATGACCGTGTGCGGTTCCTCTGTGTTTCATCCCACATCCCAAAGATGTGCGGTTTTGTAGGTTAGTGTGAAGGTGAAGTGGGACGGCCTAGAACTAGCGTGCACGGGCGGTCGTGATGGTCAGTGTGAGCTGGGTGGGCTGAAGGGCCTGTTTCCATGCTGCAGCCTTCAGACAAATCAATCAATTAAAAAAAACCACTAGCTGGCGAGGATTTTGAGCCATATTGTAACGGCCGATTTACCGTCCAAACATCTGTTGTTGTACTTCTTGTAAGCCGCGATGGCATCGTCCTTTCTGACGAAGACAACCTCTGCCACTCCTGGATGGACGAGGCGGGCACGCTTCAGAGCGCCGCAAACACAAAACAGCTCCTGGGGGCGGGAGGGAGGGAGGGAGGGAGAGCAAAGAGTGAATCACAGCCTCAGCTCCACTTGGCTCATCACTAACAGACTACACACACTCCAGCGCCACCCACTCCTGCGTCTTTCTCTTCCTGGGCACTGGCCCTAGTCAGGACTAACGAGCAATTTAGTCTGTTGGCCTGCCGGTGATTGTTCGATGTTGACCAAAGATTCAAACTAGATACAAAAAGCTGGAGTAACTCAGCGGGTCAGGCAGCATCTCTGGAGACAAGGAATAAATAGGTGACGTTTCGGGTCGAGACCCGCCCCCAGTATAAGATTGCTTTAAGATTTTCATCGCTTTTCTCCCGAGATGCTGCTTGTCCCCGCTGGGTTGCTCCAGCATTTTGTGTCTATCTTCAGTGCAAACCAGCGTCTGCAAGTTCCTTCCTGCACAAAGACTCAATTTAGTCTGAACTCGAGTCACGGTCCAGACTTCACTTCACAAAACGCCACCAGCCCAATGCCACGATCTGAGGCACAGTCTGACGTCTGCAATAACCTCCCGACATGGAGTTTGCATTTGTTTTGCAGCCACTCCCCACGCTGTGTGATGACTCCCTCCCTCTAGAAATGGAGCTGGCCTACACTCCATGCAATAATGTTTCATGTATCCTGTACTTTTATGGCTGTTAGCAGATCAATTTATCTCCAGCAATAAATAAAATTCTATCGTATCGTATCATATAACCGGCACCACATAACGCAGGGAATGGTAATCAGAGACAGAAAATGCTTCCACAGTTAAACTTTTCAGTTACTGTCCACTCCAAGATCAGAGTGCAACTGCTCTCAATTAACCCCCAGAACTGGATGAGATTTCATCTACTGACTGCTATAAATCCCGACCCCAGGATCAGTTCGACTGCTCGCTTTCCAATAAAGCTCCATGCTTTAAGAAGCAGTTAGACAGGTACATGGATAGAACCGGTTTGGAGGGATATGGACTAAATGCTGGCACGTGGGACTAGTGTCGCTAGGACATGTTGGGCCTGTTTCCACGCTGAGGGCCGAAGGGCCTGCTTCCATGCTGTATCACTCTATGACTTATACTGCCCTCCCTGCAACAGAGCTCTTACAGGAACAAGAGTAGGCTGCTCTCTCTTTCCATCAATCTTTAAGAGCATCTACATCAGAAGGACTGTAGTGGTTCTACGAGAGAGTTCACCTCACCTTCCCAAATCCTCAAGGACGGGAACAAAATGACATTCTGAAGTAACTCTGCAGAAAAGGTCAAAAAGGCGCATCTAGATGCGGAGCCACGTCAGACTCACCACTATATCCTCCTCAGTCACTCGTGGATGGAGATTGTTGACGGTCATTTTTGTTCCTTCCAATGGGCTCAGATTCAGCTGTGAAGGAGAGGAGAGTGATTAGATTACACCCACGCCAGGTGAAAGAGACTGCAGGTGCTGGAATCTGGAGCAAAGCACAAAGTGCTGGAGGAACTCAATGGGTCAGGCAGCATCTGCGGGTGGGATTGGACAGTTGACGAGTCGGGTTGGGACTCTTCTTCATCCATGCCAAAGTGTTCAAGGGCACTGTATGAACTCCCAGCCGTGGGTATAGTTTTAGTTTTAGAATCACAGCGTGGAGTGGGCACAGACCAGCAATCCCTGCACATTAACACCACACTTGGGACAATTGTTACATTTCTACTAAGCCAATTAACCTACAAACCTTTACTTCTTTGGAGTGTGGTAGGAAACCGAAGTTGTCGGAGAAAACCCACACAGGTCACGGGGAGAACATGCAGACAAGCACCCGTCGCCAGGATTGAACCCGGGTCTCTGCCGCTGTAAGCACTGTAAGCACTGTCGGTTACGCAGGGGTACAACTGAACTGCCACTGCATGCAATGCCTTGTGGAGAAGTGGATGCTTCACTAGGGACATAACCAGACAGCAGGGCACTCCTGCAACACCTTTTACCATTGATGCCAGGGGGATAGGGGAAGGCAATTTACACTTAAAAGGTACATAAACAAAATAGCTACAGTGTTTCAGAGACAAGTAAAAGCCAAAATATAATGACAATGCTAAGAATGAACCACATGCGCATGGTAACCATAAAATGAAAAACAAAACAAAAGGACACTAACAGGAACAGGACTCAAAACTCAGCGGGCGAGGCAGCATCTATGGAGCGGAGGAATACAGAGATGCTGCCGCAGCCGCTGAGTTTCTCCAGCACTTTTGTCTACCTTCGATTTTCCAGCATCTGCAGTTCCTTCTTAAACAGGACTCAAATTGTTCCTTTAGAAGGGAGAGGAGGAAGAATTTCTTTAGTCAGTGGAATTCATTGCCACAGACAACTGTGGAGGTCAAGTCATTGGGTATTTTTAAGGCGCACATTGACAGATTCTTTAAGAAAGAACTGCAGATGCTGGAAAAATCAAAGGTAGACAAAAGTGCTGGAGAAACTCAGTGGGTGAGGCAGCACCTATGGAGGTGACGTTTCGGGTTGAGACCCTTCTTCAGACTGATGGGGGGGGGGGGGGAAAGAAAGGAAAGATTCTTGATTAGTACGGGTGTCAGGGGTTATGGGGCTAAGGCAGGAGAATGTGGTTGAGAGGGAAAGATAAATCAGCCATGATTGAATGGCGGAGTTGGCTTGATGGGCTGAATGGCCTAATTCTTCTCCTACAACTTATGGACTGATAGGAAGGATCAGTGACCTTACCTACATACGGTTTACATTACTAACTTGAATGAAGAGACTGAGTGTGTTACGCCCAGATCTGCTGACCATACAAAGACAGGCAGGTTAGCAGGTTTCGGGAAAGAGACAAACAGCCCACAAACCTACATGAGTGGCCACATATTTGGCAGGTGGAATATAATGTGGCAAAATACACAGTTGTTCCATTTGGAAGGGTAAATGGCACTGACGAGTCTGCACTTGAAGTACTAAGCATGATCCTGATCTCACCTGCACACGAGAGGTCAATTTGCACGATACATTAACCCACCAACTCACGCATCTTTGCGATGTGGGAGGAATGTGGATCACCCACGCACAGGGCGGCACAGTGGCGCAGCAGTCGAGCTGCTGCCTTACAGAGCCACAGATCCAGGTTCTATCCTGACTACGGGTGTTTGTATATTCTCCCTGTGAGCGTATGGGTTTTCTCTTTGTTCCCGATGTCGGGGAAGTCCAGGACAAGGGGTCACAAGTTAAGGATAAGGGGGAAATCCTTTAAGACCGAGATGAGAAAGACTTTTTTCACACCGAGAGTGGTGAGTCTCTGGAACTCTCTGCCACAGAGGGTAGTTGAGGCCAGTTCATTGGCTATATTTAAGAGGGAGTTAGATGTGGCCCTTGTGGCTAAAGGGATCAGGGGGTATGGAGAGAAGGCACGTACGGGATACTGAGTTGGATGATCAGCCATGATCATATTGAATGGCGGTATTAAAGGGCTGAATGTCCTACTCCTGCACCTAATTTCTATGTTTCTCTGGGCGCCTGTTTCCTCCTCAGGCTTCTGGTGCTGCAAGACAGTAACTCTACCAAAGTGCCCAAGTGTGGTGCAGCATATTTACCAGAATGAAACCCAGGCTCAGAGGTTTTAAATTACAAGCTTACACAAGGAGTTGATGCAGTGCCTCGAAATACTTTGCTGGTGAAGCAGTGATTTAATTCTTTCAATTTTGTACAAGGTGGTCTCCTCTGTGTCGGGGGCACTAAAGGCAGACTGGGAAACTGGTCCGTGAAACACCTCCTCCATTCTGTGCTTGCGAGTGACTCCAAACTTCCAGTTCCTGTCACGCCCATCAGCAAACTGAACTACAACCGATTACATTTGTTAAAAGCCTGCCACTGGGTAAGATCTGCAGACTAGTGGGAGAGTCTAGGACCAGAGGGCGAGGCCTCAGAAAAAAAGGAGGTGCCTTTTGATTGAAGATGCAGAGGAATTTCTTTAGCCTGTGGAATTTATTGCCATTGGAGGCCGAGTCAGTGGGTATTTTTAAAGCAGAAATGGATAGGCTCTCGATTATTAAGGGTGTCAAAGGTTAGGGGAGAAGGCAGGAGAATGGGTGGTGTTGGGAGGGAAAATTAGATCAGCCATGATCGGATAAGCGGAGCAGACTCCATGGACCAAAAGGCCTAATTCTACTCTTGGTTAAATATCAATGGGCGGCACAGTGGAGAATTTCTGCCTCACAGCCCAGAGATCCGGTTTCAATCCTGACTGTGCGCTGTATGTATGGAGTTTGTAGGTTCTCCCTGTGACCACGTGGGTTTTCTCTGGGTGTTCCAGTTTCATCAGTATCAATGAATCAAACTCGCGGGCCAAAGGCATACAGGTTTGTAGGTCAATTGGATTCTGTAAATTGTCACTAGTGTGTAGCATCGTGCTAGTGTTTCCGTGTTGCATCTCTGAAGCCTAAAGTAAAGTCTGAAGTCAATGTAGTTGGTGCAGTGAGAAGAGTGGGTACCTCCAGAGGTAACGCATCGTCAGCTGGCTCCGGCCCGGCTGCGAGTGCCGGCGCGCTCGATACGTTAGTTGTGGGTCTGGAGCGGGTGAGGGTGAGAGGAGGCGGCGGAGGAGCAGTGTACGAGTCATTCTGCACCACTTTGGTCAGAGGAACGGGCTTCCCAAGGGACAGCTTGGAGGCAGACAAACCAACCTGCAGGGAGCAAGAGTAAAGCAAAACAGGGTTAACCCTTGAGAGGTACACAGCCGTAAATCTAACCCACGCATTCAGATACACAGCCCCAACTTTAACCCACGCACAACTTATTTTGACCATTTATGCATATCATTCTGACCAGATGATTCTTTGGACAGATATGACACTTTGAAGCTGAACATTTAAGCATTTAGAAACATACCCTTGAGGCACAGACCAAACATGGCACGCAGTATGTCTCACATTTGAAACACAGTAAACCCTTGTTTTACCGGACTCCTTTATACCAGATTATGGATATAGCGGACAGACCTGCCAACGCCACGCCCTGCTCTCACCGCCTCCCCGGGTGTTTAGAACCCTGGCTTCCAACACCAGCGAGCCCTTCCTCACCCACCGCAGGGTCCGGTGACACGGCTGCGGTTGCCTCTGGGGACAGCGCTTTCTTCAATCAGCCACCATCACCAACAGGACATGCTCGGCCGCCATGGGGCTCACCCACTGCTGCTTCTTGATGTAGGCGGTGGCTTTGTCCGCTTCCGCTTGACCACCACCACCTCCTCCTCCTCCTGTCGCTCTGTCCACTCAGCCTCCTCTTTCCCCCCATCCCCCTCCGCCGCTGCGTCCTCAACATATTCGTGGGAGAATCTAGGACTAGAGGTCACAGCCTCAGAATTAAGGGACGTTCTTTTAGGAAGGAGATGAGGAGAAATTTCTTTAGTCAGAGGGTGGTGAATCGGTGGAATTCTTTGCCACAGAAGCCTGTGGAGGCCAAGTCAATGGATATTTTCACGGCATAGATAGATTCTTGATTAGTACAGGTGTCAGAGGTCACGGGGAGAAGGCAGGAGAATGGGGTTAGGAGGGAGAGATACATTAGCCGTGATTGAACGGCGGAGTAGACCAGATGGGCCAAATGGCCTAATTCTACTCCTATCCCTTATGACCTTATGAAATTCCACCTTGAAAGTGGCAGCAGACGGCATTTTGGGTCAGGACCCCTCTTCCCACTGACGGTGATCATTTAGTTCACTGCGCCTGTTTACAATTCTTTCAAAACCCTTCATGGTTTTTGAACACTTTCGTAGACTGCATGTCCTTAAAAAACACGAAACTCTGGCCCAATGTGTCACATTACTCTGCTGTAATAAACCTTGTGGAAACGTTGAACAACTTTGAAGAATAAAATACTAACTCTCACCCGTTTTTGAGCAAAGTGGTTTGTCAGTGTGGTGACTTTCATGGGTTTGTTTGCCACGGGTAATGGGCGTAGAATATGATCTTGGTCCTCCTCCTCCTCAATATCCTCTTCGTCAACGACCTGAGATGAAGATCGCAATTAGACTGCTTGACAGAGTTGGTTTGAATCCAGGTCACACTGAAACGCTTCACATACAAGCAGTGAGCCGAGTCGGCACCGGCCAGCGGTCACCCCGTACACCAACACTCTCCTAAACACGAGCGACAATTTACCATTTTACTGAAGCCAATTCACCTACAAACCAATGTAGGAAGGAACTGCAGATGCTGGTTCAAGTGACTGCGTGGGTTTTCTCCGGTGCTCCATTTTCCTCCACATTCCAAAGACGTGTGGGTTTGTAGGTTAATTGGCTTTGGTAATTGTCCCTCGTGTGTAAGATAGAACTAGTGTGAATGAGTGATCACAGGTCGGTTTGGAGTTGGTGGGCTGATGGGCTTTGTTTCCGTCTGTATCTCTAAACCAAACTAAATTTTAGGAAAGGCGTGTTTGCTTTGGAGAGAGTTCAGAGCACGGCGCTGAGACTTTAAAAGTGTAGCTGTGAAGGAAGAGTGAGTAAGCTGGGGCTTGTTTTCTTTGCAACAGAGGAAGCTGTAGGAAGATTTAATCGTGATTAATGAAATAATGAGAGGAAATATGTAGGATTTACTTCTCCTGTCAGAGATTAAAAAACACATGGGACATATTATACACCAAGGGCGCTGCCCGATTGGCCAACAGTCTGTCGGTTTTTTAGTCTTTTTAAAAATGTTTTAGTGCATTTTAAAAGTCTGTGTAAATCCCTCCGGTTTGTTTTATGTGGAGGGAGGGGGTGGGGGTCGGGGTACACACACTTTTTTCCAGTTTCTTACCTTGCCAGAGATGCAAGTGTTTTCCGGATCGCATCTCCGGTCGCTCTGCGGCCTCCCATCGATGGAGCTGGAGGCCTCCTCGGACTGACTTTGGGCGTGGACTTAACATTGGAGTCGATCCCTTGCCTGGGATCGCTCCAACCACGGCCTGTGGACTTTACACCGGGAGCTCGCATTATCGGGAGAGGCCAGTCGGGAGCTCCAACGATGCAGAGGCTCGACCAGCCCCGGCGAGGGGTTCGATCGCCCGGCACGGAGGGCCAAAACGCCACCGGCTATGGTAGTCAAGATCTTCCCATCAACAGAGGGCTTGAGGCCCCAGACCACGGAGAGCAGAGAAGGGAAGAGATTTGAACTTTTTTTTTGCCTTCAACACAGTGGGGAATGTGGAGGAGTCAATGTGAAAATGTATTTTGTGTGTTCCGTTGCTTTTTATCTGTATGACTGACTTGGCAAATGAAATTCCTCATATGTTGCAAAACATGCTTGGCTAATAAAGCACGATTGTTATTGCGATTGTGGTTGTGAAGTGGCTGGTGGAAGGATTAGTGGGAGGGAAGGAAGGGAGATTGTTTCAGGACAGTGATGTCTGGAACTCCCGGACTTTACACTCTCTTCACATACACGGGCAGCAGGATGTTAGAGAACCTTAACTTTGAACTGATTGAAAGATACAAGCCCTTCAAGCCCACAGAGTCCATTCTAACCATCAATTAACTATTCACGCTAGCTCTATGTTATCCCACTTTTGCGTCCACTACCAACACACTGGGGACAATTTACAGAAGCCAATTAACCTACAAACCCGCACGTACTCGTGACATGGGAGGAAACCCATAGGGAGAAACTGCAAACTCCACACAGGCAACTCCCGAGGTCAGGATCAAACTTGGTCTCTGGTGCTGAGGCAACAGCTCTACCAACTGTGCCACCCTTTATGGAAAGTAGAATGTGAGAATTGGTCAAGAGTGAATTGGAATAGACTGGTGTGGAGGATAAAACAGAACATAGATCAGTATAGCGAAGGGGGATAGGCCCTTCAGCCACAATGCCCATGTTAAACATAATGCCAAGGTAAATTAATTGCCTCTGCCTGTACGAGTTGATGAAAGAATGGATCGACTGGGCTTAGATTCACTGGAATATAGAAGGATGAATAGTTTCTATCTTATAGAAACATATAAAATTCTTAAGGGATTGGACAGGGTAGATGCAGGAAAAATGTTCCCGATGTTGGGAAGTTCAGAACCAGGGGTCACAGTTTAAGAATAAGGGGTAGGCCATTTGGAACTGAGATTAGGAAAAACTTTTTTCGCCCAGAGAGTTGTGAATCTGTGGAAATCTCTGCCACAGAAGGCAGCGGAGGCCAATTCACTGGATGTTTTCAAGAGAGAGTTAGATAGAGCTCTTAGGGCTAACGGAATCCAGAGATGTGGGGAGAAGGCAGGAACGGGATACTGATTTTGGATGATCAGCCATGATCATATTGAATGGCGGTGCTGGCTCGAAGATCCGAACAGTCTACTCCTGCACTTATTTTCTATGTTTCTATGATCCATATCCCTCCATTCCATGCTTATCAATATGCCTATCCAAAAGCCTTGTGAGTGGCGCTATTGTATTCGCCGCCACCACCACGTTCCAGGCACTCGTGACGGCATGGGTTGCAGGAGCTGATGGGCTGAGACAATGGCAGAGTTGTCCATTGTTTACAAAGATCAGAATCAGAATTTATTCGCCAAGTATGTTTTGCAACATATGGGGGATTTCATTGGCCAGGTCAGTCATACAATTAAAAGCAACAGACTCAAAAACACATTTTAACATGAACATCCACCACAGTGACTCCTACACATTCTTCACTGTGATGGAAGGCGAAATAAAGTTCAAGTCCTTCCTTTTGTTCTTCCTGGGTCGGGGGTCTCGAGGCCCAGTTGACGGGATGGTCTTGACTCCCGTAGCTGGCGGCGTTCGGGCCCTCTGCGTCGAGGCAATCAGCTCCCGTATCGGGGGGATGTCAGCTCCCCGCGCTGGGCGATCGAACCTCGCGCCGGGCTGGTCGAGCCTTCCGCGGCGCTGGAGCTCCCGACTCGGCCTCACCCGAGACCGCGACCCCTTGATGGTAAGTCCACTGTGGTCGCGGTGGGGGCGATCCCAGGCAAGGGATCCGCTCCGATGTTAAGTCTGCGCCCCGTGGTGGGGCTCACGACAGTCCGAGGAGGCTTCCAGCTCCATCGATGGTAGGCCGCAGAGCCCGGAGAATGTGATCCGAAAAATGATCACATCTCTGGGATGGTAAGAGCTTGAAAAAAAGTTTCCCCCAATCCCCTCCCCCCCATAAAACAAACCAAAGAACATTAAAACAAACTTTTAACAAACGCTAAAAATAACATAAGATGAAAAAAACGAACAGACTGCCGGCAGGGCTGCCATCTCCCTGGCCGGCGCCCCTGGTGGTCTAGTTGGAAGATGGAAGTAATCAGGCAAGCTCTCGGCACCTATACTGAACCCCCAACAGGTGGGAGGGTCAAGTCTGAATACAAATTTGTCACGATCACAAGGATTGCTGCAGAAATGAATGGATTTGGGGAAGCAAGTTTGCAAAGGAAATGCCTTTGGTCTTGTGTACGGTCTCGTTAAGTTGGAAGAGATTTGTGGGCACGTTACACCAGGTACTGGACCAGCAGCTGACAATCTAGTAGTCCTGTGGACGGAGGAATCAAGAGGTGGTGAACAGAGGTGGTGGCCGATTAGGAAAAGGGGAGATGCAGCGAGACCTGGGTGTCATGGTACACCAGTCATTGGAAAGTAGGCATGCAGGTGCAGCAGGCAGTGAAGAAAGCGAATGGTATGTTAGCTTTCATAGCAAAAGGATTTGAGTATAGGAGCAGGGAGGTTCTACTTCAGTTGTACAGGGTCTTGGTGAGACCACACCTGGAGTATTGCGTAAGGTTTTGGTCTCCAAATCTGAGGAAGGACATTATTGCCATAGAGGGAGTGCAGAGAAGGTTCGCCAGACTGATTCCTGGGATGTCAGAACTGTCTTATGAAGAAAGACTGGATAGACTCGGTTTATACTCTCTAGAATTTAGGAGATTGAGAGGGGATCTTATAGAAACTTACAAAATTCTTAAAGGGGTTGGACAGGCTAGATGCAGGAAGATTGTTCCCGATGTTGGGAAAATCCAGGACAAGGGGTCACAGCTTAAGGATAAGGGGGAAATCCTTTAAGACCGAGATGAGAAAGACTTTTTTCACACAGAGAGTGGTGAGGCTCTAGAACTCTCTGCCACAGAGGGTAGTTGAGGCCAGTTCATTGGCTATATTTAAGAGGGATCAGGGGGTATGGAGAGAAGGCAGGTATGGGATACTGTTGGATGATCAGCCATGATCATATTGAATGGCGGTGCAGGCTCGAAGGGCCGAATGGCCTACTCCTGCACCTAATTTCTATGTTTCTATCTGTGGAGTCACAAGGAACTGCAAAATACTGGAATCATGAGCAAAGCACAAAGTGCTGGAGTAACTCAGCAGGTCAAGCAGCATTTCTGGTGAACATGGATAGGTGACATTTTGGGTCAGGACTTCTTCGGAAGGGTCCGGAGGTTTTGAGGAAGAGGGGACCCGACCCGAAACGTCGCCTGTCCATGTCCTCCAGAGGTGTGTGGCAGTATTATTCAGCAATAGACCACAGTTTCTCCAAGGCCCGTACAACTGCACTCAAGTGTGAGGTGGATGCATGGGGATGGTGAGGGTTGCAGGAGATAATGGCAGAGTTGGCCATTGTTTACAAAAATGGAAGCAATTGAAAGCACTATACACAAACCCTGGTCAGGTAGGGTCAAGTATGGATACAGATTTGTCACTTTCAGAAGGGTGCCACAGGAATGGATGGATTTAGGAAATAAGTTTACAAAGGCAAGCAAAGACAATGGCTTTGGTTTCGTGAATGCCGAATGCGCAAGTCCTGATTGAATGTTTAGTTCACTGGTAACACAGGGGTCAGGAAGGAAGTACGGAATTGCTCCTGAGGGTCTAAACTAGGGGTTCCCAACCTTTCACTATGATACTGTTATACTATTCTTATACCAATGTAAAGCACTTTGGCCAACGAGAGTTGTTTTTTAAAATGTGCTATATAAATAAAAGTGACTTGACTTGACTTTTCCATCCCGTTTACCCCTGGCAACTTTAATAGCACGTAACAATGTGATTTCACTTATTTATGAACACCTAATGATGAACAGATACTGGTATACCAGAACCAAACATAGTCAGTCAATGAGAAAAAATATGTACAAATCCGGAATCAACAAATTTACCCCCCTGGGTAAGCAAAATTGAGCCCCCTGCGGGTAAATTTACCCCAGGTTGGGAACCCTTGGTCTAAGGTGTTACAGGGTCAGTCAGTGCTTACCTGGATAGGGCTCTGGTCATTCACCACGTTAATCTGCATTCCCAACGGGTGCGACAGCACAGGAGGAGCCGGTCTTTTCTGTGACGGGAAATAAAAACACTCAGGTCATTAGACATTACATTAGGCTTGAGAGCAGCTGCATGCAGGCACTGGGGACAAATGTATAAACCACCTTTCATAGCCTCAAGTACTTAGCAGCTAATTAATTGCTTTGTGAAGTGTCATCGCAAGTGTAGGGGACACGACGGCCAAGTTCTGTGCACCGAGCTTCCGCAAATTACCAGCTGACGTATTTTAATGTACTGATTGAAGACAATTATTTAATTACAGAACAGAGCACAGAAACAGGCCCTTCAGCCCACCACATCCATTTTGCCTAAACATGCTAATTCGGTTTTCCCACATTTGATCCCAAACCCCTTGCCTATTTAATGGTCTGTCTAACTGTGTTTTAAACGCTGTGATTGTATCTGGCCCCACCACCTAACCTAACAGCACATTCAGTACATCTGCGCAGTGGCTCTGCTAGTAGAGTTGCTGCCCCACAGTGCAAGAGACCCGGGTTTGATCCTGAACTCGGGTGCTGTCTGTGCGGAGTTTGCAAGTTCTTACAGGTGCTTTGGTTTCATCCCACATCCCAAAGACATGTGCTTGTGTGTTAAATGGGGGTGGAAGATTGCAACCTTCACATGGCCCGCCTAATGCAATCAACTCGACGTGCACAAACAGAAGATCAAATAGAACAAGTTGTCCTACAACTTTAGGCTGTGCACGCCACACAAAAGAAGAAGTGTGCTAAAGGGCCGCTGTGAATTGCACATAATGTGTCGGGAGCAGGGTGCAAACGCAGGATAACATGGAACTAGTGTAAATAAATGGTTGGTATGGTCTCTATGGGCCGAAAGGCCTGTATACATGCTGTATCGCTAAACCATTCTGTGTGCAAAATCAAAAAAATCGTTCACCAGATCCCCCAAATCTCCTTCCTACCACCTTAAACCAAAGCACTTTTGTTTTTGTCCACCCACCTCAGGTTAACTACCCACTCTATCTATGTCTCTCATACATTTCGGCACGCGGTTTACACAAAATGACACAAAGTGCTGCAGTTACTCAGCGGACCAGGCAGCATCTGTGGCGAGGTGACATTTTTACCAGTTGGGACCCTTCTTCTGTCTGAAGAAAGCTCCCGATCCAAAACACATTGTCCAGAGATGCTGCCTGTTGAGACCACCATGAAGACCAGGTTCAGGAACACTTCTTCCCCACAACCATCAGGCTTTCTAACATTATACAACACTGACCTCATTAGATTGTCCTTGCTTGCACTAAGTATAAGAGGTTTTTGCTTACAATATATCATAGGTGTGTTTTGCGTTCACAGGCCTGTTATGACCGTTTCATTGTCCCGTTGTCAGTACATATGACAACAAAACACTCTCGACTCTTGAGATATTGCCTGGTCTCAAGGTCTTTATTGCATTCATATTCAAAAGTATTTCTTCAGTCAATTAATTCACTCCTTCTGACGCAAAGACTGGCTTTTGTGATAATGGAACTAGTAGGAGGAACAGATTGTCCACCCCACACTTTTGGTTGAACAGTTATCAATATCTCAGCCTTGCCTTCAGTATTCATGTGCTGGGTCCCACCTTCACTGAGGATTGCATTGTGATTGTAGACACCCCCTCCTGTTTACTTGTCCACCATCCACTGCCCTGTAGATGCGGCAGGAGTGCAGTGTTATGATCTGCTCTCTCGGTTGTGGGATCCGTTAGCTCGTGTTGCAGCTTCACCAGGTCGCTGGCAGAGAGGCATCGACCCTCTGGCACCTTTCAACAGCTTCTTCCCAGATTTGTGAGCCCACCTCATATGCTAAGGATGAATTCCAATCGTTTCCGTTTTACCTAACTAGTCTGAAAAAGGGTCTTGGCCCAAAATGTCACCCATTCTTTCTCTTCAGAGATGCTTACTGTTCCGCTGAGTCACTCCAGCATTTTGTGTCTATCTCCGTCCGATCTACCCATCTCAGGAAGGGGCTCCAATCTCCCTTGTCGCGACCCTTGCACTTTTTCATTTCCTGTGATGCTGTGATACTATGAAACAGGCCATTCGGCCTTCTGCACTACAGCACTGTTTCGCCCACTTTCCATCGATGGACCCATTCACACTTTACTGTGCTACCCCACGCTCCTCCACACACTCCCGATGTACTTATGTGTATTGATCAAATATGCAATTTTCAATTAATCTACAAACTCGCGTTTTGCGGTAACTGAATCTCAGTGAACATGCTAAATGTGAATCTTCACATTTGTTTTTTAAAAGTAAACCAATAAACAAGTGGAAAGTAGTGTTGCTGTGCCATGGACACCTACAGGCCCACCTACGATTTTCCAGCACCCTTGGTTCCAGAGTCTTTCTGGATTACCCGTTTTGCCGGACCAACCGAGGTCACGGCCTCCGAGAGGAGTCCAGCGATACTGGAACGGTCCACCTAGGCCGCAGGGGGGGGCCGAGATACCAGCCCACAGTCAACCTTGTAAATCAGCTATTCTCTGCCTCAGAGGGTGGTGGAGGCAGGTTCTCTGGATGCTTTCAAGAGAGAGCTAGATAGGACTCTTAAAAATAGCAGAGTCAGGGGATATGGGGAGAAGGCAGGAACGGGGTACTGATTTGGGATGATCAGCCATGATCACATCGAAGGGCCAAATGGCCTACTCCTGCACCTATTGTCAATATTCGAACGGATCTGCCTGCTGCGGCTGGGTCGGCATTCCAGAGCCCCGGCCGCATGGGTCAATTTCAATGAGGTTGAGACCAGCCATCTCACCCGGCCTAGGCACCACATTTTTGACAGGATTTCCGGGGGGAAATCATCTAGAAACCTCTCGTAATATTGTTGGATTAAAGGAGGTGCTGGATCAGTGGTGGACCTGTACCAAGGATGCTCCGCTAATACCAGTAACAGCATGCCACCAGTACCCCGTAGATAAATAACGGTGAACATTTCCGTGCCAAATATACCAAATATAGGTTAAAAGTTTCCACCTGAGGTACTTGGATAGTTTTGGTGATCCTGCCGCCCGTGCTGATAGTCCCGGTCGCTGGAGCGGTGGTCATGGCTGGAGTGCTCCTCCTGGCCTTCAGTCGCTCCCGAGCATCCAGAACCCTTTTCATCGCCAGCCCTTTCTCACTTCCATCCTGGCTTTTCCTTGAATTGATCATTTCGCGTGCATCGAGGACCTTCGAGGAGCCCCCGGTTATTTTCGAGCGCATGTCCTTCTGCGCCAAGCGATCGCGTGCGTCCCTCATGGTGAGCCGGTGCCGAGCGTCCGTGATGCCGATCTTCTGTCGCGCATCAAAAGTCCTTTGAAAGCCGCTGACTGGCCTGCTCGTGTTCACGTTCGCAAACTGATCCCCAATCCGTGACTTAATGCCGCCGGCAACGGGTCTGGCACTTGGCACCGGTCTGCAACAATGCAAGAAGCACAAATGAACCATTCAGAGTCAAACACAAGCTGAACAAAGCTAAATACACAATACTGCAGCGGCTGGGAATCTGTAATAAAAAAAGGAAAATGCTAGAAATATTATAGGGGGATCTTATAGAAACATATAAAATTATAAAAGGACTGGACAAGCTAGATGCAGGAAAAATATTCCCAATGTTGGGCGAGTCCAGAACCAGGGGCCACAGTCTTAGAATCAAGGGGAGGCCATTTAAGACTGAGGTGAGAAAAAACGTTTTCACCCAGAGAGTTGTGAATTTGTGGAATTCCCTGCCACAGAGGGCAGTGGAGGCCAAGATTTAAGAGAGAGTTGGATAGAGCTCTAGGGGCTGGTGGAATCAAGGGATATGGGGAGAAGGCAGGCACGGGTTATTGATTGGGGACGATCAGCCATGATCACAATGAATGGCGGTGTTGGCTCGAAGGGCCGAATGGCCTCCTCCGTCGCCTACTTTCGATGTTTCTATAAACACAGTCGCTGTAAACCGTACTATCAAGTTTATTTTAGACTTTAGTTATTGCCACATGTAGCGAGGCACAGTGAAAAGCTTTTGTATGTGTACTATATAGTCAGTGAAAAGACTATACATGATTACAATCAAACTGTCCACAGTGCAGATATAGGATGAAGGCTATAACGTTTAGTGCCTAATATAGTCCAATTATATATAGTTCAAAGATCTCCAATGAGGGTAGGTGGGAGGCCAGGACTGCACTCTAGTTGGTGGAAGGACAGTCAGTTGCCTTATAACAGCTGAGAAGAAACTATCTCTGAATCTGCAGGTATGTGTTTTCAAACGTCTGTATCTCTTGCCTGATGGGAATGGGGAGAAGAGGGAGTGATCAAGGTGAGATTGGGCCTTGATGATGCTGCTGGCCTTGCCGAGGAAGCATGAAGTGTAGATGGAGTCAAAGGAAGGGAGGTTGGTGTGCATGATGGTCCGGGCTACATTCACAACTCTTTTGGATTGAGCTGCTCCCAAACCGTGCTGTGATGGAAATAATTTCTATGGCATATTTGTAGAAGTTGGTGAGGATTGGGGACATGCCAAACTCCCTCAGCCTTCCAAGGAAGGAAGTGGCACCAACAACCTGCTCTCTGCTGAAGACACGGAGTGCTGGAGTAGCTCAGCATGTCAGGTCTGCCTGACTTACAGAGCTACTCTAGCACTCTGGGTCTTCTTTTGTAAAACAACACCTGCAGTTCCTGGTTTTACCTGCTCTCTAATGTCCAGTTCAGCTTTCACCGAACCATTAGGCCCCATCTTCAACAAGTGAGGGTCGAACAACTTATCTTTTCCCCTTGTGCACTGGTCAACTATAGGAACACCTCATAATCCACTTGGGAAGCTTACAATTAACAGTATTATTTAGGTATCACCACCCCCTACTTGTAACACCCCTCTCTTCCTTGTGCCGCACCCAAGTGCACACCCATTTATCCCACACCCAGGATAAACAAACCACTGGCTTAACAAACAGTATTGGAAGGAACTGCAGATGCTGGTTTACACCAAAGATCAACACAAAATGCTGGAGTAACTCAGAGGGGCAGGCAGCATCTCTGGAGAGAAGGGATGGGTGACGCTTCAGGTCAAGACCCTTCTTCAGGGGAGAGGGGGATATGAAAGGGCAAGGTGTGAAAATGACAGAACAAAGCAGAGGTTGATCAAGGAAATGTAGAAATGGTCCATTGTTGGCTATGGGGAAGGTGAGAAAGAGGCCTACAATCAGTAAAATTAATCAGGACAGTGAAACCAGCTGGAGAACTAGGGTGGGGGAGGGACGGAGAGAGAGGGAATTCAAGGATTACGAAGATAGAGAAATCAATATTCATGCCGCTGGGTTGTAAGCTGCCTAATATTAATTTTACAGTTTGTATGCCTCGTTGCCACCTTCCCTTCAATTTTTTTAAATTTCAATAAAATGGAATTGGTAATGCTTCTAAAGCTTTGTTAAGTTTAAGGTCTTTAAATGTTGACACAGAGAAGTCAGAGTAGGAATGTGATAGATAATAGAAATTGGAAACTCAGGGTCAGTCTGGCAGATTGAATGAAAGTGGTCCACAGACCAGACATCTAATCTGCGCTTGGCTTCTACAAGGTCGACACTACACTGTGAACACTCAAATGCCATACCCAAGATTGGCAGAAGTGAATCACTGCTTCAGCTGAAAGGACTGTTTGCATTACTGATGGTGGGATGAGGTGTCACAGCTCCCATGGCTACATAAATGAATTGCAGATGCTGGTTCATACCAAAGATCGGCACAAAATGTTGGAGTACCTCAGTGGGTCAAGCACTTCTCCCTGGAAGAAATGGATAGGTGACGTTTCGTGTCAGGATTCTTCTTCAGAGACGCTGCCTGACCCGTTAAGTTAATCCAGCATTTTGTGACTTTTCAGAGGATGCGTGACAGACTGCTGCGAGAAAGCCAGTGATTTATCAAGCTAACATCAAATTATTAAAGATAATCTTCAGGGACATACAGTGCCCTCCATAATGTTTGGGAGAAAGACCCATCATTTATTTATTTGCCTCTGTACGCCACAATTTGAGATTTGTAATAGAAAGAAATCACATGTGGTTAAAGTGCACATTGTTGGATTTTATTTTGGGTATTTTGACACATTTTGGTTTCACCATGTAGAAATTACAGCTGTGTTTATACATAGTCCCCCCACATTTCAGGGCACCATAATGTTTGGGACACATGGCTTCACAGATGTTTTTAATTCCTCAGGTGTGTTTAAATGCGAGCTCTCAGCACCTAGTCTTTCCTCCAGTCTTTCCATCACGTTTGGAAACTTTTATTGCTGTTTATCAACATGAGGACCAAAGTTGTGCCAATGAAAGTCAAAGAAGCCATTATGAGACTGAGAAACAATAATAAAACTCATAGAAACATCAGCCAAACCTTAGGCTTACCAAAATCAATTGTTTGGAACATCATTAAGAAGAAAGAGAGCACTGGAAAGCTTACTAATCGCAAAGGGACTGGCAGGCCAAGGAAGTCCTCCACAGCTGAAGACAGAAGAATTCTCTCTATAATAAAGAAAAAATCCCCAAACACCTGTCCGACAGATCAGAAACACTCTCCAGGAATCATTTGTCAATGACCACTGTCCGCAGAAGACTTCATGAACTACAGAGGCTACACTGCACGATGCAAACCACTGGTTAGCCGCAAAAATGGGAAGGTCAGGTTGCAGTTTGCCAAGAAGTACTTAAAAGAGCAACCACAGTTCTGGAAAAGGGTCTTGTGGATTCTGAAGTGTATAGACACATTCTATCTGCTTAAGTTCAAACAAATGCCTCAAAACTCATTGGTCGGCGGTTCATTCTACAGCAAGGCTATGATCCCAAACATACCGCTAAAGCAACAAAGTTTTTCAAAGCTAAAAAATGATCAATTATTGAGTGGCCAAGTCAATCACCCGATCTGAACCCAATTGAGCATGCCGTTCTATATGCTGAAGATAAAACAGAAGGGGACAAGCCCCCAAAACAAGCATAAGCTAAAGATGGCTGCAATACAGGCCTGGCAGAGCATCACCAGAGAAGACACTCAGCAACTTTGAAGTGACTCTTTCGTTCCCGATTGGAACTGCATTACTGTACAACCAATTCTTCCCACATAATTATAGATGTGTTCCCAATTCATCAATTGCATTAGTTTACAATCTTTTCTTTGCATTCTTCCTTGAATAAAGGTGCATTAACTATTTTCCACTCTACTGGTACCTCAATGATGGACTTATCTCAGCCAGGGCTCCCACAATCTCTTTTCTAGCTTTGCAAGAACAGTGTTCTTGGATATATTTGATCAATCCCCAGAGATTTATCAACATTCATGCATTTAAAAGACTTCCAGCAACTCCTCTACTATAATGCAGACTATCCCCAACATATCCCCATTAAATTTCCAGAGCCACTTAGCCTTCATGTCTTACTCCACGATTATTATAACAGTGAAAGTGAAAGTCAGTAATTCCCAAAGATCTGATGATCTACAATTCATTGAAACAGAGTAGTGGCACTCACTGCACAGCGAACAGAGCTGACTGCTTCAGAGACCACGGTTCAATCCTGAACTCACAATACTCCCAAGATGGACACAAAATACTGGAGTAACTCAATGGGCCAGGTGGTATCACTGGAGTAAATTCCTTACATTGCTTGTGGGGAGGGGGAGCAGGAGTTAGGAGGGTCCTGGACAAATCACAGCAGGCAACAGATGACCTTGGGCGAGAGAATTCACTGATGGGCAGATTGTTGGATAGAAACAGGTGCAAGCCCAAAAGAATTGTATAGTTGTGAACTATAAAGCTTGTTGAAGGGGGTGGTGACAGGTCAGTGTGGGAATGGGGAGGGGAGTTAAAAATGGTGAGCAACTGGGAGATCCAATAGTCCTTGGCAGACTGAACAGTATTAGTTTCCTCCCACTTCTAACAGGCATGTGGGCTGGTTGGTTCACTGGCTGAAGATTATTGGGACACAGCTACCAGCCTTGGAGGGCATCTACTACACACGGTGCCTCAGGAAGGCCGTCAGCATCCACAAAGACTCCTCTCACCCTTGTAACAGACTGTTCGAACTCCTACCTTCCGGCAGACGTTACAAGGCCTTCTACGCCCGCACCTCCAGACTCAGGAACAGCTTCATCCCCAGAGCTATAGCTGCTCTGAACCGGCCCTGCTGAGTGCCCCCCACCCCCATGAACTGTCTCCCTCGGATGGTCACGTCACACATCGACCCGGCACAGACATATTTGCACTTTAGACTGTTTTACTGTTCTTTTTATAAATCACGTTTCTCGGGCTTTCTAAATTTTATTAGTTGTTTAAGTTATGACATCGGATGGAAGCTGCATACCAAATCTCGTTGCACATATGTGCAATGACAATAAAATATATTATTATTATTATGTATGTGGTGGGAAGTTGATGGCAAAAAGGGGGAAGATTGGATTTGTGTAAGCGGCTGCCTGAATGTCAACACAGACCCAAAGAATGGAAGGGCCTCTTTCCATACTGAATAGCTCGATGTCTCGCTGCAGAAGGCTGGGTTTTTTTTCAGATTGAAGGAAAGAGGATAGTGGAATTCCCCAGTGTCAGTACTAGGACCACGATTTAAAATTTGGAGATTTCAACGAGATACAGATCAGCATTTCATAGAAACAAAGAACTGCAGATGTTGGTTTAAACCATAGACACAAAGTGCTGGAGTAACTCAGCGGGCCAGGCAGCATCTCTGGAGAAAAAGGATGGGTGACGTTTTGGGTCAGGACCACTCTTCAGAAAAAAGTGAAGTGTTACATTTTAGCGCGAAAAATTGTTAGATGCAACAAGTAATTTTATTGTTCCGTTTCAGGACATGCGATGAAAATCACTCGTAGGGTACAGATGATAAAGGACCTTAAACTTCATCCACCTACTATTCGTTGCAAGTTCATCAGACTGACAACATTCCACGAGATCAAGAATACCACTATTGATTTAGGTCAATTATACAGGAATACCACTATTGATTTAGGTCCACTATTGAGGACCACATCCAGTTAACCCAAGCGCCCATAGACATGTCAACCAGAAGCTACCAACCAGGAAATTATTTCATTCCGCACGGCATTTCATTAGCACTTTCTAACTCGTTTTTCTTCAAGACAGCAAGGGATTGCAATACCCTACCTGCCAGCATCAGAGATCTCCAAAACATCAACACATACAAAGATGCACTCCAAAAGCATCTTCATCTGGACTAGCATGTCCACCGCCATCACAGTGCTGAGTGATGCTCTACTTAAAGAGTTTTTCAGCGTACTACATCCAGAGATCCAGATTACATGCAGGGGCTCAACCTAAAATATTGACTCTGTATTTCCACACATGCTGCCCATTCATTTCCTGTTTTTATTTCAGACGTCCATCATCTGCAGTTTTTATTTTTTAAATTTCCAATTCGAGGAACAGAGGAACTGTATTCTTTGGAAATAGCAGATCAGGTTGTGAAAGTTATGAAGAGGCTTTTGGGATCTGGGACTTTCTAAACGCAGGGATAGAGTACAAGCTTGAAAAAAAATAAGACTTGAATACAATGTGTCATTTTTGCAAGTGAAGTTCTGAGTGCTATGGGAAAAAAATGCATAGCTTTAGGGATTTATTACTTAAATGATGAATGTGGTTCAGCTCTTTATTCCATAGCTGCAGCACAGCTTAGGGCCAAGATGTGCAGCTACTCAGCGTCACCCATTCCTCCTCTCCAGAGATGCTGCCTGTCCCGCTCAGTTACTCCAGCATTTTGTGTTTATCTTTACTGAAATGATGAGCCAAGGGGGGTCCAGCTTGGCTGGCGACAACCGTCCCGGCTCACCCACAGAAGCGGTAGCGGATGGTCCACAGACAGCGGGCTGGAGCGGGGCCCGGGCTCCCAGAATCCCCCCCCCCTCCCTCAGCCGCCTACAACATACAACCGAGTCCCCGGCTCCGGGCCCAGTCACCGCCCGTCTCCAAGGGCCCCAAGTCCGGGGGGGGGGAGGTGCGCCTCCCCCCCCGGCCCCGGGACCCCGCTCCCCGCTCCCCGGGACCCGTTCCGCGCTCCGGGACCCGTGGCCGGCCCGCAAACTGCCCTCACCGGCCCTTCAGGCGCAGGCCGCGCCTCCGGATGATGTCGTCCAGCGAGGAGTCCGCCATGGCCGCGCCGCGCTGGGGAGGGGAGGGGCACGGCGGCCCGCGCGCGCCAGCAAAGCGCGACCGCAGCGCCATCTCGAAACCACTGGCGGCCTGGGCAGTCTAAACAAGGTACATTCAATTGTATTGTATTGTATATCTTTATTATCATTTTTCTGAGTATTTGCATACCCAGAGGAAAACGAAAAAGCGTTTCTCAACCAGTGTCCATTCAGTGTGCGGTAAAAAATAAATAGAAATAGGGAATAAAAGTACATATATCATGAGTTCCGATCGGCTCTGCTCCAGTGTGTCCAGGTTGGTGTTTGGTGCACCATACTTTGACAGGGGGCAAAGTCCGTTTATCAGTCTTATAGCCTGCGGGAAGAAGCTGAGGAGCATCCTGCTGGTTTTGCGGTCAAAGGTGTTGGTCCGGAAGAACCCTTCCACCGACGACAGATGGGGCGGCAATGTCCAGCTGACTGGCACATTGCGTGGCACCTGCGCCAGGCCCATCCTTCTCAACACCGGGGACAGGTAGAACCTCAGCAGGTAGTGACACTTGGTGCCCACGTGCCTTGGCTCTACACTCCGCCTGATGCAGCCACACACGAAGGTGGCCATCAGAATGAGGGCGACGTTGGGCACGCTTTTACCCCTGTTGTCTGCTGACTTGTACATTGTGGCCCGTCGCACCCGGTCCATCCTCGACCCCCAGATGAACTGGAAGATGGCCCGGGTGATCCCTGTGGCGTATGAGGGAGGGACAGGCCACACTTGTGCCAAGTACAGCAGCCCCGAGAGCACCTCACACCTGATGACCAAATTCTTTCCCGTTATGGAGAGGGAGCGTTGCCTCCACAGCTCCAGCTTCCTCCCCACCCTGGCTATCCGCTCCAGCCAATTTTTGTTACATGCCTCAGCCCCCCCGAACCAGATCCCCAGCACCTTCAAGAAGTCAGGCTTGATGGTGAAGGGGACGGAAGATCTGTCGGGCCAGTTGCCAAAGAGCATGGCCTCGCTCTTCCTGCGGTTCACCCTGGCTCCCGTGGCCGACTCAAACTGGTCGCAGATACTAATCAGTCTGCGGACCGACCCTGGATCCGAGCAGAAGACAGCGACATCGTCCATGTACAGGGAGGTCTTTACTTGAATGCCCCCACTGCCTGGCAATGTCACTCCTCTTATGCTCGCATCCTTCCTGATGGATTCAGCAAAAGGTTCAATACAGCAGACAAACAAGACAGGAGAGAGAGGGCAACCCTGCCTAACTCCAGACCTTACAGGGAAACTGTCTGATTCCCACCCATTGATTTTTACTGCACTACGGATGTTGGTGTAGAGCAGTTTGATCCAATTCCTGATTCCCTCCCCAAAACCCATTTTGGAGAGCACGTCCCTCATGTACGTGTGCGAAATCCTGTCGAAGGCCTTCTCCTGGTCCAAGCTGACTAGGCAGGCATCCACCCGTCTGTCCTGCACGTAGGCGATGGTATCTCTCAGCAGCGCTAGGCTGTCCCCACATGTCCATCGGGCAGTGGTCAGCACAGAATGTCCTGCAGGCACTGCAGGGAAAGGACTCTATGGACCCAGTGGCGTGGTTCCCTGAGCAGACTGCCCAGCTTGTCTGGCAAAATGCCTCATCGCCAGAACTCACCAACAAGCACCAAGACCTGGCTTGGCTGGCGGTGAGGGGAGCCCTCCCAGTCAGATCCTTCCTGCACCGTCGGAACCTCACTGCCAGCGCACGCTGCCCTTGGGACGGCTGCTACGGAGAGGAGACGGTTGCCCACCTCTTTACAGAGTGTGGGTTTGCTAAAAGAGTCTGGAGAAATATGCAAGGGTCCCTGGTACGCTTTATCCCGAACAGCTGCATCACAGAGGACTCTGTGATTTACGGACTGTTCCCAGGGACACATTCAGAGACTGACATCGGGTGCTGCTGGAGGGTCATCAACTCGGTAAAAGACGCCCTTTGGTCTGCCCGAGCAATGTTCACCACGCAGCAGAGCAAGATGTCCATCAGGGAATGTTGCCGACTGGCCCGCTGCAGACTGCAGGAGTACTTGCTGAGGGACGCACTGAAGCTCGGTGCAGCCAACGCCAAGGCTCGGTGGGGGAGGGCCACAGTCTAAGGTCCTTCCGCCGCTGGACATGGGGGGCACGGTATGGAGGAGACGCCCCTCAATATAAGGGAAGGTATCCCACGCCATTGTGCCACATGAGTGGCACGAGTGGGGGACTGATTTGTGGAAATTTGGGGAAAAGAAATGTCTAAACTGTATTCATCAATTTGTACAGCCTCCGAAAATGTTGGATGGATTTTCCGCAAGGTTAATGTATTGTATATATTTATCATTCGAATAAAGTATATTTTGAAATATTAAAAAAAAAAATCCTGCTGGTTTTGCAGCTGATTTTTGTGCAACCACCTGTAATACCAATATTTAAAAAAAAACACTTTCAAAGGCCTTAGGCCTGAATCCAGACTTGGAACCAGGGTAATATTCTTAATCTTCTCTCACAGCCTATTGTGTATACTACTCTTATAACAAATGTAAAGCACTTTGGTCAATGAGAGTTATTTTTTAAATGTGCTCTATAAATAAATGTGACTTGACTCGACTATTGTAGAGTCTGTGGTATAAAGGAATATCTTAGAATAAAGGGGAGGTCATTTAAGACTGAGGTGAGAAAAAACTGTTTCACCCAGAGAGTTGTGAATTTGTGGAATTCCCTGCCACAGAGGGCAGTGGAGGCCAAATCACTGGATGGATTTAAGAGAGAGTTAGATAGAGCTCTAGGGGCTAGTGGAGTCAAGGGATATGGGGAGAAGGCAGGCACGGGCTATTGATTGGGGACGATCAGCCATGATCACAATGAATGGCAGTGCTGGCTCGAAGGGCAGAATGGCCTCTTCCTGCACCTATTTTCTATGTTTCTATGGAACTGCAGATGCTGGTTTAAACCCAAGATAGACACAAAATGCTGGAGTAACTCAGCGGGACAGACAGCATCTCTGGACAGATGGAATGGGTGATGTTTCAGGTTGAGACCATTCTTCAGACCTTCAGTCTTGCGTTTCCTCACAGCTCCTTGGCAGGTTAAACATGACCACAGTGTGAGGTCGACCACTTGTAAATACCACCGCCTGAACCCGTCGATGTTGGTTTATTTAAGCCAATCCCTGCTGCGGGTTTGGCTACAGGGGTTCACCTGGAGAGACGGGTTACGTTTTGTTTAGAGATGCAGCATGGAAACAGGCCCTTCGCCCCACTGAGTCCATGCCGACCATCTATCACATGTTCACACTAGCTTAGCTAGTTTAATTTATTGTCACGTGTACCGAGGTACAGTGAAAAGCTTTTGTCGCGTGCTATCCAGTCAGCGGAAAGACAATGCATGATTCCAATCGAGCCATTCACAATGTATCGATACATGATAAGGGAATAACGTTTAGTGCAAGGTAAAGCCAGCAAAGTCTGACCGAGGATCGTCCAAGGGTCACCAATGAGGTAGATAGTAGTTCTATATTATCCCAAATTCTCATCACCTCTCTACGCATTAGGGGTAATTTACCGATGGCCAATTAACCAACAAACCCTCATGGCTTTGAGATATGGGAGGAAACCAGAGCACCCGGAGTAAACCCATACGGTCATAGGGAGAATGTACAAGCTCTGCACAGACAGCACCCAAGGTCAGGATTGAACCTGGGTATCTGACACTGTGAGGCAGGGGCTCTACCAGCTGCGCCATTGTGTTGCATATTTAAACTTTCTCTCTTGAATATTATTTTCTGATTTATTTCTCCCCCCCACATTTCCTCACAACATTAAGGGCATTCATTTGGCCTCCGAGTGAGTACACTGTGGCAGCCACAGCAATCCCGCCAATCCTACAAACCCACATATCTCTGACACGACCATCTACTCTCCACTGTCACCCATCCACGCTTTTAACACTGGATAATGATAGGAAGGAATTAAATATCATTACTATCCCCACTTTCTCATCCACTCCCCACACACTGGGGGCAATTTACAGAGGGCCAATTAACTTACAACCCCGCACGCCTTTGGGATGTGGGAGGAAACCGGAGCATCCGGGGGAAACCCACACGGTCACAGGGAGAGCGTGCAAACTCCACACAGACCGCAGCCAATGTCAGGATCGAACCCGGGTCTCTGGCGCTGATGGAGCCTGACTGCTCAGGGAGTTGCTGTGTTTTAATCAGTGCCGGATTTAGATGAAGAGAGGCCCTAGGCTATTCCACTTGTGAGGCCCCTCCCAATCCCCCCACAAATAAGCTTAGTTTTATTACTAACATGACAGTGGCAGCCACAGCACTGCACAGTAGGTTTCTAGCCATTATTATCAGCTCTACCCCTAGCATTGCTCCTTGCCAACTTCCTAGTTCAAATATCTTTGCACTTTCCTACTTACCCCTGTGTTTTGACTTTTGAAGCCTGCAAGTATCCAAAGACGTTCCCTGCACCCGCCATCGCTGTTTACTGGAGCACGTGTGAAAGTTTGCCGGAGCCCGGTGCCACCAGATTGTCACCGATGTGCAGCCGAGCGAGGCCAGTGAGATAAGGGGCTGGAAAGCTGCGCTTCTTTTAGAATGTATTTATTGCCAGTGCTAGTGTCGAGTTATCGGATTAAACAGTATTATTCTGAAATGGAGGGCAAGGAAAATTATTGAAGGATTGGCACTGCCCTGAGCTGGTTCATCTCCTACCTCAAAGGTAGGAGTTTCTCGACTAACATAGGCAACTCTTTCTCCTTCCCCAGCTAGCCTCTGCTGCGGGGTTCCACAAGGTTCCATCCTTGGCTCCATTCTCTTCTCCCTGTACATGCTCCCTCCCCTTAGGCCAAGTCATTGAAAGGGACGGCATTTCCTTCCATTGCTACGCAGACGATACACAACTGTACCTCCCCCTGAAGCCCAAAAAACATTCAAATCTGCTTAACCTTACCCGCTGCCTCGAGGATATAAAGTGCTGGATGGCCCAGAACTTCCTCCAACTAAATGAGAGTTAAGTCTGAGGTCATCCTCCTCGGCCCCTCGGACTCAATCAAAATGATAGCAGGCCGACTTGAAAGCCTTACCCCACTACTCAAACCTCACGTCAAAAATCTTGGAGTGATATTTGACTCAGCACTGAAGTTTGACAAACAAGTCAATGCCGTGGTAAAAGCTAGCTTCTTCCAGCTTCGGACGATAGCTAAAATAAAACAATTCCTCCAGTTTGATGACCTCGAAAAGATCATCCATACATTTATCTCCTCCCGCCTAGATTACTGCAACTCCCTTTACACTGGCATCAGCCAATCTTCCCTGTCCCGCCTGCAACTGGTCCAAAACTCCGCAGCGAGACTTCTGACGGGCACCCGAAAAAGGGACCTCATCACCCCGATCCTGGCCTCTCTCCACTGGCACCCTGTGCGGTTCCGAATAAATTTCAAGACCCTCCTCTTTGTCTACAAAGCCCTCAATGGGCTTGCACCCACCTACATTAAAAGTCTTCTCACCCACCACACCACCTCCAGGTCCCTCAGATCAGCCGACTTGGGGTTGCTGAATGTCCCGGGGTCTAGGCATAAGCTCAGGGGCGACCGACCGCGCCTTTGCGGTTGCAGTTCCTAGACTGTGGAACAGCATCCCACTCCCCATTAGAACTGCCCCCTCCATCGACTCCTTTAAGTCTAGTCTAAAAACATATCTGTTCTCCCAAGCCTTTCCTGACGTCCTCTGAGCGAGGGCTATTGTATATATGTATGTAGCCTGCTTGTGTATACCACTCTTATAACAAATGTAAAGCACTTTGGTCAACGAGAGTTGTTTTTTAAATGTGCTATATAAATAAATGTGGCGTGACTTGATTGTGCTTAGAGACTACAATGCGTTGTAGAAAGGCCTATGACAGTGTCAAAAATATTATGCACCTTGGCCAGAGGCCCCCTAGATCTTGAGGCCCTAGGCTTCAGCCTGTCAAGCTTCCGGCACTGGTTTTAATTCAACTTATCCTGGTCTTGTTGATTCGAGACCTCATCCACCACCTTCTTTCCCCGAGTCAGTGCTCATTCTCTTCACAGGTCATTTTTGCATTGGGGAAAAAAACACAAGTGCTGGACTAACGCAGTTGGTCAGACAGCATCTCTGGAGACCATGGACAAGTAATGTATTGGGTTGGAACCCTATCTGGACAGCAGATCCCCTGTACGTATAGTTATTTATATACATGCACACATAAAAAACAAACCAAAATAGTGTAATAATAACAATAATAGTCTATGTTCACAGCTTATTTGGAGGTTGTAGTGTTTAATAGCCTAATGGCTGTAGGAAAAAAGCTGTTCCTGAACCTGGACGTCACCGTTTTCAGACTCCTGTACCTTCTTCCCGATATATATATGTGTATTTGTGAGTATGTATATATAAACACAGTGAACTTTTTTTCTTGTTTATTATATTGTTTACAGTCTACCATGTTTTACGTTCTGTTGTGCTGTTGCAAGTAAGAATTACTTTGTTCTATTGCTCTGGGACATATGACAATAAAACACTCTTTGACTCTTGGCAATACCTATTTGTATGACACAAAATGCTGGAGTAACTCAGCGTGGCAGGCACCATTTCTGAGAACAAGGATGTTTTGGGTCAGGATCCTTCTTCGGACTGATCGTGGTGTGAGAAGAGAAAAGTGGAAGAAAGGTGAGGGCTGGGTGTTTCGGCCTTTTATTACAAGACACCCTCGGTCGAGGCAGGCCCACCGCAGGGTGATCAGCCCTGGGTGTGTGTCTAATGGTGAGCCTCTAGATGGTCACGTGGCAGCCCAGACAGCATGTTTCCTCTTCAGCCACAGCCAGTGACTGCTCCATTCGGCTTTTTTCCTTCCATATTCCGCTCTACCGCCGACTGTGGCTGGCTGGGCTCTGGACTCGTGTCCGTTGGTGGGACAGTACTTGGTTGAGCTTTGCCTGGGGTGCTGAGACCCTGTGGACTGTGGTGGTTAACCTGCCACTGGGCTTCACTCGACTGATTTGGCCTACCTCTTAGAAAGTAATGGTCAATGCGAGGCCCCTCACCAAGCTCTCTCCGGCACTTTCTCCTGCCCTGGTGGATCTTGAGACCCTTCTCTGATGTTATCTTTTCCCAGCCACAGATGCAGCTTCGTAGCTTATGTCCTGCCGGTGCTGCTGCTCTGTCAATTCTGTGCTAGTTAGTAATATTCATAGTCGATTCCCTCCGTAGCAATATATGGGTGGATCCTAAACGCTGATTAGCGAGGAGCTAGCCCATGCCAGCCCCGGTGGGGTCTATTCCCTCCAGTCAGCAGTCTCGCCAGGCCGTCACTAGGATGTCAGCTGCCCTTTCGCAGCGGGCACTGGTGTTTCTGGATACTGGTGAGGGCATTGATGGGTGGACAAAGGCCAGAGAGGAAGCGAACTTCAAGTAAGGCAAAGCTTGAGGAGATTTCACAAGTACTTGCGGATCGTCGGTTGAGAGTTCGGTGAGACCCTCCCTCCCTGCACCCCCCCCTCCCCCCCCCCGCCCACCCCCCGTGATTCCTGAATGAATAAATACTTTATTGTCACGGGATAAGTCACAGTGAAATTCTATATTTTGTATACACAAGGTATGCAAAGAGTCGCCACATAAAGGGCACCGACCAGGTTGCAAAGTATCCCACGCCGGGTCCTGCTGCTGCTCTCCAGTTCTACGTCCACGTTCTGATCCATCGATCACTCGCCAGCCCTCACCCCCACAATCAATCTGAAGAAGGCAGACCTCAGATGATGACTGTACAGAGTTTGCACGTTCTCCCTGTGACCGCGGGGGTTTTCTCCGGAAACTCCGGTTTCCCACCACATCCCAAAGACATTGCTTGCAGATTAATTGCCCTCTATAAATTGCCCTTGGTGTGTAGGGAGTGGGATACGAAAGTGGGATAACAAGTGGGTGATCAATGGTCAGCGTGGGCCGAAGGGCCTGTTTCCATGCTGCATCTCTATAAATAGAATGGATGTGGAGAGGATGTTTCCACTAGTCAGGGAGTCTAGGACACGAGGGCACAGCTTCAGAATAAAAGGACGTACCTTTAGAAAGGAGATGAGGAACTAAACTAATGGGCCTGTCCCACTTAGGCGATTTTTTAGGCGACTACATGGTCGCCGGGGTGTCGCCTGTGTGGTCTCCTCAGTCGCTGAAAGAGTCGTACGATTTTTCTGGTCGCCGCTGGATTTTGAAATGTTCAAAACATTTCGGCGACAGTCAGCACCCGTGGGCTTGACGCCAACGATCATAGCCTGACGTAGGTGCTGTCGCCAGGATGGCGTAGGTTGTTGCCAGGATGATGTAGGTTGTCGCCGGTGCTGACTTCGGTGAATTCCATTGGCGACTACCTACGTGAACCGGCGACGGGTACCGCGACTGAATTGTCTTACCTTGTCGTAGCTTGTCGCGGGTGGATGTAGGTTGTCGTAGGTGTGGTCGTAGGTGGACGTCCTAATGGGACGTCGGTCGTCTTTAGCTTGCCGTCGACTAGGAGGTAGGTTGTTGTAGACATTGTCGTAGGGGGGTCCAGTCGCCGGTTTTTCTGCCAAGACTATGACAGTCGCCGACAGTTGCTGAAAAAATTGCCTAAGTGGGACAGGCCCATAAACGAAATTAAGCCTAAACTAAAACCAGCAGTTCTGGTCTAGAACATCTCTGCAAACAAATGAGTTTTGATAAGTTAATAATATAATTTATTGTCATTTCACAGGTACAACGAGATTTGGTAGGCAGCTTCCATCCGATGTAATATCTTAATTAGCTAAAAATGTAGACACCCGGAGAAACAAGATTTAAAAAAAAAACAGTTAAAACAGTATAAAGTGCAAATAGGTCTGTGCCGGGTCGATGTGCGACGTGACCATCCGAGGGGGACAGTTCATGGTGGGGGGGGGGGGGGGGGGGGGGGGGGGGAGGGATGGCACTCAGCAGGGCCGGTTCTGAGCAGCTATAGCTCTGGGGATGAAGCTGTTCCTAAGTCTGGAGGTGCGGGCGTAGAAGGCCTTGTAACATCTGCCGGATGGTAGAAGTTCGAACAGACTATTGCAAGGGTGTGTGGAGTCTTTGTGAATGCTGATGGCCTTCCTGAGGCACCGTGTATTGTAGATGCCCTCCAAGGCTGGTAGCTGTGTCCCAATTATCTTCTGAAATGTCTTTGTCACGCAGAATTCAAATCAAAATGAGGGGAACATTTACCACAGCACAGTTTGATTTGGTCACTGAGCTTTTGTCCAATGATGCTGTAGACAGTATTATGTACAAGGCTCAGGGTTTCTACATGTTGCTAACCATAGACCCTTGCACACAATACACAATCATTAGACAAAAGCTCAGTGACAAAATTAAACCGTGCTGTGGTAAATGCTCTCCTCATTTTGATTTGAATTGTATGTGTCAAAGACATTTCATAATTGAACCTAATCAAAACAAAGCATGTTTTTTTTTTAATATGAAAGAACTTATTTGCTTGCAAACCAGTTCCAGACCAGAACTGTTGGTTTAGTTTAGTTTAGAAATACAGCGCACAAACAGTTTTATCGGCTCACAGAGTCCCTGCTGACAAGTGATCCCCACACAATAACACTATCCTACACACTACGGACAATTTACATTCATACCAAGCCAGTTAGCCTACAAACTTGCACACATAAAAACATAGAAACATAGAAAATAGGTGCAGGAGTAGGCCATTCGACCCTTCGAGCCTGCACCGCCATTCAATATGATCATGGCTGATCATCCAACTCAGTATCCTGTACCTGCCTTCTCTCCATACCGCCTGATCCCTTTAGCCACAAGGGCCACATCTAACTCCCTCTTAAATATAGCCAATGAACTGGCCTCAACTACCTTCTGTGGCATCTATGGAGTGCTGGAGAAAACCCTCGCAGGTCACAGGGAGAACGTACAAACTCCGTACAGACAGCACCCAAAGTCAGGTTGAACCCGGGTCTCTGGCGCTGTGAGGCAGTAACTCTACCGCTGCGCCACTGTGCTGCCCTGATCTTTGAAACTTAAAACTGATCAAGAAGGGTCTCGACCCGAAACGTCGCCTATCTCCTTCGCTCCTTAGATGCTGCTGCACCCGCTGAGTTTCTCCAGCCTTTTGTGTACCTTTGGGAACCCTTTTCTCCAGAGATGCTGCCTGACCTGCTGAGTTACTCCAGCACTTTGTGTCTATCTTCGGTATAAACCAGCATCTGCAGTTCCTTCCTTCACATTTGATAGCGCATCAGTTCCTTAGGCAAAGTGCAATGGCCTCAATGGGGTAGAGGTGAATCGGACAGTGCCCTGCAGCTTATGGATGGACCGTTTAGAGCAGAAGGGAAGAAACTGTTCCTGAGTCTGGTGGTGCGCGCCTTCAAGCTTCTGTACAGGCAGATGGACAGAGAATGTTTTGTGTTGGGACATTCATTCAAACTTGTGCTAAAGGGTCCTGACCAAAAAGGTGGTCTGTCCATCTCTCTTCACGGATGCTGCCTGACATATTGAGTTCCTCCAGCAGTTTGTTGTTCATTTTTTTCAATTTCTCAAACTATTGCATTTGAATTTGACTCGATTGTATTGAGGGTGTTATCTGATCTGTTTGTATAGGATGCAAAACCAAGCCTTTGGCTTGCCACAGTAAGCCTGACAATAACAACAAACCTAACATAATGCCTAACAATAATTTAAACCTAATTTAATTCCTAACAATAATAAAGCTAAACTTAAACCTCATTCTAATGGTGCTTGGGGGGGGGGTGTCAAATGGGATAGTCAGGGACGGAGTTAAAGGGAAAGGGAGTAAAGGGATAGTTAATGACCCCAGAATTAATGGGAAAGAAAGCTCACAAAGGGATAGGAGAGTATGGCCAAGTGTAATAGGGATCGATGTGAGTGGTGAGATGCGTAGGGAATTAAAAGCACTGTATTTGAATGCGCGAAGTATAATAAGTAAAGTAGATGAGCTTGAGGCTCAGATAGAGGTTGGTAGATATGACATTGTGGGGATTACCGAGACATGGCTGCAGGAGGATCGGGCCTGGGAACTTAATATTCAGGGTTATACAACCTATAGAAAGGACAGGCAGGTGGGCAGAAGAAGGGGGGTAGCTCTTCTGGTGAGGAATGGAATTCAGTGCCTTGCGAGGGAAGACATAGGGACTGATGAGGTAGAGTCACTGTGGATTTAGTTGAGGAATTGTAAAGGCAAGAAGACACTAATTGGTGTTATCTACAGAGCCCCCAAATAGTAGCCCGGATGTAGGGTATACGTTGCAGCAGGAGTTAAAACTGGCATGTAACAAAGGTAATGCCACTGTGGTGATGGGGGATTTCAATATGCAGGTAGACTGGGAAAATCGGGTTGGTTCAGGACCCCAAGAAAGAGAGTTTGTAGAATGCCTCCGAGATGGATTCTTAGAGCAGCTTGTAATGGAGCCGACCAGAGAAAAGGCAATTCTGGATTTAGTGTTGTCCAATGAACCGCATTTGATAAGAGAACTCGAGGTAAAGGAACCGCTTGGAGGTAGTGATCATAATATGATTCGTTTTAATCTGCAATTTGAGAAGGGGAAGGTTAAATCGGAAGTGGCAGTGATGCAGTTGAACAAAGTGAATTATGAAAGCATGAGAGGGGAGCTGGCCAAAGTAGACTGGAAAGGGATACTAGCAGGATTGATGGTGGTACAGCAATGGCAGGAATTTCTGGACATAATCCGGAAGACGCAGGATCATTTCATTCCAAAAAGGAAGAATGTTTCTAAGAGGAGTAGGAGGCAACCGTGGCAAACAAGAGAAGTTAGGGATAGAATAAAACTAAAAGAAAAGATGTATAACACAGCAAAGAGTAGCCGGAAGCCAGAGGATTGGGAAACTTTCATCAGACAACAGAAGGAAACAAAATGGGCAATACAGACTGAAAAGATGAAGCACAAGGGGAAGCTGGCCAGGAATATAAAGAAGGACAGTAAAAGCTTCTTTAGATATGTTAAGGGAAAAAGAATAGCAAAGTCAAATGTGGGTCCCTTGAAGGCAGACACGGGTGAAATTATTATGGGGAACAAGGAAATGGTAGAAGAATTGAACAGGTACTTCGGATCTGTCTTCACTAAGGAGGACACAAACAATCTCCCAGATGTACTGGAGGACAGAGGATCTAAGGGGGTCGAGGAACTACAAGAAATTTTCATTAGGCGAGAAATAGTATTGGGTAGGCTAATGGGACTGAAGGATGATAAATCCCCTGGGCCTGATGGTCTGCATCCCAGGGTCCTCAGGGAGGTGGCTCCAGAAATAGTGGACGCATTGGTAATCATTTTCCAATGTTCAATAGATTCAGGATCAGTTCCTGTGGATTGGAGGATAGCTAATGTTATCCCACTTTTCAAGAAAGGAGCGAGAGAGAAAACGGGGAATTACAGACCAGTTAGCCGGACTTCGGTGGTGGGAAAGATGCTGGAGTCAATTATTAAAGAGGTAATAATGGGGCATTTGGATAGCAGTAAAAGGATTAGTCCAAGTCAACATGGATTTATGAAAGGAAAATCATGCTTGACTAATCTTCTGGAATGTTTTGAGGATGTGACAAGTAAAATGGATGAAGGGGTGCCAGTGGATGTAGTGTATCTAGACTTTCAGAAAGCCTTTGATAAGGTCCCGCACGGGAGAGCGGTGACTAAAATTAGAGCACATGGTATTGACGGTAGGGTGTTGACATGGATAGAAAATTGGTTGGCAGACCGGAAGCAAAGAGTAGGAGTGAACGGGTCCTTTTCAAAATGGCAGGCAGTGGCGTGTGGAGTGCCGCAAGGCTCGGTGTTGGAGCCGCAACTGTTTATGATTTGGAAGAGAGAATTAGGAGCAACACTAGCAGGTTTGCGGATGACACAAAGCTGGGTGGCAGTGTGAACTGTGAAGAGGATGTTAGGAGGTTGCAGGGTGACCTGGACAGGTTGAGTGAGTGGGCACATGCGTGGCAGATGCAGTATAATATAGATAAAAGTGAGGTTACCCACTTTGTTGGCAAAAACAAGGGGGCAGATTATTATCTCAATGGGGTTAGGTTGGGTAAGGGGAAGGTACAGAGAGTCCTGGGTGTCCTTGTACACCGGTCACTGAAAGTTGGCGTGCAGGTACAGCAGGCAGTGAAGAAAGCTCATGGAATGTTGGCCTTCATAACAAGAGGATTTCAGTATAGGAATAGAGAGGTTCTTCTGCAGTTGTATAGGACTCTGGTGAGACCACATCTGGAGTACTGCGTACAGCTTTGGTCTCCTAATTTGAGGAAGGACATCCTTGTGATTGAGGCCGTGCAGCGTGGGTTCACGAGATTGATCCCTGGGATGGTGGGACTGTCTTATGAGGAAAGATTGAAAAGACTAGGCTTGTATTCGCTGGAGTTTAGAATGATGAGGGGGGATCTTATAGAAACATATACAATTATAAAAGGATTGGACAAACTAGATGCAGGAAAAATGTTCCCAATGTTGGGCGAGTCCAGAACCAGGGGCCACAGTCTTAGAATAAAGGGGAGGCCATTTAAGACTGAGGTGAGAAAAAACGTTATCACCCAGAGAGTTATGAATTTATGGAATTCCCTGCCACAGAGGGCAGTGGAGGCCAAATCACTGGATGGATTTAAGAGTTAGATACTCTAGGGGCTAGTGGAATCAAGGGTTATGGGGAGAAGGCAGGCACGGGTTATTGATTGGGGATGATCAGCCATGATCACAATGAATGGCGGTGCTGGCTTGAAGGGCCGAATGGCCTCCTCCTGCACCTATTGTCTATGTTTCTGTGGCTCCCTGACTCGCTCCAGCATTTTGTGTCTATCTTCAGAATATGATAGACACATCAATCAGCATCTTTGGGAAGGTTTCTTCCTGCACATTTTATCTGCTCCACTGCGAAATCTCCTCAAGGTATGTCTACTTTGAAAAACGTCTCCTCCTCTCCAACGGGAGTTCTGCAATAACCTCTCTCAGGGTCTGAGGAAGGGTCTTGACCTGTGATCTCACCCATTGCTTCTCTCCAGAGATGTTGCCTGGCCCGCTGAGTTGCTCCAGCATTTTGAGTCCATCCTCATCGGAACTGTTGCATCAATAAATGCTTCAATCAAGACGGAAATCACGACATGCCTTTTATGTTGAACATAACTCCCTCCATACAGAGCGCACACAAGCCAATGCTGGAGGGTTCACGCTGTGGAAATGTTTTAGATTTCAACGATTGAAGTTTTACTTTTGAAACTCTCACACATTTTACCCACACATAAGAACCAGAAAATCAGTGGAAGAGTGAAAATAATGAGCGACATCTAGACTAACCTTGAGGGAAACATAGTTCCTGATAACCCTCTCTCTCTCCCCCTCTTCTTCTCTCTCTTTATCCCTCGCTCCACCCCTCTCTCTCTTTCTGTCTCAATCTGTCTGTCTCTCTCTCTACTTCTCACCCAATCTCTTTTTTCTCTCTGCCATTTAGCTCTGGCTCTGTCTGTCAGTCTGTTTCTGTCTCTCCCTCTCTCCCTCTCTCTCTTTCTCTCTCTCTCGCTCTCTTTCCCCTCTCTGTCTCTCTCTCTGTGACTGTCTCTCCCTCTATCTCCTTCCCTTTCGCTCCCTCTCCCCCTCTCCCTCTCTCTGTCTCTCTCCCTCTCTCTGTCTCTCTCCCTCTCTCTCTCTCTCCCTCTCTCTCTCTCCCTTTCGCTCCCTCTCTCCTCTCCCTCTCTCCCTCTCTGTCTGTCTCTCTGTCTCTGTCTCTCTGTCTCTCTGTCTCTCTCTCTCTCTCTCTCTCTCACCCTCTCTCCTTCCCTTTCTCTCTTTCTCACTCTCTCTCTGTCTCCTCTCTCTGCTTCTCTGTCTCTCTCTCTCTCCCTCTATCTCTCTCCCTCTCTCTCCCTCTCCCTCCTTCTCTCCCTCTCTGCCTCTCTTTCTATCTTTCTCTCTTTCTCTTCCTCTCTCTCTCTTTCTCTCTCTGTCTCTGTCAGTCTCTCTCTCTCTCTGTGACTGCCTCTCTCTCTCGCTCCTTCCCTTTCTCTCTTTCTCTCTCTCCCTCTCTCTCTCCCTCCCTCTCCTTCTCCCTGTCTCTCTCCCTCTCTCTGTCTCTCGCTCTCTCTCCCTCTCGCTCTCTCTCCCTCTCGCTCTCTCTGTCTCTCTCTCTCTCTCTCTCTCTCTCTCTCTCTCTCTCTCTCTCTCTCTCTCTCTCTCTTCTCTCTCTCTCTTTCTCTCTCTCTCTCAATTCAATTAAATTCAATTAAATTTCAATTTAAAACCTTTATCGGCATGATAAAGTGCATTGTTGTATTGCCAAAGTATCAAACATGACATATATATTTAAAATGCATAAGCATAAATACAAGTATACAGTGCATGGATAGATATGTCCCTATACATAAACTCGCAATAGGCCTATAGCCCTTTATTCATAGCTACACATTCTTGCAGCTGTAAGCAGTACAACAGAATAGCAAGTTTAGCAATTTAATATTAGTTTCTTAGCGTCAGTTAACGTCAATTAGTGTGTACGTCTCTCACTCTTTCTATCTGTGTTCCTCCATCTATCTATCTCCGTCTAATTCAAAGTTGCGTTACCCAACCTCATGCATCACTTCAGGACTCATGAAGCATTCATGTGGTTTCATTTGATTCAGCTATAAAATATCGCTCTCAGGGGTTAAATTGGCAGAGCTGAAAATGCGAGCGTACATATTTCAAGGAGACGTTTCAACTTCAAGGCTTTAACACAAAGGAATAAAAGTAAGTCATTGAACACACACACACATCCCAACACACCCACGCAGCCTAGGCTCCAGCTGCCTCAACTATTTCCCAGTCCCCAATGTCTCTCACCTGCACCAGAGTAAGTAAGTAAGTATGTAATTTTTATTTATATAGCACTTTTAAATCAAATCACGTTGAAGCCAACGTGCTTTACAGAGAAAATGTTTTTGATTACATCCATATAAACTAAAAAAGGGAAAAAAGACACAATACACTATAGGATTCAACATGAACGTCCCCCCAACAGCAGAATTAACACTTTCCACTGTGAGGGAAGGCACCAAAAAGTGCAGTCCTCCTCCTCCTCCTCCTAGTCCACCCGAGGTCGGGGCCTACGTGAGGCCTCCGCTGCCAGCCGCTACAATAGGCCCTCTTGCCGGGAAGATGGAACTCTGGCGTCGGGTGAGATC
Organism: Okamejei kenojei; assembly: GCA_035221665.1. NCBI lineage: Eukaryota > Metazoa > Chordata > Chondrichthyes > Rajiformes > Rajidae > Okamejei > Okamejei kenojei. Next base: position 13,174,843 of record CM069167.1, on the reverse strand, counting down.
GGATTATAAACATAATCAACCTACAATTCCAGACAAAGATGCTGCCAGGCTACGATTAACAGAGCCGCTGTCTTGCACCTCCAGAGACCAGGGATTAGTCCTGACCTCCTGCTGTCCTTGTGGAGTTTGCACGTTCTCCCGGTGACCCCGTGTGCTTTTCGTCTGGGAGCTCTGGTTTCCTCCCACTTGCTGATGGCGTGTAGGATGGAGGATGAATTGGCCTCTGTAAATTGTCCCTAGTGTGAGTCTGGGAGGGGGGGGTTGATGGGAAAGAGGAGAGAACAAAATAAAATGAAAGTCAGATTAGTGTAAATGGGTGGTTGATGGCCGGCAGAGATTCAATGGGCCGAAGGGCCTGCTTTTGTGCCATATGTCTCTCTCTCTATAACCAAACAGGACTCCCTCTCCAGGACACCCGACGATGTGACCTCAGACCTTACTTTAGACTTTAGATTCTAAAGGAATTTAAGTGGTTCTCTAGTTTCCGGAAGAAATCACAATGTAACAAATTCGGCCCATGGATGCCAACAGGATTAACATGCTCCTCAGGAAGGCTGGCTCCGTCCTGGGGTGGGGTTGGATTAATGGGAGGTGGTCTTGGAGGGTTGGATGCTCCTCAAACTGCGGAGCATCCTGGACAATACAGCTCACCCCCTCCATGACACACTGGTCAACCTGAGGAGCACCTTCAGCAACAGACTGGTTCCACCAAGATGCAGCACAGAACGCCACAGGGGATCCTGCTTCCCTGTGGCTATCAAACTGTACAACTCCTCCCCCTTCTGTCGTGGGGTAGACTGACTCCACCCTCCCCCCTCCCCCCCCCCCCCCCCCCCAATCTTTGCACATCCACAATCCTTTCCACTCGTCACTTTCACTTCATGTTTCACATATCTTGTGTTTTATAGAAACATAGAAACATAGAAATTAGGTGCAGGAGTAGGCCATTCAGCCCTTCGAGCCTGCACCGCCATTCAATATGATCATGGCTGATCATCCAACTCAGTATCCCGTACCTCCCTTCTCTCCATACCCTCTGATCCCCTTAGCCACAAGGGCCACATCCAACTCACTCTTTAAATATAGCCAATGAACTGGCCTCAACTACCCTCTGTGGCAGAGAGTTCCAGAGACTCACCACTCTCTGTGTGAAGAAAGTCTTTCTCATCTCGGTCTTAAAGGATTTCCCCCTTATCCTTAAGCTGTGACCCCTTGTCCTGGACTTCCCCAACATCGGGAACAATCTTCCTGCATCTAGCCTGTCCAACCCCTTAAGAATTTTGTAAGTTTCTATAAGATCCCCTCTTAATCTCCTAAATTCCAGAGAGTATAAACCGAGTCTATCCAGTCTTTCTTCATAAGACAGTCCTGACATCCCAGGAATCAGTCTGGTCATCCCAGGAATCAGTTGGTCATCCAGGAATCAGTCTGGTTATGACTGTCGGCAGATCAATTTCCTTCCTGGGATAGACAAACTCAGTCTGGCAACCCCTGATTTTAAAGAACTAGGTGATATATCAAAACTAAGATAATCCTTGGTGAAGGAAATACGGCACATCTTGGTGCACATTACGAAACAACATCATAACCTGAGAGACGGTGAATGACCAACATGCACATATGCACACACTAATTGACATGAACTGACACTAAGAAATTAATATTGAATTGCTAAACTTGCTACTCTGTTATACTGTAGCCATCAATAAAGGGCTATAGGTCTACTGCGAGTATATGTACAGGGACATATCTATCCATGCACTGTATACTTGTATTTTTATTTATGCATTTAAAATATGTATGTTATGTTTTATACTTTGTAATATAACGATGTATTTTATCATGCCAATAAAGTTTTTAAAATTTAATTGAAAATTGAAATTGAATTGAATTGAAAATTGAATAAAGTTCTATCGTATCGTATCGTAGACATTAGAGATACAGCGTGGAAACAGGTCCTTTGGCCCACCTCCAGCGCCTTCCTGCCTCACCTCTCCTTTTCTCCTCCCAAGAACTCAATTCCTTTTTGAGCTCAGTCACCTCGTCCTTTGTATCTGTCCTTTCCCCGTTTCTGCTTTCAAAGTGCAGCATCTCTGGAGGGGAGGAATGGGTGACGCTATTCAGACTCAACTGCCTGTCCTGCTGAGTTACGCCAGCATTTCGTGTCTATCTTCTACATAGACTTTGGGCATTGTTATTGTTTGCTTATTTATATATATATACAGTGAGAACAGGTGAGTGATGGTCGACGTGGACTCGGTGGGCCGAAGCACTTGTTTTCATGCTGTATCTCTGCACTATACTAGACTCTAAAAATATTCAGAGAAACAAGAAAGTGCAGGTGCTGGTTTATAAAAAAATATGACGCAAAGTGCTGGAATAATTCAGCAGGTCATAGAGTCCTGGAGTGATACAGCGCATTAACAGGCCCTTCGGCCCAACTTTCCCACACCGGCCAACATGTCCCAGCTACACTAGTCCCACCTGCCTGTGTTTGGTCCATATCCCTCCAAGCCTGTCCTATCCATGTACCTGTCTAACTATTTCTTAAATGTCGGGATAGTCCCAGCCTCAACTACCTCCTCTGGCAGCTTGTTCCATACACCCACTGCCCTTTGTGTGAAAAAGTCACTTCTCAGATTCCTATTCAATCTTTTCCCCTTCACCTTCAACCTGTGTCCTCTGGTCCTCGATTCCGCTACTCTGGGCAAGAGATTCTGTGCATCTGCCAGATCTATTCCTCTCATGATTTTATGCACCTCCATAAGATCACCCCTCGTCCTCCTGCGCTCCAAGGAATAGAGTCCCAGGTCAGGTAAGATTTCTGGAGAACATCGACAGATGACGTTTCGGGTCGGGACCCTTCTCCGGTCTGACCCGCTGAGTTACTCCTTGTGTCCAAACCCATTCGGTTGCTCTCGCCACCTCTCTGATCGTCCCGCGTTTAAACCGTTTATTTGGCTGTGAGTCGACCTGCCCATTGTCCTTAAGAAATATAATTCTGGTCTAGCTGTGATGCAGAGGTCTTCGGAGGGGTCTGTGTGTTTTCAGGCTGGTGAAGGCACAGGACTGAACTGTGTGTCTACTGAACTGTGAGTCTACCCTTTATGTGGTTGTTATATGCTTTATGTGGCTATATGGTTAACCCTTTATTTGCTTGCATTAAATGATTTGTTAGCCAGCAATGCGCTTGCAATAAATGATTCCTCCGACCGTGAGTGGAGCCGTAAACTCCTATTAGTTGTACAGAGCTCTGGTGAGACACATCTGGAGTATTGTGTGTGTGTGCAGTTTTGGACTCCTAATTTGAGGAAGGACATCCTTGCTATTGAGGGAGTGCAGCGTAGGTTCACGAGGTTAATCCCTAGGATGGCGGGACAGTCATATGAGGAAAGATTGGACTTGTATTCACTGGAATTTAAAAGGATGAGAGGGGATCTTAAAGAAACATATAAAATTATAAAAGAACTGGACAAGCTCGATGCAGGAAAAATGTTCCCAATGTTGGGGGAGTCCAGAACCAAGGGCCACAATCTAAGAATAAAGGGGAGGCCATTTAAAACGTTTCCACCCAGAGAGTTGTGAATTTGTGCAATTCTCTGCCACAGAAGGCAGTGATGGCCAATTCACTGGATGAATTTAAAAGAGAGTTAGATAGAGCTCCAGGGGCTAGTGGAATCATGGGATATGGGGAGAAGGCAGGCACGGGTTACTGATTGTGGATGATCAGCCATGATCACAATGAATGGTGGTGCTGGCTCAAAGGGCCGAATGGCCTTCTCCTGCACCTATTTTCTATGTTTATATGTAGGACGGCTGCCGCCCTGGGACCCGCAGCAGCAAGGAGGGGGCGGCGAAGTGTCTCCCCCCCCCCCCCCCGCAACAACTCTACACATCTGGAGCAGAAGGGTCTCGACCTGAAACGTCACCCATTCCTTCTCTCCAGAGATGCTGCCTGTCCCGCTGAATTACTCCAGCTTTTTGTGTCTATCTTTGGAGCAGATAGGTCTTGTCTTGAGCTCTCGCCCAAGGACCTCAATCTCCCCCCCCCCCTCCTTTGCTTCCACCCACTGTAACAGCAGCGGTAGTGTTGCTGCCTCACAGCGCCAGAGACCCGGGTTCGATCCCGACCACAGTGGGTGCTGTCTGTACGGAGTTTGTACGTTCTCCCCGTGACCGCGTGGGTTTTCTCCGGGATCTTCGGTTTCCTCCCGGACTCCAAAGACATGCAGGTTTGTAGGTTAATTGGCTTGGTGTGTGCAGTGTAGGATAGTGTTAATGTGCGGGGATCGCTGATCGGTGTGGACTTATCAAAGATAACAGTCCCAGTGTATTTAAGAAGGAACTGCAGATGCTGGAAAATCGAAGGGAGACAAAAATGCTAGAGAAACTCAGCGGGTGAGGCAGCATCTATGGAGCGAAGGAAATAGGCCGAAACATTGCCTATTTCTTTCGCTCTATAGATGCTGCCTCACCCGCTGAGTTCTCCAGCATTTTTTTTTTTAACATCTTTTTTAAATTTTACATTTTTATTTATTAGAAGCAAATGTACAAGAGTAGAACAAACGGCATATAAAATTATACAGTTATTGTACAGCTACAATTTTGACTTTTTAGCTTTGAATTAGGAGAAAAGAAAAGAGAGCGAGAAAAAGTGAGATGTGCAAAGATAGGACCCCTAGACTACCAAAGTAGTGTAGCCAAAGAGGACATTGGCTCGAAGGGCCGAATGGCCTGCTCCTGCACCTAGTTTCTATGTTTCTAAGAGTGAGTAAAAGAAAGAAAGAAAAGAGGAATAGAAAAAAAAGGACAAAAGAAAAAGAGAGAGAAAAGTGGTGGTATACCTGCCTCTCGTCCCTCCTCACCCTCCTCACCCACCACATCCTCCAGCATTTTTGTCTTCCCAGTGTACGTAACCTCGCCCTGTTAACTCAAGGCTGCAAACCCAGACATTGGGTTTTGAAACATTCCTGGAAACTCTTCCAGCTCTGGCAGGTTGTAAATCTCGCCGACAGCAGCAGCGCACCAGGCATTCAGGCCGGGAGAACACAGGTTGCTGGGTGGTGGGTGGGAGATGGCGCGTGGGAATGTCTGAGGGTCGGTCGTGCGTGAGGGCCGGTGTCAAACCGGCCACCCATTGCCCACACTCCCTGATGTGGCCAGGGACGGGCCCAGAGTGGCCTCCTCATGTGGCTAGTGAGTGTAGACAGGGGACATGGTGAATGAGTGAGCCGGGAGTGTGAGCACTGGGTGAGGACAGTGACTCGAGTGTGGACAGTGTGTGAACAGTGTGAGCATATGCAATGAGTGTGAGCAGTGAACTTGGCAGGGAGGGTGGGCAATGATCGTGGGCGGTGCGTGAACTATGAGCGTCGCAGAGTTGTGAACAGTGAGTGTGAGCATGGCAAGGTGTGGACAGTGTGTGAACAGTGTGAGCAGAGTGTGCGGGCGGCGGGTGTGAGCTGTGAGAAGTCTCTGCCTCTATGGGTGGTGGAGGCCGGTTCTCTGGATACTTTCAAGAGAGAGCTAGATAGGGCTCTTAAAAATAGCGGAGTCAGGGGATATGGGGAGAAGGCAGGAACGGGGTACTGATTGGGGATGATCAGCCATGATCACATTGAATGGCGGTGCTGGCTCGAAGGGCCGAATGGCCTACTCCTGCACCTATTGTCTATTGCGTGTGGGCAGTGAGTGTGACCATGTTGCGTGGGTCGTGTGTGTGAGCAGAAATTGTGGACAGTCGGTGTGTGTGTTTCACCAGACCTGAAGAACGGTCTCGACCTGAAACGTCGCCTATTTCCTTTGCCCCATATGCTGCCGCCCCCTGAGTTTCTCCAGCATTTTTGTCCACCTTTTATTTTTATTAATACGATTTTGTTCGTCTTTTATTTGTTTTTATTTTAATCTTAAAATGAACGTATTTAAAATACCCAAAGAGTAAAAGAAGATTCAACGAAATAATCCTCCCCGACTGACGGCCACAATTAAAACATTAGTAAGTCATGAGGGCTATTTTAACAAAATAATGTACATTTTGAAGTATATCTAATTGACGTTTCTTGGATGCGGGCTCATTAGATTACAGCTAACTTAATGCGACCTTCCAGCATGAAAAGGTTCCCCACCCCTGCACTTGACTCTTGAACTCTTGAGTATCTTTGATCGGACTTTGCAGGCTTTACCTTGCACTAAACATTATTAACCTTATAATGTATCATCTGCACACTGTAAGTGGCTCGATTGTAATCATGTACTGACTGTCTTTCCGCTTGCTGGATAGGAAACAATAAAAAGCTTTTGACTGTACCTCGGTAGAGGTGACAATAAACTGAGCTGTGGAGGGTTTGTGGCCAGGCAGGGTTACACAAAGAGGGTTTGTGGCCAGGCAGGGCTGGGCTGGACTGGGCGGGAGGGGGGGGAGAATGGGTTCAGGGACAGGTCCGGCTCGCTTCCTGCTTGTGTTCCCCCGGAACCAACTCACTAATTACACAGTGAGCTAAAATGTGCCTGGCGCTTTTGTTACCATGGCGATGTGCTCACTTAGCTCTCTCTCTGTAAATAATCTCTCAGCTCCGTTAACTCCTCGCATCCCACATCCCAGCTCTATCTGGACCCTCGACTGAACACCATCTCCCGGAGATTGGGCTTCATGGAGTGTGTGTGTGTGTGTGTTTCACCAGCCACGTAACCTACTCCCAATCTCAGCTGCAGTAACTCAGTGGGACAGGCAACATTTCTGCAGAGAAATGTCTGCTTTTTTCTTCTTTCTTTTGTCCTGTTGTTTTACTTTATTTCAGTTGACTTTAGTTGTGTATGTGTGTGGGGTGGGGGGGAGAAACTTGCTTTTAGTCTCTTCCTTCGGGGGGGCAGCGACCTTTTCTTGTCATATCCCTCGTCTCCGTCTGCACTGAGGCCTAATCCTGGATCTGAAGCCTGGATCGCCTCAACGCAGAGGGAGAACAAGGAGGGAAGGGACAAGGACTTTAAGACTTTTGCCTTCCTTCACAGTGAGGAGGTGCCTGGTGAACTCACTGTGGTGGATGTTAAACTGTGTTTATTGTGTGTTCTGTTGTTTTATTCTATGTTCTGATTGCAAGGCACAACATTTTAGTTCATGCTGAAAGGTCTGAATGACTTTTACTTTGACTTTTGACTGAGAAGGAATGGGCGACGTTTCGGGTCGAGGCCCTTCTTCAGACCCATCTCAGCTTCCTTGGAACGAGAGGGACCTCGCCTTAAAGTACAGGAAGAACAGAACCTTCGGTCCACCCAGGGTGGAGCGGTGGCGCAGCGGTAGAGTTGCTGCCTCACAGCGCCAGAGACCCGGGCTCGATCCTGACTGCGGGTGCTGTCTGTACAGAGTTTGTACGTTCTCCCCGTGACCTGCGTGGGTTTTCTCCGGGTGCTCCGGTTTCCTCCCACACTCCAAGGACAGGTGCATAGTGCGCAGAATAGTGTGAGGTGTTCGCTGATTGATGCCAATTCAGAGGGCCAAATGTATCTTGCTATATCGCTAAACTAAACAAACCCTTAAGACGCCAGGCTAATCATTGTCACCTGAGTCACTGGATCACTGGACCTGAGCCCCTGCACCTATTTTCTACGTTTCTAAGATGAACATTGAAATCTTCCAGAGCCAGTGTGAGTGGTAAACATTAACGTGTTCACCTCCAATATTAGAACAATTGCCCCTTACACAGATACATAGACAATAGGTGCTTCGGCCCTTCGAGCCAGGATGGCCAGAATTCGGTCCTTTGAGCCATTCAATGTGATCATGGCTGATCATCCACAATCAGTACCCCATTCCTGCCTTCTCCCCACATCCCTTGATTCCCTAAGAGCTCTATCTAACTCTCTTTGGAATGCATCCAATGAATCGGCCTCCACTGCCTTCTGAGGCAGAGAATTCCACAAATTCACAACTCTCTGGGTGAAAAGGTTTTTCCTCATCTCAGTTCTAAATGGCCCACACTTTATTCTTAAACTGGGGTCCCTGGCTCTGGACTCCCGCAACATAGGGAACATGTTTCCTGCATCTAGCATGCCCAATCTCTTAATAACTTTATATGTTTCTATAAAATCCCCTCTCATCCTTCTAAATTCCAGTGAATACAAGCCCAGTCACTCCGTTCTTTCATCATATGACGGTCCTGCCATCCCGGGGATTAACCTCTATTGAACTTATTTGAATCATGATTCATCACTTGAAGCGATGGTAACCAGAGACATAATAAGACACAGAGTGCTGGAGTAACTCAGCAGGTCAGGCACCATCACTGGAGAACATGGACGTCTAAAGAAAGTTCCCAACCCAAAACATCACCTATTCATGTACTCCAGAGATGCTGCCTGACCCACTGAGTTACTCTAACATGTTGTATCTTTTTTTATAAATCCGCAACTGTAGTTCCTTGCATCTCCTTGGTAAGCGGAAGGTTTGAGGAAGTTTTATTTGATATTTGGAGTCAATGTGGAGGTCTCTGGGCTGTGTGTATACCTCTGAACATCATCCTAGGTAGCCCATAGAACTCTCCACTTTGACACCAGACCCTTCCATTCCAAATGTGTCCGGAATCATTGCGGAGAACTTTGTGGACCCAAGATTATCACAGGAAAGATGGAGAGATCGTTATGGAGGAGGGGAGGGAATGATTTGGTGAGTGTGACTGTCACGTGTTGGTCGGATGCTCAGTGTGACTCCTCTTCCAATGTAACCTCAAGTCCTGGATACTCAGGAGCAGAACTTCACGGGGAAAGGCTGAGTTTGCCCAGAGGCAGACACAAAAGTAACTCAGCGGGTCTTTGCAGCATCCCCGGAGAAAAGGAATAGGTGACTTTTTTTGGGCCGAGACCCTTCTTCAGACTGTTCATTTTCTCCAGAGATGCTGCCTGACCCACTGAGTAGTTGAAGGAGTAAATAATGATGACCATAAAAATAGACAGACAGGTAGACAAGACAAGATTTTTGCCTTCCACCACAGTGAGGAGGTGCCTGGTGAACTCACTGTGGTGGATGTTAAATATGTGTTTATTGTGTGTTTTTGTTATTTACTAAATGTATGACTGCAGGCAACGAAATTTCGTTCAGACCGCAAGGTCTGAATGACAATAAAGTTTTCCAAGTTCCAAGTTCCAAGACAAAGAGTCTGAAGAATAGTCCCGATCCGAACCTGCACCCATCCCCTTTCTCCAAAGATGCTGCCTGACCTGCTGAGTTACTCCAGCACTTTGTGCCTATCTTCGGTGTAAACTAGCATCTGCATTTCCTTCCTACACATGAGTTTGCCCATGTTGTGTTCAAAGATGATGTGTTGATGATGTGTCAATGTCAGGTCATTATGCACATCCTTGAAACTGCCACAGCTATTGTTAGTGCTGAACAGTTAAACCCCCGTAATAAACAGGATGAACATTGAGTTTTTCCAGAGCCAGTGTTAGTGGTGAACATTGAAGTGTTCCCCTCCAATAGTACAACAATTGCCTCTTTCTATTGAACGTAATTGAGTACTGATTCATCACTTGAAGAAGGCAGACAAAAATGCTGGAGAAACTGAGCGGGTGGGGCAGCATCTATGGAGCGAAGGAATAGGTGACGTTTCAGGTCGAGACCCTTCTTCGTTAATTTTTGTCTATCTTCGATTTTTCCAGCATCTGCAGGTCTTTCTTAAACATCATTTGAAGAAGACGATAGGCAGAAGCAAAAACAAGACACAGAGTGCTGGAGTTACTCAGCGGGTCAGGCAACGTCTCTGGAGAACATGGAAGTCTGAAGAAGGGTCCCAACCCAAGACATGGTGTGGATGATGTGGACAAAATCTGATCATTTGGCTGCGCTTCAACTCCCTGAGTGCAGGCAGCGACTGCAAAACATAGGGGATTGTGCAGAGTTGGTCAGGGCAGGCAGATAGATGAGTGGCCATGATTGATTGCTTGGAGGCAGTGGACTGGATGGTGCTCAAGGTCTCAGCAATGGACCGGTGCCAACATGCCACGGTTGTTACTGTGGAGGAGTGTGTTCCTACCAAGACCATTGTGTGTTCCCAAACCAAAAGCCTTGGATGAACCAGAAGGTCTATAATCTACTGGGCAGTCGCGGTGGGGCAGCGGTAGGGTTGCTGCCTTACAGCGAATGCAGCGCCAGGGGGGACCCGGATATGATCCCGACTGTGGATGCTGTCTGTGTGGAGTTTGCACCCTTTCCCCGTGACCGGCGTGGTTTTTCTCTGAGATCTTCGGTTTCCTCCCACGTACAGGTTTGTAGGTGAATTGGCTTGGTAAATGTAAAATGTGTCCCTAGTGGGTGTAGGATAGTGTTAATGTGCGGGGTTCGCTGGTCGGCGCGGAAGGGCCTGTTTCTGCGCTCTTTCTCTAAACTAAACTACTGAGGGCCAGATATGCGGCGTTCAGCCCAGTGGTATGAATATTGTTTTCTCTAATTACAAGTAACCCTTGCTTTTCCTCTCTCCCCACCAACCCCCCACCTTAGTCATCCTGCTAGTTTCACTGTTTTTATCCCTTCGTTATCATCTCCTCCACAGCCAACAATGGACCATTGTGGGCTCCTTGGTCATCAGTGCCGGCTCTGATTTGTTCTGTACCTTTTCATACCTCTAGTTTCCCTCTCCCCTGACACTCAGCCTATTCCTTTTGAGCAGTGATGCTGCCTGACCCATTGAATTACTCCAGCATTTTGTGCCTGTCTTCGGTGTAAAGCAGCGTCGATAGTGTTAATCAACAATCTTGCTCTCAGCGTTAGCAAGAACTAATCATTGACTTATTGAAGAGAAGGCTGAGGGACCATTGACCTGTCTTCATCTGATGCAGAGGCGGGAGTCAACATCTTCGGGTTCCTGGGAGTACACATCTCTGAAGATCTTGCCTGGACCTAGCACATCAGTGCATTTCAAAGAAAGCTCACCAATGTGTGCACTTCTTCCACAGATGTTTGAGATCAGGCATGTCGCTGAATACTGTATTGGACGTTTGCAGGCGTACAGCAGAGAGGTTGTAACACGGCCCCGTCCGGTAACTGAAATGCTCAGGACCGAAGGAGATTGCAGAAACTGGTGGACATTGGCCAGTCCATCACGGGTACTGACCTCCCCATCATTGAAGCGGTCTACAGGAAGGTTTTGGAGCAGGTTTATTATTGTCATGTGTACCAAGATATACATGATTGCATGCTATCAGATTGGATAATACTATACATAAATACAATCAAGTCAAACTCTAAGTACAATAGATGGAGCAAAGGGGGAGATACAAAGTGCAGAATATAGTTCTCTGCATTGTTGTGCACCAGTTCCAGAGACAAGGTCCAATGTCCGCAACGGGGTAGAGGTGAATCAGACAGTACCCGAGCTTATAGAGTTCTGTTCAAAAGCCTGATAACTGTGGGGAAGAAACTTCAGTTTAGAGATACAGCAGAGAAACAGGTCCTTCAGCCTACCAAGTCTGCGCCGACCAGCGATCACATCTACACACATGGGGCAATTTACAGAGGCCAATTAACCTAGAAACCTGCACGTTTTTGGAACGTGGGAGGAAACCGGAGCACCTTGGAAAAAACGTGTACGTGGTCAGAGGAATAATGTACAAAGTCTGTGGTCATGATGGAACCTGGGTCTCCGGTGCTGTAAAGCAGCTACTACCGCTGCGCCATCATGCTGTCCCCTATGACTCCAGAGGCTAACCCTAACCCCTTCCTGGCTGATCCTGAGTCTGGGGGTGCAAGGTCCTGGGGTGCAAGGTCCTGGGGGGTGCAAGGTCCTGAGGGCGCAAGGTCCTGGGGTGCAAGGTCCTGGGGGCGCAAGGTCTGAAGGTCCTTCAGCCCACCCAGACTTGGTGGGCTGACGGACCTGATATTAACTGCCTCCAACTCGGGACTGCCACTATTGGGAAGAAGGTACAGGAGTTTGAGAACCATGACCTTAGAGGTTCAAGGACAGTTCTTCTAGTCAACCATCCGGTTCTTCATCGATCCTGCACAACCCTAACCACAAGCCTACCTCAGCACTGAACCACTATAGATCTTACATAACTAAAGTTGCACTTTTGTGATCTGGTTTACCTGGAATATGTGAGAATTTATTCTTTATTTATCATGTGTTTAATGTGTCGGTAAATGGGCGACACAGTGGCGCAGTGGTAGAGATGCTGCCTTACAGCGCCAGAGACCTGGCTTCGATCCTGACTACGGGTGCTGTCTGTCCGGAGTTTGTACCTTCTCTCCGTGTTCCTTCATGGGTTTCCTCCCACACTCCAAAGACATACAGATTTGTAGGCTAACAATAGACACAAAAATGCTGGAGTAGCTCAGCGGGACAGGCGGCATTTCTGGAGAAGGAATGGATGACGTTTCAGATCAAGACCCTTCTTCTGGCTTTGTAGGCTTACCGGCTTGGTATAACTGTAAATTGTTCCTAGTCGGTGTAGGATAGTGTTAGCATGCGGGGATCGCTGGTTGGCACGGACCTGATGGGCCGAAGGGCCTGCTTCCATGCTATATCTCCAAACTAAATGTTTTTTAAAAGCTGCAGCAAGTAAGAATATAATTGTTTCAGTCGCAGTGCACATGACATTTAAATACTCTTGTCGCTTGAGAGTGGGTGATGGGGTGGCTGGTTGGCACCTTCAGAGGCAGCTCTGTCGAACTGAGGATCAGTCTGGATACAGTCTCCTCAACATTCACTGATAACCCAATCTTAGTAGCAGACCTGTGAGTTTGATGGTCACCCATACCAATGGTAGCTTTACTCTCAGATTCACTTCATTACCTGAAAAATGCAGACTGTTGCACGGTGAGATTTCTGTTTGTATGTACTGGACTAATCTTTCCCTATATCATCACACCCTGTATCTCTCTCCATCACCCCCTATATCTCTCTCCATCACACCATGTATCTCTCACCATCACCCCCTAGGTCTCTCTCCATCACACCCTATATCTCTCACCATCACCCCCTATATCTCTCTCCATCACACAATCCACAACCCTCCCTCACTGTCAATCCTGCTGTTATCCTTTCAACTGCTCTACTCCCCCCCCACCCCGCCCCCCCACATCCAACAACTCACCACCTCCGTCCCAACCACTGCCTCTGAGTCTAAAGGTTCCACCAATGTCACACCATTCCCCCACCTCTCTCCACTGCTCCTGCCCTCTCTCCCACCTCCTCCACACAGCCCTACTGTCCAGCCACTGCCTCACCATGACCCTAACGTCGCCCACCACCGTCCCACCGCTGCCACGAAGCCCCACCCCCAGAGCCGCACTGTCCTAATGTCCCCCGTCCCGACAGAGCCACACGTCGAGAGGTGAATCATGGGGAGCTTCACGCTTTATTTAGTCTCCCTGTGGATAAGCCTTCTGCTGTGGGATGAGCTGGACAGCGAAGAACAACTCGTTATACTCCAACACGAAGAGAAAAAATGAAGCAGCTGCAGTGAACAGAGAGCGAGAGAGAGACAGCTGGTATATAGGCAACTGGGGATGGAGCAGTTTCCCCAGCCCAGCAGCAGTGGCAGCTCCCGCCTGCCCCCGGACCCAGAGCTGGAGTGTTACCGCAGTCTGGGCTATGGTGGTGTCTGGGTTCACTGAAATGACAGGAGGGGTCGATGGGATGGGGTAAGAGCTGGATGCAACCAGAAGGTAGGGGACTGGGACACAGCCAAGGTGGAGAGGAGAATGGGTGGGGTTGGCCAGTGGGCTGAGCCTTTCAGCCAAGGGGAGAGTTACTGGGCGGGGATGGGCCACAGGTAGAGTTGGCAATAGGTCGAATTGGTGGACGATCTGTAGGCGGGCGTTGGTGGGGTCTGTGAGTGGGGCAAGGTTAAGGTGGTTCTATGAGCAGAGTTGATAATTGGGAGAGTACAGTGGGCGCAGACTGTGAGTGTGGGTGGGGTCTGGGTGGCAGACGCCGCTGAGCAATGGGTGAGGCCTGTGCCGGGCAGGGCTGGTGTGTTGGTGGGACTGGCAGTGGGCATGACAGGGGCAGTGGGTGGGACTGGGGCAGTGGGCAGGACCAGGACTAGTAGTGTATGGTGGGGCGGTTAGTGGGCAGGGCTGGGGCAGTGGGCAGGACCAAGACTAGTAGTGTAGGGTGGGGCGGTTAGTGGGCAGGGCTGGGGCAGTGGGCAGGGCAGGACTAGTAGTGTAGGGTGGGGCGGTTAGTGGACAGGGCTGGGGCAGTGGGCAGGACCAAGACTAGTAGTGTAGGGTGGGGCGGTTAGTGGGCAGGGCTGGGGCAGTGGGCAGGGCAGGATTAGTGGGGGGTGGGGCCAGTTGGTGATGGGGCTGGGGCAGTGGGGCCATCCAAGGGTAGGATATGGACAGTGGGTGGTGTCTGGTTCAATGGGCAGGGCTTGAGCAATGGGTGAAGGCCATGTCCAAAGATGATGGCTGTCAGTGGACAGGGCCTGCTAGGTGTGGGTGGGGCCATGGTTGGGGGCGGAACCAGGTAATGGGTGTGGTCTGAGACAGTGGGCGGGGCCTGTTGGAATGTGGGTGGAGCCAGCTCGGGGGGGTCTGGCCAAGGGTGGGGCCAGCTAGGGGGCGGTACATGGGTGTGGCCAGTGGGCGGAGCCAGCTAGGGAGCGGGGCCTGGGTATGGCCAGTGGGCGGGGCCAGCTAGGGAGCGGGCCTGGTATGGCCAGTGGGCGGGGCCACCTAGGGGGAGAGGCCTGGATTTGGCCAGTGGGCGGGGTCTGGGTGTGGATCGTGGGCGGGGTCAGCTAGGGGAGGGGCCTGGATTTGGCCAGTGGGCGGGGTCAGCTAGGGGACGGGGTCTGGGTGTGACCAGTGACCGGGGCCAGCTAGGAGCGGGGTCTGGGTGTGGCCAGTGACCGGGGCCAGTTAGGGGGCGGGGTCTGGGTGAGGTGAGGGGTCTGGCCAGGGAGGGGCCAGCTAGGGGGCGGGGCCATCTAGGGGCGGGTCTGGGTGTGGCCAGGGGGCGGGGTCCGGTTGTGGCCAGTGGGCGGGGCCAGCTAGGGGCGGGGTCTGGGTGGGCTAGGGGCGGGACCATCCAGTGGGGCGGGGACTGAGTGTGGCCAGGGGCGGGGCCATCCAGGGGGCGGGGTCAGGGTGTGGCCTGGGCGGGGCCATCCAGGGGGCGGGGTCAGGGTGTGGCCGGTGCGGGGCCATCCGGGGCGGGGTCTGGGTGTGGCCTGTGGGCGGGGTCCTGGGTGTGGCCAGGGCGGGGCCATCCAGGCGGCGGGGTCTGAGTGTGGCCGGGGCGGGGGCATCCAGGGGGTGGGGCCAACCAGGGGCGCGCCCATCCAGGGGGCGGGGTCTGCGTGGGGGCGGGGCAATCCAGGGGCGGGGTCTGGGTGTGGCCAGGGGCCATCCAGGGGGCGGGGTCTGGGTGCGGCCACAGGGCGGGGCCATCCAGGGGGCGGGGCCTGGGCTGAGTCACTCCCCCTCAGGCCCCAGTGAGAAACAATCAGACATCCGGTGAGGGAAGGACGCGCTTCCAGCAGGAGATTGCGCGCCGGCGTTGATGGCGCCGATGGGTGTGTGCTGTCTCTGGGGGTGGGGGTGGGAGTTGGTGCCGGGGGAGCGGGCCGTGAGCCGGTGAGCGGGCCCTGGGCCCCGGGCCGCTCACTGGATGAGACACTTCTCCCGCTCCCTGGCCTGCCCCCGGCCCATCACCTTCTCCTTGATGTACGTCAGGTCGCTGTTGATGCTGGGCCTGCGGGCGAGGGGCGACACCATGCCGAAGGCGCCCGCCTCCTTGACGCGCCGCAGGCGGAAGGACTTGCGGTGCAGCGCCTCGCAGTACTGCACGGAGATCTTGCGGTGGAGGGCCGGGCTCATCTCATGGGGCAGCTTGGCCATGCTGAACAGGGCCCGGAACATCTCCTCCACGTTCGAGTTCTTCTTGGCCGAGATCTCGAAGTAGACGCTGTTGGAGTCGCGGGCCACCAGCCGCTCGGCCTCGTCAGCCGCCACCTCCCGGTGCAGCTCGGCACGGTCACACTTGTTGCCGCACAGCGCCATGGGGATCTCCATCTCCTCTTCGGTCTTGCCCTTCAGGCACATCTTGCACTCAATGATCTGCCTGCGCAGCCGCTGGACCTCCTCGAACGAGCCTCTGCTGTCCAGGCTGAAGACCAGGATGAACACGTCCCCTGCACGACAACAGGGGGGGACAGGGTCACTGAGGGAAGGGGCAGTCATGGCCGGGGTGTGGAGAGAAGATTTAAACACCCTCAAGCCCCTTGTTCACTCCTCCCCCCCCCTTCACCACCCCCACCCCAGCATCTCTGACCGCCCCCCCCCCCCCCCCCCCCCCCCCCCACTCCCCCCCCCCCCCCACCCCCCCCCCGGCAGCTTCCCCCACTCACCACCCGGGCCATTCCCCCCCTCCTCCTCGGCTTCCCAGGTCTCCGCCTCCCACCCTCCCTCCTCCTCCTCTCTCACCCTCCTCTTCTCTCTCTCCCCCCCCCCACATCCCTTCCTCCTCCGACCCACCCAGTCCCTGCTGACCATCACACACCCATACACACTAATCCTACTTGATTTTTCATATTCACTCTGCCTAGATTCTACCATGCATCTACACTCTAGGGGGACAGTTAATCTACCAACCCGTATGTTTTTGGGATGTGTGAGGAAACTAAACTCCACATCCACAGCGAAGGTCAGGATCGAACCTGGGTCTTGTGAGTTGAGAGGCAGTGCACAGCTTTAGCCCCGGAACTCCACACATCCAATTACTGCTTCGGACTCTCTTCCTCCCATCCTGTTCTGTATCAGCACCACTCACCACAGCCTAACCACTTCTTCACATTGCCCTGGTGCCAAAGCATTTAAATCCAAGTCCCCTGGTTTGGGAATGACCACTGCTGGGAATAGGTTTCTCCCATGTCCCTGTCTGAACACCAAGAACTTGTACAGTGAGAACACAAAATGCTGGAAACCCAGGGCAGGTCAGGCAGCAGCTGTGGAGGAGGTACCGAGTTAACATAAATAGATAGACATAAAGTGCTGGAGTAACTCAGTGAGTCAGGCAGCACTCTGGAGGTAGAGGATGGTTGGGGGACGTTTTGGGTCAGGACTGACTCTTGTCACCCATCCTCCTTTCCAAAGATGCTGCCTGACCCGCTGAGTTACTCCAGCACTGTGTGACAATCTTTGGTGTCTCTGCAGCTCTTTTTTTCTACACCGAGTTAACATTTCAGGTCGAGGTCCCTTTGTCAGAACTGATTGAATCATATTCATGGCCCAATGAATGATCCAGTATAGTTTGTTTTTGTTTTACAGACTTTGGGTTTCCATAATGTTGTCCGTCACTATCCTACCCTCTCCCGAGCTGCTTTGCTCCAAGGGGTAAAATCACAGCTTCTTGAATTGAACTCCCACCCTGCTGTAAGGGCACGGAGAGAAGGTGGGCCCCGCTGCCCAGCTCCGTGTTCACTCCTCTCCCCACGCCGTAAATCTCTCCCACATCATCGCTTGGCTTCAGATCTCTCCCATTCCAACTTCCCTTGCATAGTGTTTTAGTTTTAGAGATACAGCGCGGAACCAGGCCTTTCAGCCCACCGGGGCCGCACCGACAAGCGATCCCTGCATATTAACACTATCCTTGGGACAGTTTTTACATTTACCAAGCCAATTTATCTACATACCTGTACTTCTTTGGAGTGAGGGGAGGAAACCAAAGATCTCGGAGAAAACCCTCGCGGGTCAAGGGGAGAACGTGCGAACTCCGTACAGACTGCACCCGCAGTCAGGATTGAATCTAGGTCTCCAGCGCTGCAGGCGCTGTAAGGCAGCTACTCTACCGCTATGCCACCTTGCCGCCTAATTAAGTGCTCGATGAAGATTCGACAGAAACCATCCTGCTTTGGTACTTAAAAGCACTCTTTTTAATGACACATCCTTGAAGACACACTTTCAAGGATTCCAAGGATCAATGCCTGAGACCCAGGTTCAATCCTGACTACGGGTGCTGTCTGTACGGAGTTTGTACGTTCTCACTGTGGCCGCGTGGGTTTTTTCTGGGTACTCTGGGTTCCACCCACACTCCAAAGACGTACAGGTTTGTAGGTTAATTGGCTTGGTAAAAAATGTAATTTGTGCCGAGTGTGTAGGTTAGTGTTAGTGTGTAGGGTGATCGCTGGCTGGTGTGGACTCGGTGGGCTGAAGGGCCTGTTTCCATACTGTTTCTCTAAATGCTAAATATCTTAAGTCTTAAAGTAAAAGCAATAAAGTTAGAACTAGTTCTAAAGTGCAGTGACCAAAGCTTGAAGAAGAGCCAGGCATCTGCAGAGTTGTATCTGCGTCTGATGTCTGTTGAGTAACAGAGGGCCTGGCCAGCTGCAAGTGCGAATGGCCTCATGGGATCACGGCATGGTTAGCCTGAACTGAGATGTGGGAGAGTGGAGGTCAGGAATGGATACATAATGTTCCAAAGGCCAGAGAGTTTGTACGTCCTTTGCAAGTTCAGCGAGGACACGCTGTGGGTTATCGAGCTCTCAGCGCAGAGCCCAGAGGAGCTCCCTCTCCAGCCCACCGTTTCACCACAGAAGCAACACACTGAGGTTTATTGTCACTGAATGAGTGGGAGCTGCCACCAGGAGCTCAAGATACCTCGACATGGTTCATAAGTCATAGAAGCAGAATTAGGCCGTTCAGTCCATCAAGTCTGCTCCGTCATTCAATCGAGGCTGATCTACCTGAAGAAGGGTTTCGGCCAGAAACGTTGCCTATTTCCTTCGCTCCATAGATGCTGCTGCACCTGCTGAATTTCTCCAGCACTTTTGTCTGCCTTCGATTTTCCAGTATCTGCAGTTCCTTCTTAAACAAGGCTGATCTATCTATCCCTCTTAACCGCATTCTCCTACCTTCTCCCATTAACCCCTGACACCCTTACTAATCTGTGTAAGGAGGGGTGGGAGTTGGGAGGGATAGTATAAAGACTCTCCAGAGTGGTCTCTAGAAGTTGCCGTCACTCTGGAAGCCAGCACCCTCTCTACCTGCTCCTGTGGGCGAAAGGAACAGCAGATGATGTCTCCCTTTCAGTAGAGAGTCCAGGTGACCTCCCCACCACGGCATGGAGCAACAGCTGAGGGCTGGCAGAAATGAGCAGCAGTCTAGACTGGTCCGGAGGTCAGGAGTCTGCGCAGGACTGCAGCCCTGACCATGCAGGGGTGGGAGAGGTTGTGTCAATTATTGCAGACGGCCACAGGTCTCATGAACAAAGCATGCCGTTGAGAAGCAGGTTTACAGAGGGGTTGAGCTCCCCAATCCTGGCTCTGTGTGTTAATAAATACTGGTGAGTTGAAAACCTCACCTGTGGGAAACTTTAGGCATTCCATTATTTTTAATGTAATTCGGACTACATCAACACTGGAAGGATGCCGGGGGAATTAAAATTTCACCGGCAAGTCGGGCGCCGAATGTCCTGCAAAAACGATCCCCCATAGCTCAACGATTTTTCGCCACCTTACTCACCATTCTCCTCTGCTGCAAGTCAAATAGGTTTTGTTCCGATCGGTTAAATAGTACAAAAGTTTTGAAGGTTCCCCCACCCCCACTCCCTCACACACCCCCCCCTTCCCCACACCCCCCTCCCCTACACACCCCCTCCTGCCCCCACACCCCCTCCCCAGAGTGGTGGAACATTGCTTTGGGGGAACAGGTTGCATTGGGGGAACAGGTGAGTGGTGGAATATTGTGTTGGGGAATGGGTTGCGTCGGGGGGGGGACCAGGCCTCCCCTGTGACTGGGACCCAACGCGTCCCACTCAGTCTAGTAATTTTCTATACTTCTATCAGACCACTGGTGTTCCAAAACAATCCAAGTCTGTCCAACGTCTCCTTGTACTTAATGCAACTAATCCCATTATTCTTGTAAACGTACCCTGTACTTTTTGCAAAGCCTCCACATACTCCAAATGCACTCTGACCAAAGTCCTATAAATGTGCATCATGTCTTCCTTACTTTATACTCAATGCCCCGACCTATGAAAGCAAGCATACCATACCCTACATAAGATGCTGCCTGTCCCGCTGAGTTACTCCAGCATTGTGCATCAAACTTCATACCACACCCTTCTTTACTACTTGCGCTACTTTCAGGGAGTTATGCACTTGCACCTCAAGATCCCTTTGTACATCAATGTTGTTGAGGGTCTTGCCATTAATTCCATATTATCCCCTTATATTCGACCTCCCAAAGTGCAACACCTCACATTTGGTCAGATTAAACTCTGCCGTTTCGACGTCCATTTCTGTAGCTGACCTACATCCCACTGTATACTTTGACAGCCTTCTTCGTAGTCTGTGACTCCAGCGATCTTGGTATTATTTACAAGTTTCCCAACCCCATCTACATTTAGGTCCAAAGAAAGGCACAAAAATGCTGGAGTTACTCAGTGAGTCAGACTGCATCCTTGGAGAGCATGGATTGGTTATACTTCGGGTTGGGATCCTTCTTCAGACAGATTGTATGGAGGATGAGGGAGGAGGGCAGAACAAAGTGTGGCAGGTAACAGGTGAAAATAGGCAATGGAGGTTTTGATAAGCAAATGGTTGGACAAATGTTGAAGGCCAAAGATGAAAACACGGAATGAGTGAGACAAAAGTATTGAAGAGTTGCGAATTGTAAAGCTAGAGAAGAAATGTAAGTGGAGTGGGAGGGAAGAAATAGGTGCTAATACAGATGGGGCACAGGGGAGGGGAGAAGAAATTAGATTAAGAGTTTACCTAAAATTGGAGAATTCAATGTTCATACTGTTGGGTTATAAGCTACCCAAGCGCAATACGAGGTGATGTTCCTCCAGTTTGCGTGTCAGCCTTACTTTGACAATGGAGGAAGCCCGGGACAGAAAGGTGAGTATGGGAAGGGGAGTTAAAAATGGTTGGCAACTGGGAGATGAAGTAGGCCTTGGTGGACTGAGTGCAAGTGTTGAGCAAAGCAGTCAGCGAGTTTACACTTGGCCTCACCGATGTACAGGAGGTCACATTGGGAACCGGATGCAGTAGTTGAGGTTGGAGGAGGTACATGTGAACCTGTGTCTCACCTGGAAGGACTGCTGGGGTCCCTGGATGGAGGTGAGGGAGGAGTAGGTGTTGGAATAGGTGTTAAATCTCCTGTGGCTGCAGGAGAAAGTACCTGGGGAGGCAGTGGTTTGGGTGGGAAGGGATGAGTGAACCGCGGAGTTGCAGAGGGAGCGTTCTCTGCAGAGGCGGAAAGCTGATGTGGCAGAGATGGAGGAACGGAGAGTCGGGGATTGCAAGAGGCAGAGTTGGAAGAAGTGTAGTCCAAATAGCTGTGGGAGTTGGTAGGTTGGAGCAGATGTAGGTCAATAGTCGTTACTCTGTGATGGAGACATCAAGATCAAGAAAGGGGAGAGGTGAATTTGAGGGCAGGGTGGGTTAGTGGTGAAGTTAATAAAAATCAACGAGGTTTGCACGGGTGCAGGAGCCATCTTCTAGATCCGGCTACTTATGAAGGGCTTAATCAAATGTCTTAAGGGCCTGTCCCACGTTCACGACCTAATTCACGGCCTTTTTTACTCGTGGACATTTTTCATCGTGCTAGAAAAAACGCCCCGACCTACTTGATGCCATGCGTACCTACGACCTACCTACAACCTTGTGACGACCATGCTGCGAGTACGAGTCAAGGGCAAACTCGGCAGAGGTCGTGAATTAGGTTGTGAAAGTGGGACAGGCCCTTTACGAAAACCCAAGTAGACAACATCCTCAATGATCACGTTCGTCACCTCCTCATAAAACTCAAATCAAATTAGTAAGACACGACCTGCTAGGTACAAAGTCACGTTGACTGTCCCTAATGAACTCATTCTCCAAATGGGAGTAAATCCTATCCTGAACAATCCTCTCCAATAGTTTCCTTACCACTGAGGTGAGGCTCACTGGCCTATGATTACCTGGATTCAAACTACTGTCCTTTAAATAAAAATAGTAACACTGGAGCTCTTCTCCAGTCTTCTGGGACCTCCCCTGTGGCTAGAAACGATGCAAAGATCTTCATCAAGGCTATTGTTCCTCAACCTTATTTTGGGTTTTATTAGAGCAATGTAGGAGGCTAAAGGCAGAGGTCAGAGAGAGACACATGATCTGCAGGTGCTCGCATCTTATGTAAAATATTAAATGCTGGAAGAATTCAGTAAGTCAGGAAGCATCTCTGGAGGACGTGGGGAGGTGACGTTTAGGTTCGGGACTCTTCTTCAGACTGCTGAGTCAGAGTGAGAGTGGACGTGAGGGGAAGAATGACATTAAGCAGGAAGCTCAGGGTGACTGCTGCGAGCTGAATGCAGGTGTTCAGTAAAACAAACATCTAATCTCTGTTTAGTTTCTCTAATACAGAGAACACATCGTGAACATTTAAACTAGTGGAAGAAGAAACTGCAGAGGAGCACAAAATATCATGGAGGCTTTGGAGAGAGTGCAGCATAGATTTAACCAGGATGCTGCCTGTATTAGAGGATTATACCTATGAGGAGGTTGAACCAACTTGGATTGTGAGGGGAAGTCAGTAGCTGAGGGAATAGTCAATAAAATTACAAATGGTATAGATAGGGCAGAACTTTTTTCCCCATGAGAAAATATGGAAGACTAGAGGGTATAAGCTGTAAGACCCGCTGTCAGGGGTGGCGATTGAGGCAGATATGATAGTGATGTTTAAGAGGCTTTTAGATAGGTGCATGTATATGTAGGGAATGGATGAATTTGGATCGCGTGGAGGCAGAAGTTTAACTTGGCTTTGTGTGAGCTGAAGGGCTTGTTCCTGCGCTATCCTATGTTCTTAATTATTAACCTTTCTGTCCTGGGTCTCCTCCATGGCCAGTGTGAGTCCCACCGCAAATTGGAGGAGCTGCTTTGTTTGGGCAGTTTACACCCCAGCGGTATGAACAATTACTTCTGCAATTTCAGGTAGTCTTTGCTTTCTCCCACCTTCCCCTCCCCTTCCTAGCTCTCCCACGGCCTACTGTCTCTGCCTCTTCCTTTCTTCTTCCCTCCCCCCCCCCCCCATCATTCTGAAGAAGGGTCTCAACCCAAAACGTCACCTATTCCTTCGCTCCTTAGATGCTGCCTCACCCGCTGAGTTTCTCCAGCATTTTTGTCTACCTTTGATTTTTCCCGCATCTGCAGTTCTTTCTTCGACATGTGAGATTGGATTAGAGGCAAATAAATGAGGCACTGGGATTGATGGATGGCTCCGTGACTAGACTAGAACAGACTCAGTAGGCTGAACAGCCTTCTATGTTATAAGGAAATATGAGAACAATGTGGGAAATGTGAGTGTTTCTTTTATCTGTGCATGGGAATAATCTTCTGGCTCATTTTCACAGTTCCACGGGAAAGGACGGCATTCCAAGAACTAAGTTGAGCAAGGTTTGTTGGATCATTATCACAACATAATAGTGTGGTCACGGTGGCGCAGCGGTAGAGTCGCTGCCTTACACCAAATGCAGCGCCGGAGACCCGGGTTCGCTGTCTGTACGGAGTTTGTACGCTCTCCCCGTGACCTGCGTGGGGTTTTTCTCCGAGATCTTCGGTTCCCTCCCACACTCCAAAGACGTGCAGGTTTGTGGGTTAATTGGCTTGGTAAATGTACAAATTGTCCCTAGTGGGTGTAGGATAGTGTTAATGTGCGGGGATCGCTGGTCGGCGCGGACCCGGTGGGCCAAAAGGGCCTGTTTCCGCGCTGTACCTCTTAACGAAACTAAACTAAACTTTTGGTCTGGATTCTAAACAGAAGACTGGCGCGTTTCTGTCGTGGTCGGCTAGGAAAACCTATTGTCCATGATTTAAGAAGGAGCTCCGGGTAAGCTGAGATGAGTGACCGCAGGGTAAACAACATACTCGAGGACCAGTCTCACCCCCGGTCACTCCCTCTTCTCCCATCAGGCAAGAGGTACGGGAGTGTGAAAACGCACACCTCCAGATTCAGGGACAGTTTCTTCCCAGTTATCAGGCGACTGAACCATCCAATCAACAACTGGAGAGCAGTTCCGACCTACTATCTACCTCATTGGAGACCCTTAGACTACCTTGAATCAGACTCTACTGGACCTTATCTTGCATTAAACATTATTCCCTTTATCATGTATCTGTACACTGTGGATGGTTTGTAATCATGTATGGTCAATAGACATTAGGTGCAGGAGCAGGCCATTCGAGCCAGCACCGCCATTCAATGTGATCATGGCTGATCATCCACAATCAATACCCCATTCCTGCCTTCTCCCCATATCCCCTGACTCTGCTATCTTTAAGAGCTCTATCTAACTCACTCTTGAAAGCACCCAGAGAACCGGCCTCCACCGCCCTCTGAGGCAGAGAATTCCACAGACTCACAACTCTCTGTGTGAAAAAGTATTTCCTCATCTCTGTTCTAAATGGCTTACCCCTTATTTTTAAACTGTGGCCCCCGGTTTTGGACTCCACCAACATTGGAAACAGGTTTCCTGCCTCTCGCGTGTCCAAACCCCCAATAATCTTATATGTATCAATAAGATCCCCTCTCACCCTTCTAAATTCCAGAGTGTACAAGCCCAGCCACTCCATTCTATCAACATATGACAGTCCTGCCATCCCGCAATTAACCTTATGAACCTGCGCTGCACTCCACTCCTTTCCGCTGACTGGTCAGCATGCAACAAAAGCTTTCCACTGTACCTCGATGCACATGACGATAAACTAAACTAAAACACTAGAAAACTACAACTGGGCCATTGTAGGGCAAGATGTAGGATACAAGAGGCAGCTCAGGCAAAGGTGAGACACAGTGCCAAGGCAAGAGGGCATTAATGAGGCCTTGGGGAGATGGGTTTTATGCACTGATTTAGAGACGGAGCGGGGTGGGAGGTTGCAACCTTCACGTGGTCCGCCCTGTTTCGACGAATGCAGTCAACCTGGCGTGCACAATCAAATAAGATCAAATAGGACAATTTGTCCTACAACTTTAGGCTGTGCACGCCACACGCAAGAAGGAGAAGAAGAGAGGGAGCAAGGAATACATCTGGTGAGCAGAAACTAAGCCCTATGAGGGAAGTGTGGATATCTGCAGCAGCTCACAGTAGATAGATATGGTATGCCTTCAGTCTGGATTTCCCTTGTGAAGTGATACCAGGAACATCAATGGCCAGGAAG
The DNA here is from genome assembly GCA_035221665.1 of Okamejei kenojei. Classification (NCBI taxonomy): domain Eukaryota; kingdom Metazoa; phylum Chordata; class Chondrichthyes; order Rajiformes; family Rajidae; genus Okamejei; species Okamejei kenojei. The sequence continues at coordinate 13,149,712 of CM069167.1, read as the reverse complement.
CATTAAGGTGAGGGACAGAAAGGTGATGATTGTCCATTAGGCTGATAGAGACGCAGGGAAGCTTCATCCATTTGTTGTGACTTCACTCATCTCTTACCAATACAAAAGAGAGTTGATGGGATGTATGTGTATGGCCTCTGTTGAACAAACTCTCACTTATACAGCTGCACATTGCACTACTCCCAGTTGACAGGACAATATGAAAGGATGCTCTGTTAACATTCAGCTCCACAGCTTGTCCAAGGTCCACAGAGAGTGCTTTACTGTGGAGATATTCATGGCGCAGGGGACCTCAGTGACGGCATCACTGGCAGTTCTCCATCATCTGTGGAGTGTATGAAGACCGGAGATGGGGGGTGAAGAGCTCATTCCCACAGAATTTCCATTGAAGCCATATCCTACCACAGCATCTCTGGGGAAAATGCATTCCCAGGCTCTGTTTTTCCAAGAACCGGAATGCAGCGACATGCGATGTTCTGCATGAAGAGGTCGTTTGTCCGTGCTCTTTGACAGTGAAGGTCACGGTGGCTCCACTCTCTACTCAGCGGATCATTCCCCGAGCCCAGCGCCGACGTTTACACGGGCTCCCGCACTGCTGCAGCGAGGGACTGGCTCAGAAACCGCGTTCGCTTAGTTTTGGGGTTGTCTACTGTGATTTCAGTGAGGACTTGGTAGCATCACAGACACTGGGATTTGCCAGTGTGGCTGGCCCCCATCTCTGTAAGGGCATGAACTCCATCAATAACCTGGACCGTCAATATGTGCGCTCACGGGTCGCTCGACCCGTTTTTGTCAAAAGGGTGAACTCTGATTTCCAGTTACTGCATGCTGTCCGCTATTCTCCACTCTGCACTCACTCCCAGAGGGTGGAGGCGAGGACCTAGGCAGTCACCTCCCAGCTGGGTTGAACGCCAGCAACATAAATTAATTCACAGCAGAGAAGATTGAATGTATGCTGAATGTAATGTTGGAAGAAGGCACTTGACAAATGCCCCACAGAGTGGTGGTCCATCAAGTGGTTTTATGGATGCACAATTAAAAAGGATGAATGGATTGGGAGGAGGCAAAATTGCCGGAGAAACTCAGCGGGTGAGGCAGCATCTCTGGAGCGAAGGAAATGGGCAACGTTTGGGGCCGAAACCCTTCTTCAGACCAAATGGATTGGGAGTTTTAAGAAGGAACTGCAGATGCTGGAAAATCGAAGGTAGACAAAAGTGCTGGTGACACTCAGCGGGTGCAGCAGCATCGATGGAGGGAAGGAAATTGGCAACGTTTTGGGCCAGAACATTGCCTATCTCCTTCGTTCCATGGATGCTGCTGCACCCGCTGAGTGTCACCAGCACTTTTGTCGACAAATGGATTGGGAGGTTGTTTGCACTGGCGCTTGCTCCCTGATGGTCTGGTTTTGGGTTCATCTTACAATTTCAGCTGAATTTGCACCATCGTAAAGTTGCAGATCAGATGAAACTTGTAGTAAATAGTCACGCAGATAGAAGGCATCAGAGGCTGCAGATGCTGGGATCGTGAAACAGGCGATTGGGAGAACTCAGTGGAGGGAAATTGACAAACAATGTTTTGGGTCGGGACTTTCTTCAGATTGATGCAGTAGAAGGGAGATGGTGGATTCATATAATTACAACAAAAATCAGGAATGTACGGAGAATGCTCTATTACCCATTCAAAGAGACCACACGCACTCACTGGGTTGAATGGTGCCTTTCTGTGCTGTCTAATTCCATGATGTTCTAATTTAAGTCTTTCATTTCTCTTTCCTTCACTGATTGCTCATTTTATTCTTCACCTCCTGCATTCCTTTAAAAATAAAACAATTTAAGTCAAAGTATCTCACTTAGCACTCAGGATGTGTTCCTGGCCTCGCGAGTGCTAACTGAATCAGCTCTAAAGGGGACATTACGCATATGGAGATGGATAGGAAATTAACACTACCAGTATCTCAAGAATGATAAATGAGGATTTTGTTAATATATAAAAGAGCGGTAATACATCTGAAAGAATGAGCTCCACCCCCTCCCCTTCACCCCCTTCCCTTCCTCCCTCTACACCCTCCCCCTCCCATTCCTCTCTTCCCCCTCGCCCCTCTCTGCCCCCCTCTCTCGGTCTCTGCTCCCCTCTCTCTGTCTTGCGCCCCCTCTCTCGGTCTCTTCCCCTCTCGCCCTGTCTCTGCACCCCTCGCTCTCTGTCTCTGCCCCTCTCTCTCTGTCTCTGCCCCCTCTCTCTCTGTCTCTGCCCCCTCTCCACCCCCCCCCCCTCTCTAGACGTGCCTGCGAGTTGGGCGCTATGCGCCAGTGCATAAGGCGGGAATGGTGTAAAAGGAGCCAATGAATAATACTAATATAATATCAAGGGGGGTGGTTAGTGTGTGTATGCGGGGGGTAGTTAGTGTGTGTGTGACACCGCAGGCCGCTCCCCCCCCCCCCCCCGCAACCGCGCGTTGAGGGGACGGGACCCAACGTGTCCCACTTGGTGCAGTGAGACTTAAAACAATATGCAATACAACCTGAGAAATATGAACTCACAAACACATCAGAGCAGCAGTGGGAGATGGAGACGATTTGGAAGAGGCTGCAGCTGAGGGGTTGGGCCAGACCCTGACTGTTACAGGGTTAACTGTCTTGCCCACCTCTTCTGCACACGGAGCGTTTCTTTGCAGCAGGAGATACTGTCGAGCACAACTCCCTTCACCAAGTCGCTGAGCTCCTGATCAAGGCCACTCAGAAAATCCCTCCGTTCCCTCCTCGGTCTCTGTGGTGGCGTCCATCAAAACCGTTGCGGTCGGGTATCCTTCAACCCGAGTCTCTGCAGTTGCAGTGTCAATGTCCTCCATGTGTCGTTCCAACTCTCACAGGTGAGGACCGCCTTGGACGTACTGTTATCATTGATGACCTTCCTGATGTTGTACGAACTCCAGAATTCCCACATCGAGCGCTTATCTTATTCATCTATTGTTTTCACTGGCTGATGGGAGGTGTGCTGAAGGTAGTAAACCCCGAAATTAGACATCATAGCCTAGTCCATTGCCTAGATAAGGCAAGTGATGTTTGGTGGAAGGTACACCAGGTCCCTGGAAGGCAAGTTGGGAGGCTATCCTCACTGTATCTCGGTGCATGTGACAATAATAAACTGATACCAATATCCAGGTTCTCTGAGTCTACTGGAGATTGTCAATCACCAACAGTGCTTTATGGTCAAGGTTATTTTCTTCACAGTAACACCTGCGCTGGACGAGCATGGGTTTCAGCATGCAATCTCCCTGGGCATTAACCCACATAGGAGTGGCGGGCGGGGGGGGGGGGAAAGGTGGGGGGGGGGGTGTCTTTGGAGACCTCAATCCAGGTGCACGTTTTGCTACATGGGAAATGAGGTTGCATGACAGCATCCTTTCCCAAATAAACCCTGTCCAGTTACACTGAAGATGAGTGAGCAGCATAGATGCCATGCCTGATGAAGTTTAAAGGCGGTGCTCCCAGGCAGCCTGCTCGACAGTGCTCACAGCTTCACCACCGATGGGAACATGTTCTAAGTCACTGCGGCCTTCATATCTGAGGATTGCTGCACGGGAGGCCCTGAATAACCTTGTCATCGATCCCCCATCCCCCATCCCCCTGTTTCTGAAGTGGGCAAAGAAGCTCCATGATCAGGAGCTGACTTAAATGCACGCGGTGGGCAGTTCAATCCTCCACCCTTGTGCATAACGCAGTTTCACTCTACTCTAACGCAAAGCTCCTTGAATGAATGAATGAACGTGCAGCATTCACTGAAGAGTCTTGGTGAAGCTTGGATCTTGCCTGCATTCCTCAAAACCCTTTGGATGGTCAGTGGCGCAAAACTGAATCTGGACCGACCTTCACCCTGGTGCTCACCTACCTCAAACTGACAAGATACAAGATACATTTATTTGTCACATGCGTCAGTTGGCACAGTGAAATGTGAGCCATGCAATGAAAATAGAGAACACAACATGGATAGAATTCAACATAAAACATCCCCACACAGCAGAATCAAAAGTTTCCCACTGTGAGGGAAGGCACCAAAGGCAGGCTGGCAGTATCACCAAGGACCCACACCATCCTGGCCACTCACTCATCTCCCCGCTACCTTCAGGTAGAAGGTACAGGAGCCTGAAGACTGCAACGACCAGGTTCAGGAATAGCTACTTCCCCACAGCCATCAGGCTATTAAACCTGGCTCGGACAAATCTCTGAACATTAATAACCCATTATCTGTTATTTGGACTTTATCAGTTTATTTATTCATGTGTGTGTATATATTTATATAATGGTATATGGACACACTGATCTGTTGTGTAGTCAATGCCTACTATGTTCTGTTGTGCTGAAGCAAAGCACGAATGTCATTGTCCTATCAGGGACACATGACAATAAACTCACTTTAGCTTGAACTTCCTCTAATGTCCCCCAATGTTCACCCGCGGTTGGGGATTCTATGGATGCTTAATATTTTAACGCCTGTTTATATATTTTTTAGTGCTTAAATTACGTATTTTCTGTGTTAAATCGGTTAATAAAGTTATTAGCCACACTTTACTTCTTCCCAACGCCACATCACACGACCCGAGGGCGGCAGGTAGACGGAGCTGGTCATGCGGGTCCCGGCGACCGCCATCCCGCTCGGGCCGCTTCGGCCTCAGGGAGTCGGGGCCCCAGGACCCACCTGTCACTGCCGCCGGATCCCATTGGGCGAGCGGTCATGGCTCTGCGCCCGCGTTGCCCGGGCCAACGCGATTCAAGATGGCTGCCTCCAGCAGGCGGGAAGGGCGAGGCCTGGGTGTGGACAAGGGGCGTTGGACAAGGGGCGTCGGACAAGAGGCTCGACGACCGCCTCTTCTGGTGAGTTCCAAAGAGTTTATTATTTTGATATTGTATTAAACAAAGCATCTGAAGAAAGTTCCCGACCCCAAACGTCGTCTGAATATTCCCTTCACAGAAGAAAGTAGACAAAAGTGCTAGAGGAACTCAGCGGGTGCAGCAGCATCTATGGAGCGAAGTTAAACGTTGCCTATTTCCTTCGCTCCATAGATGCTGCTGCACCCGCTGAGTTCCTCCAGCACTTTTGTCCACCTTCGATTTTCCAGCATCTGCAGTTCCTTCTTAAACACTATTCCCTTCACAGATGTTGCCTGACGCGCTGTGTCCCCCCAGGCACAGCACTGTGGAGATGTTGGTTTACACCGAAGATAGACACAAAATGCTGGAGCAATACCCAGAGATGCTGCTGGACCCGCTGAGTTACTACAACATTCGGTGCCTATCCAAGGGTATTTACCGGTTGATTCTTGCTTTATAAGATGGCGTAGCTCCTCTGGATGCTCACAACACGGACCCAGAGTCTACTCCGAGTGACGCACCCCTCCCCGCGTGTCTGGGATAACATCTGTCCTGACCTGCCTTCTGACCATTATTCATAGTTGATCACAGCCCGGGTCTCGCCACCATGATCCAGCTGGATTGGTGACACTGGCCTTGGTCCGTGAGTATATATCTAGGCAAAGCCAGAAAGCCACCTGTAACGTCTTCTGATCTAATCCACCAGATAGATCGAAATATTCTTCTACCACCACAAGCCAATTTATGCGCATCCTCATTACTTCACTCATGCGGCCTCTAGCCATCCCTCTTTACCCCCCTTCGAAAGTGCAGTGTACTGCACTCTCCCCCCTTGCTTCTATTCTCTATCTTTCTAGTCTCACTCCATCTCCCCGCCGTGCCCCCTTCCACCCCATACTTTCTCTAAACATGGTATTTCTGTCCATTCTTTCCATCTTTTCCTATTTTCTCCATATTCTCATTTATCCCTCTCTCCCATTTCGTCTTTCGCTCTTTCCCCTGATGCTTTCTCTCTTTCTTTCCTTCCCTCCCATCTCCCTGTTTGTTTGATCCTCCTCCTCCTTGTAAACACACCCACCTGTCAGAATGGAAAGCCTCCTCATGGCGGGGAACGGGTGGTTGCCGGATGTGTCGAGGATGTCGAGCTGATAGATGTCACCGCGGATGTTGTAAACCTTGCGGTGGAAGTCTTCGATGGTGGGAGTGTAGTGCTCCTCGTACCTGCTGTTGAGGAAGCGCGACACGATACATGACTTGCCCACTTTGGAGGCCCCCAGGATCACCATCCTGTAGGAGTTCTTGGCGGGGACATTGAGCATGGCAGGAGTTGAATGGAAAGGCTTCATCATCACCCCACCTAGGCAACAGAAGATTCCAGTTAGACAACTGTTACTGAAAGCTCAGGCAGCAAGCTGGTCGGCTCCCTTTAAGGGTGCATCAGATACACTTTTGGGGCCTGGTTTCTGAACCCCTCTTCCCTCAGTGTTCTTTCAGATGCAGAGTCCAGCCCAATATTTAACCATGGTCAGCTGCCTATGTGGTTGCTCCAGTAGTTTGTTAGAACCATACAACACATAAATAATGTGTAGGAAGTAACTGCAGATGCTGGTTTACACTGAAGATAAGCACAAAGTGCTGGAGTAACTCAGCCGATCAGGCAGCATCTCTGGAGAAAAGGAATAGGCGACGTTTTGGGTCAAGACTCCTGATCAGACAAGGCGAACACAGAAATAGGCCCTTCAGCCCAACGGGCCTGTGCTGACCATCAACCACCCTTCTATACTAATTCTACATTTTATTCTCCCCATATTGTCATCAACTTTCCTCAGATTCTACCCCTCCCCACACACTGGGGGAAATTAACACGGCCAATGAACCAAAACACCCGCACTCTTTGGAATGTGGAAGGAAACCAGACCACCCCAAGGAAACCTACACAGTCGACAGGCACAACATGCAAACTCCACACAGTCAGCAGCCGAGGTCAGGATCGAACCCGGGTCTCCGGCGCTGTGGGGCAATAGCTGTACTCGCTGCGCCACTGTGCCGCCCCTCTGGGCAGACACTGCACCATGGGTCATGGAGAGCCTCCGTTTCCAACACTGACCTCCTCCCTGCTCCAGTAGGTGGATGTCAGAAGGGCAGAGGCCCAGTTAATCTGTGGTACCCTCTACTTGGACTGAACGCTGTATGAGTACGTGATGGGAGTAGAAGAGCAGAAGGGATGGCATTGCAGATTGGTTGCAAGCTGAAAGCAGGCCATTCTGTCTATCGAGCCTGTGTCAATGTCTTACAAAGGCTTTAAGGATTTTAACAAGAAAATGTCATCCATTACTCTCCTCCCCATACACCTGCAGATGCTGCTCGACAAGCTGAATCCTCCAGTTAATTGTTTGTGGCTGCATGCAAAGGTTAGGTCCACCCCTTTGCTTTTACCTCCTAGCCCTTTCCTTCCAGATGCTAATTCTTTTGTTTTGAATGCCAAAGTTGAATCTTCCTCCACTACCACCCTGGAAAAGTGTCTGGCCCCGATCAATAGCTGCTCCCCCTCCCTCTTTTGGTTCTTTTGCCAGTCATCTTCAATCTACTTCCAGCTTTGTAAACCCTCAGTCAACAGGAACAGTTCCTCTCTATTTGCCCTTTCCAAATCCCTCCATCAGATCCCTTTGCACCCTCCTCTGATCCAGTCAGAAAAAACACCAGCTTCTCCTGTCTATCTTCAACAATGAAGCCCTTGATCCCTAGAATCAGTTCAGTAAAGGTACTCTTTCCAAAGCCTTCACATCTTTCTCAAAGTATGACACCAGATCGGAACACTCTGCTCCCCATTTTGGCTGAACTAGTATTTTATAAACGTTAGAACCAAATAACTGCAGATGCTGGGCTGGTTAATACACAAAAGAACACAAAATGGTGGAGTAAATCAGCGGTGAGGGGAGCCCTCCCAGTCAGATCCTTCCTGCACCGTCGGAACCTCACTACCAGTGCACGCTGCCCTCGGTGCGCTGCTATGGAGAGGAGACGGTTGCCCACCTCTTCGCAGAGTGTGGATTTGCAAAGAGAGTCTGGAGAAGTGTGCAAGGATCCCTTGCACGCTTTATCCCGAACAGCTCCATCACAGAGGACTGTGATTTACGGACTGTTCCCAGGGACACATTCAGAGGCTGACATCGAGTGCTGCTGGAGGGTCATCAACTCGGTGAAAGACGCCCTTTGGTCTGCCCGAGCGTTGTTCACCGCCCAGCAGAGCGAGATGTCCGTCAGGGAATGTTGCCGACTGGCCCGCTGCAGACTGCAGGAGTACGTGCTGAGGGACGCACTGAAGCTCGGTGCAGCCAACGCCAAGGCTCGGTGGGGGAGGGCCACAGTCTAAGGTCCTTCCGCTGCTGGACATGGGGGGCACGGTATGGTGGAGACGCCCCTCAAAATAAGGGAAGGTATCCCACGCCAGGGGGCCACATGAGTGGCACGGGTGGGGGACAAATTTGTGAAATTTGAGCAACGTATATAGACTGTATTGAACAATTTGTATAGCCTTCGAAAATGTCAGATGAATTTTTTGAACGGTTCACGTCTTGTATATATTTATTACCGGAATAAAGTATACTTTGAAATTTTAAATAACTCAGCGGGTCAGGCAGCATCTCTGGAGATCATGGATAGGTGACGTTTGGGATCGTGAACATTCTGTCTTATATAAGGTATCGACCCGAAACGTCACTGACCCATGTTCGCCAGAGATGCCACCTGACCTGCTGAGTAACTCCATCCAGGATATTATGTAAAATGAACATTATGAAGGACATTATGAAAAATTAATCGTGCCTTTATGCTTCTGCTTATTAAGCTCAAGATCAGCCATGTGTTTTTTTTGTTCACTATTTCTCAACATACCCTGCCATTTTCAGTGAACTCTACACGTAAACCCATATCAGTCTCTCGTACTCCCATCACAATTGTGTGTCCTACAATTTACATGGCTTCTTCTCACCAAAGTGTAGCAATATTACAACATTATGAGATTAAAAAAATCAAGTCTGCAATTTATCCCATCAGATAAAGCACATAAAGAAGTTTAATTTGACACCTAATTCACTTTCATATCTTCAGTATTAAAAAAGTTATGGCCATTTTCATACTCGGAAATTAGCATCTTGTTCCCTATTGCTTTTCCATTGGCAACACAAAAGCTGTGATCGAGGACAGTCAAAAGCCCATAACTTTCTTAAAAACCAAGAGAACTGAATGAAATTTTCAGTTATTATAGATTGAAGCATTCTGAAACAAATATAAAACATCTTACTTGGATGGCCTGAAATTAAAGCATATAATTAGTTAATTACCTAATTGTAGTTAATCACAAAATTGACCGTTGTGACGGAAATAGTAATAAACACCCAGACTGCCTTGAAAATTCAAAAATGTGATATTCTCAAGATCAGAACTTTAATATTATTGTATTATATGCTGTAAATCCGTAACACATAGGTAAATAAATTACAATTTCTAGCAATAGACCAAGTCTTTATGGAGAAGATCAGTTGCTAGATGGTACATTGGCATGTCATAATCAGTAGCATCATCATACTCCTCAGATTGTAACCAATAAGCGACTGTACTCCTTGTTTTTCCTCAACTTTTCAATTTTGGCATCGTAAACTACAAGTTTTTGCTCTTCAAACCACACATGACATGCCTTTCTGCCCACTACTTTCCAATTAAGAATTTAAGTGAGCCGGAGAAAGGACAGGGATATAGGTGGAGCCCATTGGCGAAGTAGTGTTAGAACCACGCCTACATCCCATATTTCGATATATCTGGGCCTGGGAGGGTTTAAGTTAAAAATACCCCTCATGAATCTGGATATTAATGGATGAGACCCAACGGAGTGTTGACCTGAGCTTGGCAACAAGTATGATGGCAGCGCACTTCTGGCACAATTCAGAGCACTGTAGCTCAACCTCTCGTCAAAATGAAGTTTTGAAAGAAATTCCAAAATGTTGGTTATGTGCGCTGTCTCATATGTGATTTTTAGTTTGCAAACAGAACTCTTCCCATTTCTTGATGTAGGAGATATATTGTTTTTTAGTGCTGTCTCTCCAGGCCGTTATTAGCACATCCACTGTATGGTCAGCTAGTCCAATCCCAAGAAAAGGTCTTCTTAGAATCTGTAAACCAACAAGTTTAGCCGATCGTGTAGAGGAATGTTCTACCCCAGTGATGGGGTGGGTTAGCAGATTCCTGCATTTGGGAACCGCCATGAAGGGTTCTGTGACCATACCCAGAATGAGTGGATACCATGGCTGAGTGAGCCAGTCAGGGACTATTAGAAATGCCCGAGGCAGAGTCTTGCTTAATTTTAAGCAGGCATCGACTGACAAGGCAGAATGGGGGAAAGGCATAGAAAAACATTAATCCCCCACTGCAGCGAGAATGCATCTATCGCTACTGCCCCTGGGTCTGGTGGATATTTCAAATCTATATCCGGTGTTGCATACCTAGAGATAATATCATTAAACACTCTATGATTCAACATCCATTCTGTGTTGTCATTGAATTGTGTGACCCGGTGTCCGCCACAGTGTTGAATCTACCTAGCAGGTAGATAGCTGTAACCCAAGTATTCCTTGGAATGCACCAGTGCCAAATGAGAGTTGCCAATCTATCACAGGATACTGACTTGATTCCACCCCTGTGATTAATGTATGCCACCGCTGTGGTGTTAGCAATCTGTAATTGAACATGCAAATGATGCATATTCCCACAATAAGCCCTTAGTCCATGGAGGGCTGCCAGTAATTATAAATAATTAACACCATATAATTGTAGAAATGACCGTTCATGCATGTCCCATCTGCCTCCGCAGCTCGAGATGCCAGTTGTAAAGTTCGTGAAGGATTGTCAACCTAGATTTAATTGGATGGATGAGAAACCCCAATCGGTCTAACAAGAGCTTGGTGGCAGAGATTGCCGAAATTGCCACTTCCAAAGTTTTGACTTTGATAAGGATACCATCCAAGTATGCCATTACTATATGTTTTTGAGCTCATAATAGCGCCAAGTACCGGTTTCAATAATTTGGTGAATAATCTGGGAGCTGAAGTTAACCCATTAGGAAATGCTTTAAACCGCTATACTTGCCCCATCTAGTTGAATTTTAAGTATTTCCGGTGATCCAACTCAATTTGGAATCCATCCATACTGTGCAGTATAAACAAGTCTGATGTTATCCAACGCCATTCATTCAAAAGAAATGTAATCTCCTACGAAACATGTGATTGACCCACACACCGCATGTTCCTTAGAGAACCTGACCCACCTACCTCCATGGTTGCTGGTTGATATGCGGTGTTTACTGGTGTGCGCCAATCGCGCATCCCGGATGTCTGTCAGCTTGGGCTTTGTTCTGGAAAAGGCCTTTGGCCGGTTCTGTCGGTCCTTGAGCTGGTACTGACTCCTGCAGACCATCTGCTGCTAGCAGAGGCATATGGGTGCTGCCGTCGGAACGATGAAGGTCTGTGTCTTACCCCAAGTCTGGGTCACATGCGTGTATTCAGCAAAGCAGTGATCCTGGCCACTGGGGAGCACCATGATACACCAGTCGAAAACCCACCTCTCACTACTGCTCAAATCTCCTATCCGCACCATTGCAGCTAGATGTCCAGATTGAACGTGGAGACTGGTTTGGAGGGTAGATGCTCTCTGATACACCGTGTAATCAGGCTCGAGGGTCAGGCCTCTGCTAACTCCCAATTCCAGACTGCAGGGGTACGTGCTGAGGGACGCACTGAAGCTTGGTGCAGCCAACGCCAAGGCTCTGTGGGGGAGGACCACAGTCTAGGGTCCTTCCATGGCTGGACATTGAGGGGCTGAGTTCGGTGGGAACATCCCTCAAACAAAGGAAGCAATATGCACTTTTGACTCAAAAGGATATTGATCAGCGTTCCTTCTCAATGGTGGTGAAGGAAACAGAGATGGAACCCTGGCTATTCCAAGTACAAAAATGGTTAACATGTCATGGAAAGGTAGAGAAAATAATCAAAATGTCCAATTAAATGTTTTGTGGTGAAGTTAAATAATATTAGCAGATGGCAAATGGCTGCAGGAAGATGTTAGTAGCCTGGTAGAGTGGACAAAATGGTGGCCAGGGAAAGCGATGGTAAATGGCAGAGTGTGGAGGAAGAGAAGGATTCACTGATGGTCGCAGGACAGGTGGTGAAGAAGGCATTATTTAAAATTTAGAATGGAGACTTAAGGAATAAAGTTAGTCTTCAACACGCTGGGAATGCTCTCTTCTGGCAATACTTGGCTTTATACCTGAGGGGTGGAATTTTGTTCACCAAAAGGTATTGGGGGCAAAGGGATGGATCTGAGGTATGCAACAAGTCAGCTGTCAGCCTGTACCCCAGATACATAGTAGACGATGGCAACTTGAATGGTAATAAACTTGAGGCTTGCTCCTGTCCTGTAACACAGCTCCCAGTCTCACTGTGTGTATCCCAGCTTTCAATCCCAAGCTGCGAGCTACGACCTGAACATGCATCAAAGTGCCGCCTTTAACATAGCCAGATGTTGCAAGGTGCTCACAAGCGACAGAGGGTGGTGAATCTGTGGAATTAATTGCCACAAAAGGCTATGGAGGCCAAGTCAATGGATATTTTTAAGATTCTTGATTAGCATGGGTGTCAGGGGTTATGGGGAGAAGGCAGGAGAATGGGGTTGAGAGGGAAAGATGGATCAGCCATGATTGAATGGCAGTGTAGACTTGATGGGCCAAATGGCATAATTCTGCTCCTATAAACTTATGAGTGACCGTCAGGGGAGTAAGAAATCTATTGACCCACAACCCGCACAGTCCCAAGGTTTTGTCTTTTCTAGTGGATATTATTATTGGGCTTACTTTAGGCAGGTGTATTTCAGATCATCGGAACCTCTAAGGTTTTGGCCCGAAACGTTGCCTATTTCCTTCGCTCCATAGATGCTGCTGCACCCGCTGAGTTTCTCCAGCACTTTTGTCTACCTTCGATTTTCCAGCATCTGCAGTTCCTTCTTAAAAACTCACTGATTCCTAATTCTGTCTCCCCATTTTTTTTAAAAGTACGTTAATTCAAAGCTTACTCTCTCATTACCCTCTTGTGTGCCAGTGAAAGCCATTTTCCCTTGCTTATCAAAAGCTGTCCTAATTCTGAACATCTCCAATAAATCTCCCCTCAATCCTCTTTAATGCTGCTGTAAGGGCTTCCAGCTTCTTCCGCAACTCCATACTTCTCGTGTTTTCCCACGCTGCGAAAGTAAATCTCCACCACACCCTCGCTAAGACCAATGACTCCCATCCCAAGGCATGATGGCCAGAATTGCATACCGTCTTTCAGCGGAGGTTTAACCAAAGATTTTAAGTAGTCAGAAGACTATCCTTTTGTTTTGAACGCCACTCATCTTTTGAGAAAGCCAAGGACCTGCATCCATCTTAAAAAGACGTCACACCACTTACATGGCCTTTAATAATTTTCCTTTCAAAATAAATCACTTCAAACTTCTCTTTTTCATTTCATTCGCAGCTGTTATCCTGTTTCACCAGTTGGTCTTTGAATTCAAGATCTGCTAAAACACACGGGGAACTGTAGTGTGACAGACAGTTATGTTGCTGTTCTGCTGTCCTATGACCTAGTTTTGTTGTTTAGTTTACTATTATTGTCACTAGTTTCAAGGTACAGTGAAAAGCTTTTATGTTGCCTGCTATCCAGTCGGAGAACAGACTGCGCAGCAAACCCTTGCGATAACGGACGGGGGGGGGGTCTGGCATCCCTTATCCGTTATTGCCGAATGTCCATTATAACCGAGTGAAGGGGTAAATAAGAACTAGTTTAACCCAAAGCTGGGAGAGAAGAAACGTCATGTCGGTGGAGGATGGGGTGTTAAACCAGGGGGATTCACGCCCCGGCCCCACACACAGTGCCACAGGGACATGGCCCAATAGTCAGGCCGCCTTCATGAAGCCCACTCTCTCACTATCCCAATAAAATCCTCTACATAGAGGTCCGTTATTGCAAGGGTTAATTGTACGAGATTACAATTATGCTGTCTACAGTGTACCGATAAAGGAAATAACGATTAGCGCAAGATAAACTCCGATTGAAGATAACAGGACAGCTCTCTAGTTGGTGATAGGGATGGTTCAGTTGTCTGTTAACTGATAACCTATGTTATTGATCCCAGAGAAATCAGTTCTCCCACTATGGATGCTGGCCAATTTCAATTCAAGAAAAAAACCCCAGCAAGGTGAACAAGTGCAAAACCTCTGGAGGCCTGAGTCTAAATGCCACTGTTCTTGTTTAAGAATAGTACCCATCATCTTCCCATGTGGGCAGTGAATGCACTTTAAATCTCTATGCATTTAAACATTTCCAAATGAAGCCTCAAATTGCGGGTCTTTAATGTGTGCAAAAAGAGCAGTGATTCCAATGGTGATGCAGAGAACAGCCGGCTTTACATTTCACTCCTCTTGCGGTCGTGGTAGATACCATCATGCTGCCTGATGGTATCCAGCACTTTGTGTATTGTTCAATATTCCAGTGGTTACGATCTCTTGTGTATCCAGAGAAGATATATGCACCCTACCAATTCAATAGACATTAGGTGCAGGAGTGTAGGCCATTCGGCCCTTCGAGCCCTTTGTCATTCTGAGGCTTTCAGATAAGCATATGGATATGCATGAAATGGAGGGACATGGATCATGTTTTGGCAGTTGAGATTAGACTATCTTGGCATGATGTGCAGCAGAGACATTGTGGGCTGAAGGGCCTGTTCCTCTGCTATACTGTTCTAAGTTCTCTGTTCCTCCTTCCTTATCTAGTACCATTTTACTCCATTTCATCACCAGTCCCAGCCTGTGCCACTATCTTCACCTATCTGACGCTTGCCCCTGCCTCACCTATATCCACCTATCACTTGCCAGCTTTTGCTCCTCCCCTTCCCCATGTCTTTTCCCGCTTTCTCGCTCTTCTCCGTCAGCCCGAAGGAGTCCTGGCCCGAGATATTGTCTGTCCATTCCCGCCCACAAATGCTGCCTGGCCCTCCTGAGTTCCTCCAGTGCTTTGTGTATCGTTCAAGATCCCAGTGCCTGCGGTCTCTTGTGTCTGCAGGGAAGAGAGCTCACCGCTTTCAGTCTCCCGTTCTCTTTCATATCCGCGATACCAACATATGCACTGCATGGCACTTCATCAGTCACACCACAGACATCAATAGGAATTACGGAGTCATGCATCACAGAAACAACCCCTTTGTCCCATCTAACCAAGATTGCCCCGTCGAGGCTATTCCAACTTGCCCATATCCCTTGAAACCTTTTCTATCCAAGTATCGTCCAAGTGTCTAGTAAATGCTGTTACAGTACCTGCCTCAACTACCTCGTCTGGCAGCTCGTTCCATATACCCACTAAACGTTGCCCTTCAGGTTCATTTTACATCTTGCCCTCTCAACTTAAATCTATGTCCTCTGCTTCTTGATTCCCCTACTCTGTGTAAAAGGCTCTGTGCATTCACCCTGTCTATTCCCCTTGCCATTCTGAAAGCTCGATTCACTTACTGAGCCACAACTAAAATTCATCCGTAAGTTATGACAATAGGCAATAGGTGCAGGAGTAGGCCGTTCGGCCCTGCGAGCCAGCACCGCCATTCAATGTGGTCATGGCTGATCATCCCCAATCAGTACCCCGTTCCTGCCTTCTCCCCATATCCCCTGACTCCACTATCTATAAGACCCCTATCTAGCTCTCTCTTGAACGTATCCAGAGAACCGGCCTCCACTGCCCTCTGAGGCAAAGAATTCCACAGACTCACAACTCTCTGTGAGAAAAAGTGTTTTCTCGTCTCCGTGCAAATAGCTTACCCGTTATTCTTAAACTGTGGCCTCTGATTCTGGACTCCCCCAGCATCGGGAACATGTTTCCTGCCTCTACTGTGTCCAAACCCTTAACAATCTTTTATGTTTCAATAAGATCCCCCCCATCCTTCTAAACTCCAGAGTGTACAAGCCCAGCCGCTCCATTCTCTCAGCATATGACACTCCCGTCATCCCGGGAATTAACCTAGTTCACCTACGCTGCACTCCCTCACTAGCAAGAATGTCCTTCCTCAAATTAGGGGACCAAAACTGCGCACAATACTCCAGGTGTGGTCTCACTAGGGCCCTGTACAACTGCAGATGCTATGCTATCCCTTTCTCTAAGTATCAACATTCAGAAAAAAGTCTTCTGCTGACTGGTGCAAGACTGACAGTGAGCGTCGTTCTTGAACGCCGCTTTTCCTTCCAGCATAGTCCCAGCGCAGTCTTCCTGAGGGAGGCAGCGTCCCAGTGCATCAGTCCAGTCCAGCCCAGTCCAAGCATTGGGCTGTACAATGGCTGCCCCTGCGGCCCTCCGCATAGAGTGAGTTTGACGACTCGCGAGGCCTCCCTGGCCCTGATCCACTGACTGCCGTTTGAGCTTGAACATCTTTGATGAGGTCACACGGGATAGGCTTCTTGCTGCCCCAAGGGCCAAAACCAGAGTTCAGGGAAAGGGCAGGACAAACTTCACATTTGTTGCCATTTGGCTTTGAGAACTATGGGAAAAGAAAGAATTGGCAGAGGTGGAGAGACAGATGGTCTTAATTTTAGTGACGAACAAGTTCTATTGCTGCAACGTTCTAATAATGGCAACATTTTCCCATGCCTCTCATCGTCAAGCCCTCCTTCATTAAAGTTGTGATTCATTCTCGTGACGAGCGTACATGCTCTGTGGGATCTCGTTTGCTCCTGATGAGCTTGCAGGGGGGGTTCCTTTACGGCAGGTACGAGACCTGCAGCTGAACGAGGGTGAGACTGAGGCACCAAGGTGTCCGTGTCTCGGCCGCAGCTGATACCCTGAACCAGTTGGCATTGTTACAAAGCTCTTCCAACGAGGTGCACGTTGTCTCCAGAGGGAGCACAGCCTCTTGGCTTGACACGACCTCCTGTGACGGACTCGTCACGATGCACTACTCTATCCCAGTCATCTCCTGCATGTGGCCAGGTTGGCCTGACGGAGCAAAGACACAAAATGCTGGAGTAATTTAGGGCGGCCTTACAGCGTCAGAGACCCGGGCTCCATCCTGACCGCGCCTGCTGTTTGCACAGAGTTTGCACGTTCACCCTGTGACTGTCCGGGCACTCCAGTTTCCAAAGGCATTCCAAAGACATGCAGACTTGTAGGTTAATTGGCTTCTGTAAATTGTCCCTAGTGTGTAGGATAGAGCTGGTGTAAGGAGACCACACTGTATTTCTAAACTAAACTAAACTTAACAGGTCAGGCAGCATCCCTGGTTTTGTTTCCAACCTATTCATGTCCTCCAGGGATGCTGCCTGACCCGCTGAGTTACTCCAGCATTTTGTGTCCCGGCCTTACAAAACCTCAGGGTCCAGCAATCCCAAGTGTGGTTGTCCTCTGAGGCTTTATAGACGTGCTACGCAGGTGACCCACTCTTACTGTATTCCACTGCAGCAGGAAGCCCCAGCCCTTTCCCTTCTGCCTCCTGCCAGGCTGCAGCCCGCTGGTGCCTGGTCTGTCACCCTTGACACACGAGCTGCCAACCCACTTTGCTCGTCTCTCTCGGAGAAGGTGACTCAGGCGGCTTTCCCCGACATCATCATCATCATCCTCCTCCTCTCCCTCAGTGTGGAAACAGGCCCTTCGGCCCAACTCGCCCATACTGGTAAACAATGTGCCAGCTACACTAGTCCCACTTGCCTACGCTTTGTCCATAACCCTCCAAACCTGTCCTATCCATGTACCTGTCCAACTGTTTCTTAAACAATGGGATAGACCCAGCCTCAACTACCTCCTCTGGCAGCTTGTTCCATACACCCACCACCCTCTGTGAGGAAAATGTTATCCCTCGGATTCCTATTAAATCTTTTCCCCTTCAGGATCAGAATCAGAATCGCTTATTGTCATTTGAACATAAGTTCAAACGAAATTGTGTTTCTGCAGTCATCATCAAATAACAAAACCCCAAAACAAACAATTAACACAGATCCACACAAAACATCCATCACAGTGAATCTCCAAACACCTCCTCACTGTGATGGAAGGCAAAGTCTCATCTCTTCCCTGTTCTCTGTGCCTATTCCTCTCCCGCAGTCAAGCAGCCAAACTGCTGCATCGAGCTGATCCAGGCTCCTGATGTTACATGTTAAAGCCCCCCCCCCCCCTCGGCGGGCGATGGTAAGTCCTGCGGCCGTTTAAGCCGCGCAGGGCGATGTGAGGCCCCGCGCCGGGTCGATTTAGACCCCTCGATTTGGGCGGGCGAAGTTTGCCGTTGCGGGAGCTCCGAAAGGCGGTCTCCCACCAGGGACCCGCGAGCTCCCGGTGTTACCGTCCAGAGGCCTGCAGCCAAAGCCTCTGAGCTCCGAAGTCGGGTCGCAGCCGCGCGCCACCACAGCGTTCCGCACTCCAAAATCGGCCAGCTCCACCATGAACCTGTCCCCTAGTCCTCGATTCTCCTACTCTGGGTAAAAGACTCTATGTATCTATTCCTCTCATGGAGAAAAAGGATGGGTGACTTTTCGGGTCGGGACCCTTCTTCAGACTGCAGATGCTGGTTTGCCAAAAAAGACACAAAGCGCTGGACTAAGTCAGCGGGTCAGTCAGCATTCTCTGAAAAACATGGATAGATGATGTTTTGGGTTGGGACCCTTCTTCACACCACCTTCAATGGAGAGGATAATTGGACAATGGAGGGTGAGCTCCCTTTAATGTAGTGAGTAGTTGGAGTCTGCAGTGCACTGGCAGGGAGAATCATGGCAGGAAAGTCAGTTGTAAGTCAGAAGGAAGGTAGACAAGGAATAAAATAGCAGGTCTGAGCGGAGAGGTCAAGGCATGGGGTCAGCTGCATTGCCTCAATGGGCTCCACATAGCCTCTGACACCCATACTAATTAAGAATATGTCAATCTCCGCCTTAAAAATATGCATTGTCAGCCTTCACAGCTGTCTGTGGCAATGAATTCCAGAGATTCGCCTCCCTCTGACTAAATAAGTTCCTTCTCATCTCTTTTCTAAAGGTACGTCCTTTTATTCTGAGGCTAAGACTCTCCCACCAGTGGGAACATCCTCTCCATATCCACTCTCTATCCAGCCTTTCACTATTCGGTAAGTTTCAACGAGGTTCCCCCTCATCCTCTTAAACACCAGTGGGTACAGGCTCAGTGCCGTCAAATGTTCATCAGAGGTTAACCCACTCATTCCGGAATCATTCTAGGTTTAAAGTGTTTAGCTTAGTTTAGAGATACAGCGTGGAAACAGGCCCTTCAGCCCACCGCGTCCATGCCGACACTAATACTATCCCACACACACTAGGGACAATATTCAATTTTACCAAGCCAATTAACCTACGTACAAAATTTGTACGTCTTTGGAGTGTGGGATGAAACTGGAGCTCCCGGAAAAACCTCACGTGGTCACGGGGAGAATGTACAAACTCCGTACAGACAGCACCCGTTGGTCAGGATTGAACCCGGGTCTCTGGCGCTGTGAGGCAGCAACTCTACCGCTGCGCCACCATGCAAAGCGTGGTGGGTCGAACGCAGGCAAATGGGACTACCTTAGACGGCATGGACACCAAGGCAAATTCCTTGTTTGTGAACACTTGGCCAATATCATCCCCGGCCCCTCTCACCCAGGCCACAAACGCTTTGAATCACTTCCCTCTGGAAGGCGACTCCGGGCTGTCAAAGCCGCCACAGCCAGACATAAAAACAGTTTTTTTTGTTGCTCTACTCAACAGCCAAGAATCTGTAGCCGCCCTTTGATCTGGTATTTTGTTGGTTCACATGCTTGATCAATGGTGTTTTATCATCATTAATGTTTAGTGTTTTCTGAGTCATTCGTAACTGTCACTGTACGTCATGTTGTTACTTGTGGGCGGAGCACCAAGGCAAATTCCTTGTATGTGAATACTTGGCCAATAAACTTACTTACTTAAACTTATTCATTCATTGAAATAGGGTTGAAGACTTGATTCTGCGTTGCATGACTACATGCATCAGGGAGCCGGTTGAAATACATTCTCAGGTCAGAGATTAACTGGAATTTGTCGTGCTGATGGTGGAAGCTGGGCTGAGTGCAGTCTCCCAGAGATTGATCTCCTGTTTTCCAAAAAAAATGCCGTTGACACTTGTGACATTTGAATGTAATAGTTGCGGTGTGACATTTCCAAAACAAAATACATGAATGATAGTGCACTTTGAGCTCCACCCCTCAGATTCCCAAACAGAAAAGCAAAGAGAATGGGAGCAATGGCTGACAGTGACAAAGGGCCGTGAGGAATTACAGCGGGATCTTGATCAGCAGAGCAAGTGGGCCGTGAAATGGCAAATGGTGTTCAATTTAAATAAGTGTGCAAGGCTGCATTTTGGGAAGCCAAACCTGGGCAGTAGTTTCATACAGTGAACAGTATGGTGTCGTAAGAACAGAGGGAGAGAGGAGTACAGGTGTACGTTGTCCCCAAGAAGTGGCGTCACGAGTAAACAGGGTGACGCAGGAGGCATTTGACACTTCATCAGTCAAGGCATGGAATGCAGGAATTGGGACGTTAATTTGCAGTTGTTGAAAACCTTGATGAGCCGAGGCTTGGAGTACTGCATGCAGATTTGATTACCTGCCGTAAGAGAGATGTGCAAAGATTATTTATGACTCGAAGGCCTGAGTTTTAGGGAGATTTTGGGCAGGCTAGGATTTTATTCCTCGGAGCACATGAGGATGAGGGTTAACTTATAGAGGTATACAAAATCATGAGAGGAATGGATTGGGCAAACGCACAGGGTCTCTGAACCAGATTAGGGAGATCGATAACTAGAGGACATAGATTTAAGGTGAGGGGGGAAAGATTTAATAGGAACCTGAGGGGTAACTTTTTTACATAAAGGGTGGTGGGTGTGTGGTGCAAGCTGACGGAAGAGGTAGCTGAGGCAGGGACTATTGCAACGTTTAAGAAACATTTAGACAGGTACATGGATAGGAATGATTTAGAGGGATATGGGCCAAACGCAGGCAGGTGGGACTAGTGTAGATGGGACACATTGGTCAGTGTGGCAAGTTGGGTCAAAGGACTTGTTTCCACAATGTATCGCTCTGACTCTATAACAGCTTCTCTCCCACCGACAATAGGCAATAGGCGCAGGAGTAGGCCATTCGGCCCTTCGAGCCAGCACCACCATTCAATGTGATCATGGCTCATCATCCCCAATCAGTACCCCGCTCCTGCCTTCTCCCCATATCCACTGACTCCACTATCTTTAAGAGCCCTATCTAGCTCTCCCTTGAAAGTATCCAGAGAAGCGGCCTCCACCGCCCTCTGAGGCAGAGAATTCCACAGACTCACAACTCTCTGTGAGAAAACGTTTTTCCTCATCTCCGTTCTAGATGGCTTACCCCTTATTCTAAAACTGTGGCCCCTGGTTCTGGACTCCCCCAACATCAGGAACATGTTTCCTATCTCTAACGTGTCCAAACCCTTAACCCAAACACTGCTGTCACACTCTTGAAGCAATCGCCTCTTTCACATCCCTTTCTTGGAGGTGCTGACCTTTACTCATACTTTTAACCTCTACCTCTACTTAGTATTTTAATTTTCACTGCTTCAGATTTCATTACCATCTTTACACCATTCTGGTGTTCCGCGTTTGTTGTTTCTTTTGTTGTATCGATCATTATAATGCACACCGTGTTCTCCATGAACTTCATACGTGCAAGGAATTTCAATGCCCCTGTTCTCCACCATCTCGTCTTTATCACTGCTTACATCCTGCAGGGACACAGCAGTAGAGCTGCTGTCTCACAGCGCCAGCGACCTGGGTTCGATCCTACCTAAGGGTGCTGCCTGTGCAGAGTTTGCCGATTCTCCCCGTGACCTGCGGGGGTTTTCTCCAGGAGCTCCGGTTTCATCCCACACTCCAAAGACATACGTTACTTGGCTCGGTAAAATTGTAAATTGTCCCCGGTGCGCAGGGTAGTGTTAGTATGCGGGGATCACTGATCTGCGTGGACTCAATGGGCCGAAGGGCCTGTTTCCGCCTAATATCTCTAAACTAATCCAATTCTTCCCCTGATCGCGTGGGGTTTCTCCAGGTGCTCTGGTTTCCTCCCATATTCCAAAGATGTGTATTTTTGTGAGTAATTTGCCCCTAATATGTAGGATGCGTAAATGGGATAACTTAGAATTAGAGTACATGTCTTCTTCTCCTTGGCTATGGCGAGCACAGCCTAAAGTTGTGGGACAACTTGTTCTATTTGGTTGTACACGCCAGGTTGATTGCATTCGTCGAAACAGGGCGGACCACGTGAAGGTTGCAATCTCCCCACCCCAGAGTACATGTGATCACTGGTCAGTGTGAGCTCGATGGGCCGAAGGGCCTGTGTTGCACCCATCTCCAAAGCTGCCTGATGTGGACACAGGGAACTGCAGATGCTGGAATCTTGCGCACAGCTCAACATGGTAAGAGTACTTCGCCAGATACAACACTTCTTCTGAAGAAAGGTCGCATATCCATCCTCCAGAGATGCTGCCTGACCTGCTGAGTTACCCCAACACTTTGTCTCTGTTCCCAGTTTTCGTTGCTACACCATTCGCAGCTGTGCTCATCCCCGCTCTGGGATTCCCACCCTGACTCTCTCTTCCCCTCCATCCTCTTCCCCCTTGATCTTCAAAACCTAGTCTCTGTGGTGTCGATTTCCCATTTTTTGACACCTTTTGCTTTCAGATGTTAGTTCCAAAGAAAATCCTTCGCAATCCTCGAGTCTACTGAGCAGCCCACCGGTTGTTAAAGAATTTTGAAAGGTGACAAAAATAAGAAATAAAGGTTCACAATTATTTAACAAAACGTAAGTATTTTACAGGGGGAAGCTAGGACTGGAATATGCAGGTGATTTTAAGATTGAAATTGAAGTCCCGTTTTACTTTTAATAAAGATGTGTATTTTTATGTGAATCGCTCAGTGGGTCAGAAGCATCTCGGCAGCATCTCTGGAGGAAAGGAATCGGTGACATTTCGGGTCAGAACCCATCTTCAGACTGGAGCCTGAAGAAGGGTTCAGTTATGGGTGAGAAGTTTCGTTTGGTTCAGAGACACAAGCAAGGAAACGGGCCCTTTGGCCCACCGAGTGATCCCCACACACTAACACTAACCTGCACACACACTTGGGGCAATTTCCCGAAGCCAATTAACCTGCTGACCTGCTCATCTTTGGAGCGTGGGAGGAAACTGGAGCTAACCCAGGCAGGTCACGGGAAGAACGTATAAACTCTATAGAGAGTGCATCCACGGTCAGGATTGAACCCGGGTCTCTGGCGTGCAAGGCAGCAACTCCACCGCCGCTCGCTGAAGAAGGGTTCCAACTGGAACCATCACCCGCTCCTTCTCTCCAGAGACCGCTGAGTTACTCCAGCTCCGCGTGTCCATCTTCGGGATAAACCAGCATCTGCCGCTCCTGCCTCCTACACATGACTTTTAATTCAAATTGATTGCATTTTGAAGTGCTTATGAGAAAGAATGCCATTCGAAACGCAGAGGATGACAAGGTAGAGCGACGGCTCGCATGCCGATTCAGGCTCATCAAAGCAAAACACTTAGCGATAAGAATGGTTTGTGAAGGCTCGAAGATTCTGTTGGGACGTCGGGACCGTTACACCACTGGCAGCAACCACTCAGCCCGTTGAGGCTTGTCACTATTCCACTTGAGCAACTTCATCAGTTCAGGCACCTGCTTCTGCCCCAGAGCCCCTGCTCATTATCTGCCTTTAAATGCCAGTTCAATCACGGGACTGATTGCGGAGACTGTCTGTGTGGAGTTAGTAGGCTCTATACACCGTCGGCTTCCTCCGAAATCCTCAGTTTCCTCCCACACTCCAAAGACGTACGGAGTTTGCATGTTCTCCCCGTGACCCCGTGGGTTTCCTCCGGGTGCTCCGGTTTCCTCTCGCATCCCAAAGGCATGCAGGTGTGTAGGTTAATTGGCTGGGTGTAAATGTAAAAAAAATGTCTCTAGTGCGTGTAGGGCAGTGTGACTGTGCGGGGATCGCTGGTCGCTGCGGGCTGAAGGGCCTGTTTCTACGCATTATCTCCAAACTCATCTAAAACTAAATTGCTTTTTGAAAGCCCCAGTTGGTGACGGCAGGCAACTGCAGACTGCATCAACTTTCTAACTTTGGAAAAGGATATTCCCTCTTATTTTCTCAGCGCATTTTGAACAAAGCTTTCCACTCCCCCCCCCCCCCCCCAGTCCTTCTCGATGAGGTCGAGATACAGAGGAAACTGTGGGCGGCACAGTGGTAGAGTTGCTGCCTGACAGGGCCGGAGAGCTGGGTCCAATCCTGACTTTGGGTGCTGTCTGTACGGAGTTAGTACATTCTCCCTGTGACCGCGTGGCTTTCCTCCCACATCCCTCGGACCCGCAGGTTTGTAGGTTAATTGCCTTCTGCAGATTGCCCCTGGTGTGTAGGGGTGATTGCTGGCCAACGCGGCTCGGTGGGCCAAAGGGCCGTATCTCTTTAACAAAACTAAAACGGGCTTTGAGTCCACACTGACCATAGATCGCCCATTCACACGAGTTCCATGTTATCCCGCTTTCTCATCCACTCCCTACACATCACAGGCAACCTTCGAGGTCAATTGACCCACAAACCCATTTGTCAGAGCTTTCCTCTATTTACCCTTCCTCCTTTGCTCCCTACATAATATCCTCAGTTTCTCCAGGCTCGGCATACACCTGAGCCCCTCATCCCTGGAACCAATCCAGTGGGTATTACTGCACCCTCCCTTGGTCCTTCGTGACCTTCCTGGGGCGTGGTGACCACAAATGGACGCGCCACTCCAATCGTCACCTCTCCTGTGTTTTTACACGGGTTCAACGTTACCTCCCTGTGTCTTTGTGCTTCCAGTTACAATGGCGCTCTGCAGAGGATGGAGGAATATGGATTATGTGCGCGCAACGAACAATATCACTGTGATTAATCACGTGTGACTATAAAATATCATTCATTTATTCATTCAAAAGTTCCAAAGTGATCGGAGCAGAATTAGGCCATTCCACTCTGCCATTCAATCTACTCAAGTCTACTCCGCCATTCAATTATGGCTGATCTATCCCTCCCCCATAATCCCATTCTCCTGTCTTCTCCCCATAATCCCTGAAACGCGTACAAATCAAGAATTTATCTATCTCTGCGGTAAAAAATATTCATTGCCGGCCTCCACTGGCTTCTGTGGCAAAGAATTCCACAGATCCACCACCCTCTGACTAAAGAAATTCTTCCTCATCTCCTTCCTAAAGGAACGTCCTTTAATTCTCAGGCTGTGACCTCTGGTCCAAGGCTGTCCCACTGTGGATTCATTCATTCATAGAAAATTAATTTGACTTGGCATCTTGCTCAGCACAGACATATCAGCGTACAGTTTTGGTCTCCTAATCTGAGGAAAGACATTCTTGCCATAGAGGGAGTACAGAGAAGGTTCACCAGACCGATTCCTGGGATGGCACGACTTCCATATGAAGAAAGACTGGATAGACTCGGCTTGTACTCGCTGGAATTTAGAAGATTGAGGGGTGATCTCATAGAGACTTACAAAATTCTTAAGGGGTTGGACAGGCTAGATGCAGGAAGATTGTTCCCGATTGGGGAAGTCCAGGACAAGGGTCACAGTTTTTAAGGATAAGGGGAAGTCTTTTAGGACCGAGATAAGAAAATCTCACACATGAGAGTGGTGAATCTGTGGAATTTCTCTGCCACAGAAGGGGAGTTCGTTGGCCATATTTTAAGAGGGAGTTGGATGTGGCCCTTGTGGCTGAAGGGATCAGTGGGAATTGAAGGCAGGTACAGGATACTGAGTGTTAACCTGCAGATGCTGGAGAATCGAGGGGGAGAAACTCCAGCAGATCTAAGGAGCGAAGGAGAAGGCGACGGGTCGAGACCCTTCCCACAGCTAGGGTAAGGAAGTCTACGCCGCATCTGCTATGAGGCGTTTCACACCAGGTCATCAGAAATGGCCTCATTCTTCGGGGCTATTGATGACCGACCAGGATACACTGCCCTCTCTCCCCATTCCCCCACTCGAAGGGCAGAGTCCCCAGGTCCCACCTTTCACCCCACCAGCCGCAAATACAACAGGCCAGTTTCGAGACCCCCACATCTTCCCATCCCCCCCTCTGCCTTCCGCAAAGACCCTCCTCCGCAAAGTGTCAATTCTTCCCTCCCCCTCCCGCTCTACTGCTTCCCCAACTTTCCCTGCAACCGCAAAATGCCACACTTGACCTCCCCCCTCCACTCCTTTCAGGGACCCAAGCAGTCCTCCAGGTCCGACCACCTGCACCTCCTCCACCCATCTACTGCATCCTTGCTCCAGATGCCCAGATGATCTATATCGTGAGACCAAGATTTTACGCCGAACACCTCCGCTCGGTCCGCAAAAACCAACCCGAACCTCCCGTCGCTCAGCACTTCAACTCCCCCTCCCATTCCGTATCCGACCTCTCGGTCCTGGCCTCCTCCATGGCTAGAGTGAGCAACACCGCAAGTTGGAGGAACAGCACCTCATATTCCGCTTGGGGAGTTTGCATCCTTTGGGGAATTTTCTCAATTCTGTTAAGTCTCCTCCCCCTCCCCACCTCTCCCTCAGCCCTCGGGCCCTGGCATTCCCTCTATCTCTATCTCCCTCCCCCACCCTAGTCGCACTAGCTTCTCATTTCACACCACAAAGAGCTTACAATGGGTTCCCTTTATCATCGATACTGCATATCTTTCATTCATTGTTCTTTATCTCTCACATCACCGTCTATATCTCTCGTTTCCCTGAGCCCTGACCAGTCTGAAGAAGGGTCTCGACCCGATACGTCCGCCTAATCTTCCTTCGCTCCTTAGATGCTGCTGCACCCACGCTGAGCAGCAATTTGTGTAACCCTAAGGATACTGAGTTGGATGATCAGCCATGATCATATTGAATGGCGGTGCAGGCTCGAAGGGCCGAATGGCCTGCTCCTGCACCTAATTTCTATGTTTCTATGGTGGGCCAAAGGGCCTGTTCCAGTGCTGCACTGATCTATGTTCTATGTCCCTGGAGATAACTGCTTTGGGGAGACCCTGCAGGTATCTCTGGTCCCAGAATGCAGGGATAACATAGAACGGGTGTGAGCGGGTGATGGAAGGACGGCGTGGACTCGGTGGGCCGAAGGGCCTGTTTCCATGCTGTGTCCTTCAATCCATCGATGTGCCCACCCAGCACACCCTGCCCCTCTCAAGCGTTTCCACTCGCCCACACCCGGCCGCCGCCGCCGCCCCTGCACATCTCGTGGAACGCTGCACAGAATTAACGACTCAGGAAAGACGAGGCTTTGTCAGCCTGAATCATTCATTCTGTTTGTTATTCCGCAGATGCTTCCTGACCTGCTAAGTTCCAGCATTTTCTATTTTTAGCTCAGATTTTCTGCATCTGCTGCTTTACGATTTTTTTTGGAGCAGGTTCTGCATTTTCTCTCAGCAACGCCGACCTGCCCGTAACCTCCAGCAGATTTGCTCCTGTATCCCCCCCCCCCCCCCGCCTCGTAATTCTGGCCAAAATCGGATTGAAGACAACAGGTGCAGGAGTAGGCCATTCGGCCCTTCGAGCCAGCACCGCCATTCAATGTGATCATGGCTGATCATCCCCAATCAGTACCCCGTTCCTGCCTTCTCCCCATATCCCCTGACTCCGCTATCTTTAAGAGCCCCCATCTAGCTCTCTCTTGAAAGCATCCAGAGCTTGAAGATAGACACACAATGCTGGAGTAACTCAGCAGGTCAGGCAGCATCTCTGGAGAGAAGAAGTAGGTGAGGTTTCGGGTCGAGACTTCTTCAGACTCGAGAGTTAGGTTAAAGAATGGATGGTGATGCAGGGAGATCTTGAACGAAAGAATGAATGAATGATATTCACAAAAGGGTAACAATGATAAGGCCATGCTTAGCTGTGGACTAGGTGAGAACGAGTTACAGACAATGAGACGAAACGAAACGACTTTGAAGTTAGTACGTTTAAGCAGATGCTGGAAAATCGAAGGTCGAGAAAAATGCTGGGGAAACTCAGCGGGTGAGGCAGCATCTATGGAGAAGGAAATAGGCAACGTTTCGGGTCGAGACCCTTCTTCTATTGTGTTTAGATCACCTTGGTCTCTCCCCCCATTGCATACGCTTTTCCTCCTGGACTGTCCCAACGTGCCCGCTCCTCAGTGCATCCATTTTCTCCGTTTAGATACAGAGATACAGCGCGGAAACAGGCCCTTCGGCCCACCGAGTCCGCCCCGACCCAGCGATCCCCGGTCACTAGCACCGCCCGACACACTAGCTACAATTTTACAATTCTTACCGAAGCCAATGATCCTACAAACCTGTGCGGTCTTTGGAGAGTGGGAGGAAACCGGAGAACCCGGAGAAAACGCGTGCGGTCACGGGGGGGGGACGCACAAACTCCGTACAGACAGCACCTGTAGTCAGGATCGAACCCGGGCCTCTGGCGCTGTTCTCGGGCCTATCTTCCCGTCAATTTGGTGCAAACACTCCTCAACCCTAAAATGCGTCGGAAGGAACTGCAGATGCTGGTTTAAACCAAAGATAGACACAAAACGCTGGAGTAAGTCAGCGGGACAGGCAGCAAGCTTCTCTGGAGAGAAGGAACGGGCGACGTTTCAGGTCGAGACCCTTCCTCAGACTGAAGATGGGTCGAGACCCGAAATCTTAGCCATCCATATTCTCCAGAGATTTTGCCTGGCCCGCTGAGTTACTCCGGCACCTTGCGTCTATCTTCGGTGCAAACCAGCATCCGCAGAGACGCTGCCTGCCCCGCTGAGTTACCCCCAGCCCCACTTTGTGCCTGTTTTGTGTCGACCAGCAACGGCCGAAAGTCCCACCTCCCCAGGGTAAACGGGTCAGTAGCTGACAGGTGCAATGCAGTGCGTGTGGCGAGCTGCTCGCCGGGCAGCATGGGGAAGGGGACAGGGCGGTGGGAGAAGGGGGGGGGGGGTACCCCGAGCAAAGCGCTGGCCAAGAAAGTGGTCCATCGGGTTTGCTGCATCCATCTATTGCATCAGCGGCAGAGGCGGCAGGTGGAGCAGTGGAGCGCTGCATTGTACCGACACAATCCCGAGATCGGCTGCTTGAACGCTGGAGGAAGTTGGATTATTTCCCCTCAAGAAGGGAGGCTTCGTGCTTGACCGTTAAGTGATAAACTGGAAGAAATGGTGCCTTCCAGGAGATGGGCTCAAATTCCAGGGGACATTTTTACAACCAAAATTATACCAAGTCCAAATGGGTTTTACATTGATTCAGAAAACCGCCTGGATACAAAATGCAATTAGATGCTGAAATCATATTTCACGGTTTTGTACATCCCGAAATATCGCCCATTTAAAAAAAAAACTATTTTAAAATCAATTTGCCATCTTCTCCGATTCAAACATTCTGGAGACAGGAGCTCTAGAATGAATATAAAATGTGTTATGAAATCCCTAAAAGGACTCCAGATTTTCTTTTCCCGGGTCATTGGAATCCGGGATTGATTGGGAGTCCAGTTAATCTGGGATTTATTGGGTTTAATTCTGCAAATGCCAAATCGCGACCCTACTACCAGCGTTGAGATTGAGCCGTTTGGTGCTGGCGCTGCCGGGGGGTCGCGGAAGCAGCGCCTGTGGGCGGGTGGGCTTCCGTGTCAGAGTCCCGGCTGGGTGGGAGGGGAGGGGGGACTATCCGAGCAGCCCCTCCCGCCTCAAGGTCGCGATCACCGGCCACCCTTACCTGTGTGCAGGGCCGTGAGCCGCCGTCCCCCCCCGGCACAGGACCCGCCGCCACCGAGTCACCTTGCGTCCTGCGCCCTTGTTGAATGAGGAGAGCTTCTTCTTAGGAGAAGGGGAGGGAGCCCCGATCGCTGCCTGCCACCGCGCCGGGCAACGCCGCGGCTGCCAGGGGATGGATGTGCGGAGATTTCAAAGTTCCCAATGACAGGGCGGGCGTCGAGGGGGGAGTCAGGTGTCCAAGGAGCTGGGGGAAGGGAATTGGTGCTTACTGTTCGGGCGACGGGGTGAGACGGGTCTGGTCCGGTCTGTCCCAGCGGTGGAAGGGACAGGCGATGGTTCCCGGGACCCCGCTCCGAGCTGCACTGGGCTCGCTCCCACAAACATTCTCGCCCTCTCTGCTTCCTCATCCCTCCCCCTCTCCTTTCTCCCCCTACCTTATTCTCTCCCTTCCCCACTCCCCCCCCCTCCCCCTTCCCCTCCCCCCCTCCCCCCCCCCCTCCCTCCCTCCCTCACTCTTCCGCTCCCCCCTCCCCCCACCCTTCTCCCCCCCTCACTCCCCCCTCCCTCCCTGCCCCTCTCCACCCTCCTCCCCCTCCCTTCCCCTCTCCCCCTCCCCCTCCCTTCCCCCTCTCCCCCCTCCCCCACCTTCCCCTCTCCCCCCCCTCCCCCTCTTCCCCTCTCCCCCCCCCCCCCTCCCTCCCTTCCCCTCATCCCCCTTCCCCTCTCCCCCTCCCTCCCTCCCCCCCTCCCCCTCTCCCCCTCCCCTCTCCCCCCTCCCTCCCTCCCCCTCCTCCCCCTCCCCATCCTTCCCCTCTCCCCTCCCTTCCCCCTCTCTCCCCTCTCTCTCCCCCCTCCCCTCCCCCCTTCCTTCCCCTCTCCCTTCATCCTTCCCCTCCCCCCCCTCACCCTCCTCCCCCCCCTCCCTCCCCTCCCTCCCCCCTCCCCCTCCCCCCCTCTCCCCCCCTATCCCCTCCCCCCTTCCCTCCCCCTCCCCCCCCCTCCCCCCCCTCCCTTCTCCCCCTTCCCCTCCTCCCTCCTCCCCCCCTCCCCTCCCTCCCTCCCCCTCTCCCCCCTCCCTCCCCTCTCCTTCTCCCCCCTTCTCTCCCCTCCCCTCCCCCTCCCTTCCCTTCCCCCTCCCTCCCCTCCCCCTTCCCCTCTCCCCCTCCCCTCCCCCTCCCCCCTCCCTTCCTTCCTCCCCCCCTTCCCCCCCCTCCCCCTTCCCCTCCCCTCCCCTCGCCCTCCCTCCCCCTCTCCCCCGCCCCCTCTCCCTCCCCCCTCCCTCCCCCCCTCCCCCCCCCCCTCCCCACCCTCTCCCCTCCCTCCCTCTCCCCCCTCCCCCCTCCCCTCCCCCCTCCTCCCCCCTCCCCCCTCCCTTCCCCTCTCCCCCCTCCCGCCTTCCTTCTTCCTCCCTCACCTTCCCATTTCCCCCTCTCCCCTTCCACTCCCCCCCTCCCTCCCTCCCTCCCCCTCCCATCCCCTCTCCCCTCCCTCTCTTTCCACTCCCTGCCTTCCCCCCTTTTTTTTTTCCCTCCCTCTCTCCTTCGCTTCCTCCCCCCTCTCTCCCTTCTTTTCCCCCTCCCTCCCCCCCCCCCCCCCCCCCGCTCATTCCCCCCCCCCCCTCTCCACACTGACCCAACGCCCCCGCCCGCCCCGCCCGCCCGGTGCCAATAACACACGCTCACCTCCCGAATTCGTCGGAGGGCAGCTGCCTTTATGTAGCGTCCGGACCTACCTGGGGAGGGTGGCAGCCTCGAACACTCTGCTCGGGAACGCGAGCCCCCGCGTACCCGACTGGTACAGCACTGGAACAGGGGCTGAAAGGGCTGAAGATACTTCAAGCAGCAACCGCCAGTGAACACACACACACACACACACACACACACACACACACACACACACCCACACACACACACACACACACACACACACACACACACACACACACACACACCCACACCCACACACACACACACACACACACACACACACACCCACACACACCACACACCCACCCACACCACACACACCCACACACACACACACACACACACACCCACACACACACACACACACACACACACACACACACACACTCACACACACACCCACACACTCACACACACACACACACACACACACACACACACACACACACACACACACACACACACACACACACACACACACACCCTGGAGAGGCAGTCTTCATCTGAACACATAGAGTCTGATGACCAGCCCTGGCCCTAAATGTCTCTCCACTGAGAGGCATAGAAATGGCAAACAGTCGGAAGGTTTTTCATAGAGTCTTAGAGTCATACAGTGTGGAGACTGGTCCTTCGGCCCAACTTGCCCACTCTGACCAACATGCCCCATCTACACTAGTCCCACCTGCCCGGGCCCAACCCTTAATCTTCCAAACCCGTTCTATCCATGTACCTGTCCAAATGCCTCTTAAGTGTTATGGGTGGGAATGTCAAACACGAGAGGGCATGGCTTTGAGGGGAGAGGGACAAAGTTTAAAGATGTTGGGGGCAGGTTTTTTACACAGAAGGGGGTGGGTGCCTGGAACACACTGCCGTGGGCGGTGATGGAGGCAGATATCATCGTGTCCTAATACTGTACAACAACAGACTAGTACCGACCAGTGCTGAACTCCAGGTAAACCAGCCCACCAGTATCATGTTAGAAGTAGAATTAGGCCATTCGGCCCATCAAGGCTACTCCATCAATCGTGGCTGATCCATCTTTCCCACTCAACCCCATTCTCCTGCCTTCTCCCCATAACCCCTGACACTCATACTAATCATGAATCTTAAAAATATCCGTTGACAGCCTTCATGGTGAATTCTACAGATTCACCACCCTCTGGCTAAATAAATTCCCTCTCATCTCTTTTCTAAAGGTACATCCTTTCATTCTGAGGCTGTGGCCTCTGGTCCTAGATACTCCCGCGGCATTGTAGCCAAAAGCTATATGGAGCCGACCTTTTTAGTTGAGTTTCAGTTCAGTTTAGAGCTACAGCATAGAAACAGGCCCTTCAGCCCACAAAGTCCACACTGACCATCGATCAACCGTTCATATGTTGTCCCACTTTCTCATTCCCTCCCGACACACTAGGACAATTTACAGAGGCCAATTAAGATTCAAGAGAGTTTAGTGTCGTGTGTCCCGGTTAGGACAATGAAATTCTTGCTCAGCACAACAGAATATAGTAGGCATAAATAAATACAGAACAGAACAGATCAGTGTGTCCATGTACCAATGAATATATATATATATACACACGCGCACAATTAACCTGGAAACCTGCTTGTCTTTAGGATGTGGGTGGAAACCGGAGCACCTGGAGGAAACCCACGTGGTCACGGGGGGAACATGCAAACTCCACACAGTCAGGATCGAAGCCAGCTCTCTGGCGCAGCGACTCTACAAGCTGCGCCACCGTGCCGCAGAGTCTTGTATCTGGCTATACCTATCCACCAGTATTACATACACTCAGTCAATTGCCCGCCTTTCCATAACCTATGATTATAGGTACACAGGCGCATGGATAGGACAGGTTTGGAGGGATATGGATAAGCGCAGGCAGGTGGGACTAGTGTAGCTGGGATATGTTGGCCGGTGTGGGCACGTTTATGCCAAAGGGCCTGTTTCCACGCTGTATCACTCTTTGTCACTCTGTGACACTATACAATGAGCCACCAGCGCTATAAAGGTGCTTCATAAAGTCTAACCTGACACAGCAACACTCTACTCAACACCCTAAATTAACGAAACACCAGTGAAGGGAGGTGCCCACTTGGTAGTCCCAATGATATATTGGCATCTGCACGCCCAGTTTTTGTGGTCCTATAGTTTAAAGGCATTTTATATTCTCATGTGGCATTGGAATAGGTCCCCTTCCCCTTCTGCCTATGATGCCTCCTGGCATGTAGGGCAGCAACGAAGGTCCTCCACTCCTGTCCGTTCTGGGCTAGCTTCTGGACACTGCCCCAGGGCAGGTCCAGTAGTGTTGATACCTTCACTTGCTGTTTCCGTAACATATTTGTTTTACGAGACAGGGTTGTTAGCCCTGTGCTCGACCCCCAACCTGGAGGACCAGTGGATCGCTCTTCGCCTCGCCTCTACCCTTCCACCTGTCCAGCATGGGAGACCCTAACAGGAGACGAGTCTCCCGCTGGTGTAGCTCTAGGGGTCACTGAGACCACAAGGGGAGATTGGAGTAGGGTTTCCTGGTTAAACATTCAGCTTGTGTGTTTGTTAACATGTAGATGGCTTATTACTGAATGTGAGGCTAGTTATCATCCTATAGCATAAGTGTGTCCAGATAGTTTAGATACTAATTTGGCATTGGGATTGGTTATCTTGGTTGAGCCCTTCATCGGCGGCCACTCGAAATGGAGTTGGAGGACGCCTGTGCGTGACTTTGTTTAACGTGGGGAGACTGGTGCACGGACAGCCACCCCACGGTCCTTGGCAGATCTGGGTCAGGATCCAATGGCTTGGAGTCCAAGACAACCGGAGACCCTTTTCTGCCGCAGCCTTCATCCGCCTTCCCAGCCGTTGTGACGCTCCACTAAGGTCAGCCATCGTCCTCCGCCTGTTCCACCGTTGAGGTCTTGGGTTGGATGGCTCTTTGTCGGAGACCTCCCCCTCGACCTTACTGCCATGGGTTCTCAGGACCACACAAGCGTCTCCACCACGACAAGGTGACAATCCACGGCGAGGCTTATCCTGGTGTTACATCACAAGTACGTTATGTTTTGACAATAATACAAACAAAATTATGCCTTGACAAACCTATGGCCACCTCGTCACAACCCAATGTTATAGAGTGACCCTGTGATATCCCCTAGTGATGGTCCTACACTGCACGCCAGTCTTATACAGTGACGGGCCAGTGCCCATCGGTGCGGTACTCCCTGTTCTCCAGGGACAGACCCATCCCCACCTTTTTAGTTTAGTTTAGTTTAGAGATACAGCGCGGAAACAGGCCCTTCGGCCCACCGAGTCCGCACCGACCAGCGATCCCCGCACATTAACACTGTCCTACACACACTAGGGACAAATTGCATTTATACCAAGCCAATTAACCTACAAACCTGCACGTCTTTGGGGTGCGGGAGGAAACCGAAGATCTCTGAGAAAACCCACGGGGGAACGTGCAAACTCCGTACAGACAGCCTCTACCCCTCCCAACTGCGGCTGGTGACCCATGGAGGCAATGTGGCATTAGGGTGGCACTGAGCGTGAAGCTGTGGCGACGGGCTGGGCAAGGTCGGCAGGCTTCCTGCTCTCAAACGCACAAATAAACCAGATGGTTATTTACAAGAATCCATTAATTTCCTGATTCCCATCACAGATTAGTTAATTAACTGAATTAAACTCCCCAGCTTCCGCACTGGGATTTCAACGCACGTCTCCAGATGAATAATTCAGGCCTCTGCATTGCAACTAACTTAACCATTTTGTTTCGAATTGTGCGGGAAAGAGGAACAGATCCTGAGCGGCGCTGTGAATGGTGTCGTGTGTATATTACAGGAAACCATTCCCGGGTGGACGGAGGAGCGTGCTCTGTGTGTGGTGTGGAGGAGGTTGCGATCCGTGAACGGTGCAGGAAGGGCATGCCCCATGCGAGCAATGCGGGGAAGGGAGCATCGGTATGCTGTGTAAGATAGCACACACTCTGTGTACAGTGTAGGGAGTGTACATTGTGTGTACAGTGTGCGGACACACACACTCTGTACAGTGTAAGGGCGGGCACGGT
This sequence comes from Okamejei kenojei, assembly GCA_035221665.1. Lineage (NCBI taxonomy): Eukaryota > Metazoa > Chordata > Chondrichthyes > Rajiformes > Rajidae > Okamejei > Okamejei kenojei. The sequence continues at coordinate 13,114,253 of CM069167.1, read as the reverse complement.
GGCACAGCGGTAGAGTTGCTGCCTTACAGCGCTCGCAGCGCCGGAGGCCCGGGTTCGATCCCGACTACGGGCGCTGTCTGTACGGAGTTTGTACGTTCCCCCCCCCCCCCCCGTGGGTTTTCTCCGAGATCTTCCGTTTTCTCCCACTCCCCAAAGACGTACAGGTTTGTAGGTTAACTGGCTTGGTATAAATGTGAACATTGTCCCCGGGGGGGTGTAGGATAGTGTTAATGTGCGGGGATCGCTGGTCGGCGCGGACCCGGTGGGCCGAAGGGCCTGTTTCCGCGCTGTATCTCTAAACTAAACACACTGTGTACAGTGTAGGGACATACACGCTCTGTGTGCAGTATAAGTACATACACATTTTGTTGCATGTTATCCAGTCAGCAGAAAGACATACACGCAGTATACACACATACTGTGCAGTGTAGGGACATACACGCAGTAACGACATGCACACAGTAAGGGCATGCATACTCTGTGCATTGTGTGGGGAAATGCATAAACATCGAAACAAGGATCTGCAGAGGTTGCTGAATATGCAAATGGACATAAAATGCTGGAGTAACAGCAGGTCAGGCAGCATCTCTGGAGAACACAGATAGGTGACGTTTTGGCTCCACGTTCTCCAGAGATGCTACCTGACGTGCTGAGCTACTCCAGAACTTTGTGTCCTGTAGGGAAGTATCTGTTCTGTGTCCAGCGTAAGGAAGCCCACACACTCTGTGTACAGTGTAACAAAGCGTACACGCTCTGTGTACAGTGTAGGGGAGAGTGCAATGTGTGTACAGTGTAAAGACACACACACTCTGCATAGAGTGCAAGGGATGATCAGCCTGATCACATTGAATGGCAGTGCTGGCTTGAAGGGCCGAATGGCCTACTCCTGCACCTATTGTCTATTGTCTATTGACATACCCACTCTATATACAGTGTAAGGATAGTCCCACTGTGTATAGTGTAAGGACACACACACTGTGTATACAGTGTGAGGACATACAGGTACACAGTGTATACAGTGTAAGGGCGGTCACGGTGGCACAGCGGTCGAGTTGCTGCCTTACAGCGAATGCAGCGCCGGAGGCCCGGGTTCGATCCCGACTACGGGCGCTGCCTGTACGGAGTTTGTACCTTCTCCCCGTGGGTTTTCTCCGGTATACTGTGTGGACAAGGGTGTTCTTTGTGTATGCTACATGGACAAGAAAGAGACTACTGGCAGAATACTGCCGGAATAACCAATGTCAGTGACGGAGAAACACTCAGAGGTCATTATGTAGGGGAACATTAACTGCGACTAACAGATGACGGAGCTCATGAATGGCTAAATTGAACTGTGTTAATTGAGGGTTGATCGAGAGGGAGAAGAGGGATGTAAGTGCTGTTGATGTTACGAAAGTAGATTTTCAAAAGGCTTTCAGTAGGGCACCGTCACAACGTGCCTGGTTGCAGTGGGGCCGATTACATAAGCGCGCCAACCACAGCCTGGATAGAATATGTACAAAGCATTTGGTCCAGCGCTGGGCAGGCAGGCTGGGCCACTGCTGCTCTCCATTTACAATGACAGCTCAGCCCCGGTGAAGCAGAACAATCTGAGATGTGATGATGATGAAACGCAACCATGGCCCTGTTTTAATGGGACAAAACATCGCCACTCCTGTACTCATAGTCTCCACATCACTGGGCAATATCCATCCCTGCCTTTTCACACACAGAATGCTGATACAGTTGTTGCATTTTGTTGCATGTTATCCAGTCAGCAGAAAGACAGTATATGCAAGGAGTGTACACACTCTGTATAAGGGTGTAGGGGCGTACAACCTCTGTATACAATAGTCAATAGACAATAGGTGCAGGAGTAGGCCATTCGGCCCTTCGAGCCAGCACCGCCATTCAATGTGATCGTGGCTGATCATCCCCAATTCTGTACACACTCCTGCCGTTCCTGCCTTCTCCCCATATCCCCTGATTCTGCTATTTTTAAAAGCCCTCTCTAGATCTCTCTTGAAAGCATCCAGAGAACCGGCCTCCACCGCCCTCTGAGGCAGAGAATTACATAGACTCACAACTCTCTGTGAGAAAAAGTGTTTCCTCTAAGTGTTTCCGTTGTAAATGGCTTACTCCTTATTCTTAAACGGTGGCCCCTGGTTCTGGACTCCCCCAACATCGGGAACATGTTTCCTGCCTCTAGCGTGTCGAAATCCTTAACAATCTTATATGTTTCAATGGGATTCCCTCTCATCCTTCTAAACTCCGGAGTGTACAAGCCCAGCCGTTCCATTCTCTCAGCATATGACAGTCCCGCCATCCCGGGAATTAACCTTGTAAACCTACGCTGCACTCCCTCAATAGCAAGAATATCCTTCCTCAAATTAGGGGACCAAAACTGCACACAATACTCCAGGTGTGGTATACAGTGGGTGTACATGTGTAAGAAGGAACTGCAGATGCTGGTTCAAACCGAAGATAGACACAAAAAGCTGGAGTAACTGAGCGGGACAGGCAGCATCTCTGGAGAGAAGGAATGGGTGACGTTTCGGGTTGAGGCCCTTCTTCAGTCATGCACAAACATACACTTGCACACAAATGGCACACACACGTGACCCACACACACACACACACACACACACACCACCCCCCACACACACACGGTGCCCACACACACACACACACCACAGTGATAGAAGTGCCACACCACACACCACATACACACACACACACACACACACACACGGTGCACACACAGACGGTGCACACGCACACACACACACACACACACACAAACAGTGCACACCACACAACACGCACACACACACACAACATGTGCCCCACACACACACACACACACACATCACACACAGCACAACCACGACACACACACACACCACACATTCGGGTGCACTCCCACGTTGCCCGACACACACACCACACACACGGTGCCCAACACACACACACACACTACAGAGTGCCCACAACACACAGTCACAACAACAAAACGGCACAGAGTGCACCTACACACACACATAACACACATACACACACACCACACACACCCACACACACACACACACACACACCGGCGCCCCCTCCCCCCCCCACACACACATCACACACAGTGCCTCACCAACACCAGAGTGCCCACACCCATCACACGCACACACACACACACACACACACAGTGCCCACACCACACACACGCACACAACACAGTGCCCACACACACACGCACACACCACACACGCGCCACACCACACACACACACACACAACACACGCACACATAAACACCACACACACACACACACACACACACACACGCACGCACGCACACACACACACACACACACGCACACGCAACGCACGCACAACACACACACACACCACAACTCGACACACGCACGCACGCACGCACACACACACGATACACACGGCACACACACACCACACACACACACACGCACACACACACACACACACGCACACACACACACACACGCACACAACACACACAACCGGTGCCCACACACACACACACATCGCACACACACACAGTGCCCACACACAAACACACACACACAACACACACGACACCACACCACACACAGCACACACACGTCACACACACACACCACACACACACACACACACACACAAACGCACACACACACACGCGCATGCACACACACTAGAGTGGGACTACGCGCTGTCCATGGGACACTGGGGGATTTCCGGGACCACTGGGCACCACGGGGCGTTGAATGCATCCTTGACAAGGATTGTAAGACAGTTGTATAATAGTCTATCGTTTGTCGTGTATTGTGGTGGTGGGTTCTGTTTGTTTTTTTTACCGTACTGTATATATTATTTTAATATTTGAATAAATATTTTTGATTAACAAAAATAATAAAATGGTCGCTGGACCTGCCCATGATGAGGAGCCGCAAGGCCTCCTGGAGTAAAGCCCCTTATTGTACAATGTCCTGCCGTCCCCTGTCTCCTGTCAGCAACAGCCCAGCAGCAACCATGGCCCCTCATTTCCCTCCCTCACTGTTTACCAAGTATCTTGCAAAAATCACAAACCCACTGGCTGTATCCTTCTGCCTGCGCCCATCCCGGTGGTCTGCCCCATGGTGAGTGTGAGCTGCATTTTCTGGGTCAGTCCTGTCCTGCCTCTGGATAGCGTGCTGGCGCTTTGAGTTTAGTTTGCTTTGGAGATCCAGCGCGGTTGTGGAGTGCCAACTCCCAGAGGCTCAGAATCATCTGCTCCTGCCTCGTTATCTGGGGCAGCTTTCAACAATCATCCTGTTTGTGCTTGGAACGTAATACCAAACAATCACTCCTGCTTGGGTAAGCGGAATAGAAGATGAAGGTTGTGTCCCAGAGATGGGCTTTAAGCAGAATCTCAGCAGAATAGCTGGGCAGCACGGTGGCACACCGGTAGAGTTACTAGGAGTTGAGAGTGCCGAGAAAATAGAGGGATCTTCTGGACTCTAATGATTACTTTTGTAATTTTGTCTGCGGCAGGTACCTGGTGATTCTCGGCATATTCGTGCATTGTACGCAAAAACAAAGGATTTCACCGTACCCGGGCACGCGTGACAATAAAGAATCTTTGATTTATTGAATTGAATCCCCAACTCAATATTGATTTCTTAGGAAGGAACTGCAGATGCTGGTTTACACTGGATAGACACAAAAAGCTGGAGAAACTCAGCGGGACAGGCAGCGTGTTTAAGAAGGAACTGCAGATGCTGGAAAACCGAAGGTGGACAAAAGTGCTGGAGAAACTCAGCGGGTGAGGCAGCATCTATGGAGCGAAGGAATGGGCAACATTTCGGGCCAAAACCCTTCTTCAGGCAGGCAGGCAGCATCTCTGGAGAGGAGGGACGGCAGATGTTTCGGGTCGAGCCCCTTCTCTAGATTCAAGAAGTCTGATGAAAGGTCTCGACCCGAAACGCCGACCATTCCGTCTCTCCAGAGATGCTGCCTGTCCCGCTGGGTTACTCCTGCATTTTGTGTCTATCTTTAATATTGATTTCTACAGATCTCAGTCGCTTTTTCCGCGTGAGCCTGAGCTGGCCAGTTCTGCAGCAGAACATCCGAATGTAACATTGGCCCCAGTGTTTCTCTCCTTCAACACGGCGGTCAGGCGGTAGAGCTGCTGCCTCACATCGCCAGAGACCCGGGTTCGATCCTGACTGCGGGCGCTGTCTGCACGGAGTTTGTTTGTTCTCCCTTTAACCGTGTGGGTATTCTCCGGGAGCTCCAGTTTCCTCCACACTCCAAGGACGTACAGGCTTGTCGGTTCATTGGCTTTGGTTAAATTGTAAATTGTCCCTAACGTGCAGGGTAGTGCTAGTGCGCGGGGATCATTGTTCGCTTGTACTTCGCTAGAAATAGAAGATTAGAGGGGGGATCTTATAGAAACTTAACAAAATTCTTAAGGGATGGACAGGCTAGATCAGGAAGATTGTTCCCGATGTTGGGGAATCCAAGATAAGGGGGGATTCATTTAGGACCGAGATGAGAAAAAAACCATTTTTCACACAGAGAGTGGTTGAATCTGTGAATTCTCCCTGCCACAGAAGGTAGTTGATGCCATTCATTGGCTATATTTCAAGAGGGAGTTAGATTTGTGGTCCCTTGTGGCTGAAGGGATCCAGGGGGTATGGAAGAAGTCAGGTACAGGATACTGAGTTGGATGAGCATAATTGAATGGAGGGAGCAGGCTCGAAGGCCTAATGGCCTGCTCCTTGCACCTACTCTCCTATGTTTCTATGTTTCTATGATCGCTGGTCTGCACAAATCTGGTGGGTCAAAAGCCTGATTCCACACTGTTCTCGAAAGGAATGAAGTAGATGTAAAGCTGCTTGGTAATTCTGCCATCACAACATTCCACTGCAAGTCCTGTCCACTTGAGCTGCCGCCTTATGCAGCCATTCACGAAGGTTGCTGGGGGATCTGGTTCGGGGGGGCTGAGGCATGTAACAAATAAATGGCTGGAGCCGGATAGCCAGGGTGGGGAGGAAGCTGGAGCTGTGGTAGGCAACGCTCCCTCTCCATAACGGGAAAGATTTGGTCATCAGGTTGTGAGTGCTCTCGGGGCTGCTGTTTACGTGGCACCAAGTGTGCCTGTCCCTCCCTATACGCCACAGGGGATCCACCCGGGCCCGTCTTCCAGTTCATCTGGGGGTCGAGATGGAGCCGGTTGCGACGGAACCACAATGTACAAGTCGGCAGAACAACGGGGGGTAAAAGCCGTGCCAACGTCGCCCTCATTCTGATGTCCACCCTACGTGTGTGGCTGATCAGGCGGAGTGTATAGAGCCAAGGCACGTGGGCACCAAGTGTCACTACCTGTACTTGAGGTTCTACCTGTCCCTGGTGTTGTGAAGGATGGGCCCTGGCGCAGGTGCCACGCAATGTGCAGTCAGCTGGACATTGCCGCCCCAATCTGTCGTCGGTGGGAAAGGTTCTTCCGGACCAACACCATGTTGACAAATGTCCATCGGGCAGTGGTCAGCAAGACTCGTGTTTCCCTGAGCAGACGCCCAGCTTGTCTGCGCCATAAATGCCTCATCGCCAGAACTCACCAAACAAGCACCAAGACCTGGCTGGCTGGCGGTGAGGGGAGCCCTCCCAGTCAGACTCCTTTCCTGCAACGTCGGAACCTCACTGCCAGCGCACGGCTGCCCTCGGGACGGCTGTGCTATGGCGAGGAGACGGTTGCCCACTCTTTACAGAGTGTGGGTTGCTAAAAGGGAGTCTGGAGAAGAAAGAAAAATGAAAGGGTCCCTGTACGCTTATCCGGAACAGCTCCGTCACAGAGGACTCTGTGATTTACGGACTGTTCCATAGGGACACATTCATGAGGCTGACATCGAGAGCTGCTGGAGGGTCCTCAACTCGGTAAAAGACGCCCTTTGGTCTGACCGAGCATTGTTTACACCACCAGCAGAGCGAGATGTCCGTCAGGGAATGTTTGCGACTGGCCCGCTGCAGACTGCAGGGTAGTGCTGAGGGACGCAATGAAGCTCGGGTTTGCAGCCACGCCTCAGAGGCTTCGGTGGGGGAGGGCCACAGTCTAAAGCCCTTCCGGCTGCTGGACATGGGGGACACGGGTATGGTGGAGACGCCCCTCAAAATAAGGGAAGGTATCCCACGGCACTGTGGCACGAGTGGGGACTGATTTGTGTGGAAATTTGGGGAAAAGAAATGTCTAAACTGGTATTGATCTACTTGTACAGCCTCCGAAAATGTCGGATGGATTTTCTGCAAGGTTAATGTATGTATATATTTATTCATTCGAATAAAGTATATTTTTGAAAAAAAAAAAAAAAAATGCAGCCATTCACGACAGCACACCCTCTGCCCACTCACTGTGTCTCCCCGCACATCTGATGTCTTTCCAGGATCTAAATGTTCCCTGCGTGAGCTCACTCTACTAACACAACATTTAAAAGACACAAAGTACTCAGTGGATCGGGCAGCATCTCGACCTACCTGATCTCCCAGTTGCTAAACACTTTAACTCCCCCTCCCATTCCCACACAGACCTTTCTGTCCTGGGCCTCCTCCATTGTCAGAGTGAGGCCCAGCACAAATATGTCCTCATATTTCACTTGGGCAGCTTTCACCCCAGCGGTAGGAATATTGACTAAGAGACAGAGAAACATAGAAAATAGGTGCAGGAGGAGGCCATTCGGCCCTTCAAGCCAGCACCGCCATTCATTGTGACCATGGCTGATCGTCCCCAATCAATAACCCGTGCCTGCCTTCTCCCCATATCCCTTGATTCCACTAGCCCCTAGAGCTCTATCCAACTCTCTCTTAAATCCATCCAGTGATTTGGCCTCCACTGCTCTCTGTGGCAGGGAATTCCACAATTTCACTACTCTCTGGGTGAAAAGGTTTTTTGTTACCTCAGTCTTAAATGGCCTCCCCTTTATTCTAACTTCTCTAACTTAAAGTAACCTTTGCTTTCCCTCTCTCTCTATCCCTGCCCATTCCGAGTTCTCCGACAAGCCTGACTGTCCCTCTGATGACATTTTATTTCTGTTTGCTTCTCCTAGTTAACAATCATCTATTGTACATTTCCCTTGATCTGCATCCTCGTTTTCACACACCTCACCCTTCCTTATCTCTGTGCCTTCCTCTCCCCTGACTCTCAGTCTGAAGAAGGGTCTCGACCCGGAACGCCACCCATTCCTTCCATCCAGGGATGCTGCCTGACGCGCTGAGTTACGCTAGCATTTTGTGTCTGTCCGTGGAGAACAAGGATTCTTCAGAGTGTGTTTGGAGGGGGAGGAAACCAAAAGATCTCGGAGAAAACCCACGCTGTCACGGGGAGGACGTACGAACTGCGTACAGACAGCGCCCGTAGTCGGAATCCCCGGGTCTCCGGCGCTGCAAGCGCTGTACGGCAGCTACTCTACCGCTGCGCCACCGTGGCCGCAGTGGTGAGGTCAAGAACGCTACACTTATAACAACTTGGACTGGAAAAGAGCACCAAAATCTGGCGGCTCTTGTTTACGGTCTCAGTGTAGTATTGCTACACACTGGTGCTTAATCTAAGATTGTGTTTATGAAGACTTTTACTGAACAGAATGCAAAAAAAAAAAATTCACTGTACCTCAGTACATGTGACGGAAAATGTTTCCTTTATAATCATTACTTTTTTTTGCATATCTTTCGTTTATTTAGAAACATAGAAACATAGAAAATAGGTGCAGGAGGAGGCCATTCGGCCCTTCGAGCCAGCACCGCCATTTGTTGCGAGCAATAACCTACCACCTATTTGTTCTACATCTCTCAATATCACCGACTATATCTCGGGTCTCCCTCTCCCCTGACTCAGGTCGCGACACGAAACGTCACCCATTCCTTTTCCCCAGAGATGCTGCCTGACCCGCTGAGTTACTCCAGTTTTCTGTGTCTATTGACAATAAAATACCGTTGACCCATTGAGGTATATGGTGTGGCTTGCCACCTCTTGCTCTGGAGCAGAGTGGGATGTAACGTCACATTCACCCCTCGACAACAGGAGGGAAAGGTTGGATTCTTTTTGTTTAGTTTAGTTCAGAGATGGCAGAAACAGGCCCTTTGGCCCACCGAGTCCGCACCGACCAGCAATCCCTGCACATTATCACTATCCTACACAATTTACATTTACACTGTCGCCAATTAACCTACATACCTGCACGTCTTTGGAGTGTGGGAGGAAGCCGGAGATCTCAGAGAGAATCCACGCGGTCACGGGGAGAATGTACAAACTCTGTGCAGACAGCGCCCCATAGTAGGGATGGAACCCGGGACTCCAGCGCTGCGAGCGTTGTAATGGGCTTGTCCCAGTTAGGCGATTTTTTTTCGGCAACTGCCGGCGACTGTCATAGTCGTAACAGGTCGCCGAATAACCGGCGACTGGACCCCCCCTAGGACAATGTCTACAACAACCTCCCACCTAGTCGATGCCCAGCTGCGGCAAGCTACCGACAACCGGCGACCCATTAGGACGTCCCACCTACGACCACACCTACGACAACCCGGCACAAGGTAAGACTATTCAGTCGCCGGTACCCGTCGCCGGTTGATGTCGGTAGTCAGCAATGGAATTCACCGAGGTCAGCACCAGCGACAACCTACGCCATCCTGGCGACAACCTACAACAGCACCTACGTCTGGAGAAGTCAAGCTACGCTCATTGGAGTCAAGCCAACCGTCGCCGACTGTCACCGAAAGGTTTAGAACATTTCAAAATCCAGCGGTGACTAGAAAAACGCTACGCTTCTTTGGGCCGCTGAGGAGGTTGCTCACGACCATACAGGCGACACCCCGGCAACCATGTGGCAACAGCCTAGTCTACTGCAGTCGCCTAAAAAATAGCCTAAGTGGGACAGGGGCATTAGGCAGCAACTCTACTGGTGCGCCACCGTGGCCGTCTAGAGTTGACATCATTCCCTCTTGCTTTCTGAAGGGTCTTTGAGGGTCTTGTCAGCCATGAATAGGTCACATTGGTCCTGTGGGTTTTATGGCCTGGGTGGCATTTATTTTCAATGCTTGTCACTACCTGTCCAGTGTCACATCTTTCGATCTATTTCCCTCTGAAACTGTGGAACGGGGGCGCAGCGGTAGAGTCGCTGCCTCCCAGCGCCAGAGACCCGGCTTCGATCCTGACTACGGGTGCTGTGTGTACGGAGTTTGCACGTTCTCCCCGTGACCGCGTGGGATTTCTCCGGGTGCTCCGGTTTCCTCTTGCATTATAACATACAGTTCCGTAGGTTAATTGGCTTCTGCAAATTGTCCCTAGGATAAAACTAGTATACGGGGTGATCACTGGTTGGCATGGACTAGGTGGGCCGAAGGGCCTGTTTACACACTGTATCTCTAAAAAAAACTAAAATAAACTCTCACCGCATCCTTAGTTCAGACTGAACACCCCAGTTGTAGATTGAGCTCCTTTCCTTTCCAAACTCAGCATCATATTCGAGACATTATGATCATTCTTCCCTAAGCTGGGGTATTTCCCCCCCCCCCCCCCCCCCCCCCCCCCCCCCCCCCCCCCCCCCCCCCCCCCCTATTATTTTTCCCCCGATCTTCCAGCCTACCTCAATATGGATATTGGACTATTTCTCTGGAACTGCAAAGCTGCAATACAGCAAAAATATATTCTGCACGCTGATATTTTGTTCTTTGCTCTATTCCTTGGAGCGCAGGAGAATGAGGATGAGGGGTGATCTTATAGACGTGTCTCAGATCATGAGAGGAATATATCAGGAAGATGCAGTCTCTTGCCCAGAGTAGGGGAATCGAGAACCCGAGGACACAGGTCTGAGGTGAAAGGGAAAGATTTAATAGGAATCTGAGGGGTACATTTAAAATGGTGGTGGGGGCAAGGAACAAGCTGCCGCCAGAGGTAGTTGAGGCAGGGACTATCGCAACGCACGCAGGCAGGTGGGACTAGTGAGGCTGGAACACGATGGGGCAGTGTGGGCAAGTTGGGCCGAAGGGCCTGTTTCCATACTGTAGAACTCTATGACCCAATGTATTTACCGCATGGCTTAATTGTGCTACACTATTATATAATTTAATTCAATTCAGTAGGATGTAAACAAAATCCTCTCCCTGTATCTCGGTACAAGTGGCAACAATGAATCGATAGCAGCACAAATAACTAACGGCTCCTTTTGAACAGGTTATCAATTAAACCTTCCTGTCGCACAAGGTGAAATCTGCAATGGTCCGCTAGCGCCTGAGTATATTGATCCAGAAATCCATTTCATTCCATGGATTTGCGTCTGGTGAATGATGGTGGGTCGCGGATCAGTAGTTCGTGGTCAATACAACGTCTTTAGATCACGAGTCAGATGTTCGGTTTCCTCCCGCACTCCCGAGACGTTCAGGCGTGTGGGTTAATTGGCTTGGTGTGTGTGTACATTGTCCCCAGTGTGTGTAGGACAGTTCTTCCTCGTGTCCGGACATCTTCCATGTCGCGTCCGTCCGGTCGGTCAGTGGCGGCTGCCGGTCGGAGGTTGCAGAACCGGCTCCTTCAGTCAGTCGCTGTGGTACAGTTCCTGCCCGGGATGCGCCACGAGGAGGCTTCTGCTTGCGTCCCACGTAGGATCGTGTCAAGGGCCTGTCCCACTTGGGCGGCATTTGCGCGTAATTTACCCGACGTCTTTTATGTGTCACGCCACGGCGCACGTGATGCGGGCACGGTGCGCATTACGCTCGCGTGGTACGTGGTGACGTCGGCAACGACGCACGGTCGCGTGCGGCGCCCCAGGATCATGGGATGTACAAAATCTTCGCGCGCCATCTGCGTGACGCGCAAATGCGGCCCAAGTGGGACAGGCCCTTTAACGTGCGGGGAGCGCTGGTCGGCGCGGACTCGGAGGGCCGAAGAACATTTTCCCACACTGTATCTCTAAACTAAACTAAACGAGAATAAACCTTCCCCCGGTTTCACTCCCCCTGTCAGTCACCATCTGGCATGTTCCCCTCCCTCACTCTGACCTTCGATGTTCTAATCTCCAGTTACTGACACAAGGTGCTGGGGTAACTCAGCGGGTCAGGCAGCATCTCTGCAGCGGTAGAGCTGCCGCCTCACAGCGCCAGAGTCCCGGGTTCCATCCCGTCTGTGCGGAGCTTGTGCGTTCTCACCGTGACCGCGTGGGTTTTCTCCGGGTGCTAGTATACGGGGATCACTGGTCAGCACAGATTTAGTGGGCCGCAGAGCCAGATCCCCCGCTAAACAAACTACAAAGGATAGGGTTCCAACCTGAAACATCACCTATTCTTTTTCTCCAGAGATGCTGCCTGACCCGCTGAGTTACTCCAGCACTTTCTTTATGTCTCTTTGATGTGAACCGGCACCTGCAGTTCCCTGTGTAGGAGGGAACTGCAGAGGCTGGTTTACACCAAAGATGGACACAAAATGCTGGAGTAACTCAGCGGGTCAGGCAGCGTCTCTGGATAATTTGTTCTTTGTACCTCTTCACAGATCTGGCTTCCCTTCCCACCCCCCTGACTCTCAGTCTAAAGAAACACCTCATCCTCTTCCCAGAGATGCTGCCAGACCTGCTGAGATACTCCAGCATTTTGTGTCCACTTTGTTTCTACTGATTTCTATTTACACACTCACTCTCTCTCCCTCTCTCTCTCTCTCTCTCAATCTCTCTCTCTCCCTCTCTCTCCCTCTCCCTCCCTCTCTCATTCTCTCTCGCTTCCTCCCTCCCTCTCCCTCGCTCTCCCTCTGCCTGTGCGTGTGTCTCTCTCTCTCTCTATTTCCCCGAGCGCCTCTCCTTCTCTGTCACCCTTCTCTCGTCTCTCTCATTATCTCTTATTTTTCCATTATGCAAGGTGACGAGCAGTTCACTCCGACACATTCATTCAGGTTATTTACGCCCTCTCGTTACAATCAGCCTCACTCCCTCTCCGCCTCCTCACCCGACGGTTTTTCCATCAGCTCCTTTGTTACTTGCAATCCGGCTAATTACAATTCACTTCAGATCCATTAACTACCTGTCAGTGAACGCTCTCCCGGTAACACCGTTAACTGTCTCCTCCCTGCTCCTTTGCCACTCGGAGAGAGGCATCGCCTGGCTTCAGCGCACTTTCCCCCTCCACCATCTACGTTTCCTCCCCCCTTCCCCCACTTCCCCTCAAAAGAACTTCCTCCAAAACTGTCCGAGTGTTCGTAAAATGTCTGAAGAAGGGTCTCGACCCTTCTTCAGACATTTTTCGAACACTCGGACATTTTTGGAGGAACCATTCTTTCTCTCCTTAATGCTGCCTGTCCCGCAGAGTGACTCCAGCTTTTTGCTGCTATCTCCAGCATCTGCAGCTCCTTCCTACACATGTCCAAGTGCTAGATTGATTCAGTGAAACAGTGGCATGGAAACAGGCCCTTCGGCCCACAGAGTCCGTGCCGACCATCGATCGCCCGTTCGCGAGCTAGTTCCACGTTATCCCGCTCTCTCATCCGCTCCCGGCACACTGGGGGTCAATTCCGCTCGTCTTTGGAGTGGGGGGAGGAATCCAAGGAGAGATAGCTGAATGGATAGAAAATTGGCCTCGTGGAAGGAAGGTGGACAAAGGTGCTGGAGAAACTCAGCGGGTGCGGGCAGCATCCGGCAGAGCTGGCTCGAAGGGCCGAATGGCCTACTCCTGCACCGATTGTCTATTGTCTATCTACGGAGCGAAGGAAATAGGCAACGTTTCGGCCCGAAACGTTGCCTATTCCCTTCGCTCCATAGATGCTGCCGCACCCGCTGAGCTTCTCCAGCACTTTTGTCTACCTTCGATTTTCCAGCATCTGCAGTTCCTTCTTAAACACTCACGGGAGGAAGGGCAGGTTTCGAGGGATATGGGCCAAAAGCAGGCAGGTGGGACTAGTTTAGATGGGGCATGTTGGTTGGTGTGGGCCAGTTGGGCTGATGGGCCTGTTTGACTCCACGACTCCATGAAACCAGAGCATCCAGAGGAAACCCAAGCGGTCGCAGGAAGAACGTGCAAACTCCACACGGTTTAGTTTGGTTGATTATCACTGTCACGCTTACCGAGCTAGAGTGGAAAGCTTTTTTCTTCCCATGCTATCCAGTCATTGAAAAGACTATAAATAATTACAACCAAGCCATCCACCAGACAAAGGGTATATCAGTGGCATTGATCTCATGGTGGACTGCTGTGATTGAATGGCAGAGTAGACTTGATGGGCCGAATAGAAACATAGAAACATAGAATATAGGTGCCAGAGTAGGCCATTCGGCCCTTCGAGCCTGCATCCCCTGATCCCTTTAGCCACAAGGGCCACATCTAACTCCCTCCTAAATATAGCCAATGAACTGGCCTCAACTACCTATTGTGGCGGACAATTCCACAGACTCACCACTCTCTGTGTGAAAAATGTTTTTCTCATCTCAGTCCTTAAACTTGTTCTGGACCTCCCCAACATCGGGAACAATCTTCCTGCATCTAGCCTGTCCAACCCCTTAAGAATTTTGTAAGTTTCTATAAGATCCCCCCTCAATCTTCTAAATTCTAGGGAGTACAAGTCGAGTCTTCCAGTCTTTCCTCATATGAAAGTCCTGCCATCCCAGGAATCAGTCTGGAGAATCTTCTCTGTACTCCCTCTATGGCAAGAATGTCTTTCCTCAGATTTGGAGACCAAAACTGTACGCAATACTCCAGGTGTGGTCTCACCAAAACCCTGTACAACTGCAGTAGAACCTCCCTGCTCCTATACTCAAATCCTTTCACTATGAATGCTAACATACCATTCGCTTTCTTCACTGCCTGCTGCACCTGCATGCCTACTTTCAATGATTGGTGTACCATGACACTCAGATCTCGTTGCATCTACCCTTTTCCTAATCGGCCACCATTCAGATAATAGTCTACCCTCCTGTTTTTGCCACCAAAGTGGATAACCTCACATTTATCCACATTATACTGCATCTGCCATGCATTTGCCCACTCACCCAGCCTATCCAAGTCACCTTGCAGCCTCCTAGCATCCTCCTCACACCTAACACTGCCCCCCAGCTTCGTGTCATCCGCAAACCTGGAGATGTTGCATTCAATTCCCTCATCCAAATCATTAATATATATTGTAAATAGCTGGGGTCCTAGCACTGAGCCTTGCGGTACCCATCTAGTCACTGCCTGCCATTCTGAAAAGGACCCGTTTACTCCTACCCTTTGCTTCCTATGTGCCAGCCAGTTCTCTATCCACATCAATACTGAACCCCCAATACCGTGTGCTTTAAGTTTGTATACTAATCTCTTGTATACTTATGTGGGACCTTGTCGAAAGCCTTCTGAGAGTCCAGATGTAACACATCCACTGGTTCTCCCTTATCCACTCTACTAGTTACATCCTCGAAAAATTCTATAAGATTCGTCAGACATGATTTACCTTTTGTAAATCCATGCTGACTTTGTCCAATGATTTCACCACTTTCCAAATGTGCTGCTATCCCATCTTTAATAACTGACTCTAGCAGTTTCCCCTCTACCGATGTTACACTAACTGGTCTGTAATTCCCCGTTTTCTCTCTCGCTCCTTTTTTAAAAAGTAGGGTTACATTAGCTACCCTCCAATCCTCAGGAACTACTCCAGAATCCAAAGAGTTTTGAAAAAATATCATTAATGCAACCACTATTTCTTTGGCTACTTCCTTGAGTACTCTGGGATGCAGACTATCTGGCCCTGGGGATTTATCGGCCTTTAATCCATTCAATTTACCCAATACCACTTCCCCTGCTATTTCTGGCAGATTATTTATGTCTTCCTTAGTGAAGACAGAACCAAAGTAGTTATTCAATTGGTCTGCCATGTCCTTGTTCCCCATGATCAATTCACCTGTTTCTGACTGCAAGGGACCTACATTTGTTTTAACTAATCTTTTTCTCTCCTATGTTATGAACTTATCCCAGTAGGGATGGGTCGAAGGCCGTGGTGTGGCCATGGGGAGCTCTGATTAACCCTACCTGGACCTCTGGGCATTTGAACGCAGGGCAGAGAGACTGGCATTGACGGGCGAGGGGTTGACCACAAGGATGCAGCAGCTTGAAGGGTTAAACTGTGAGCACAGGTTGCATGGACAGGATTCTTGCCCCACTGTGCACCGGCGGTTCGGGGCGATCCACTCGAGACGGGTGGATGTGGAAACGATCGCTGGTCAGGCAGTGAGTCGTGAAGGAGCAAACGTTTGCTGAAAATCAGAAGCGGGTTATTCTGCAGAGAAGGTTGATGGAGATGGGGGGTCGGCATGAGCAAGGGGTTGGGGGGTGGATGTTGAGGTGGAGGTGGGTGGGTGGGTGTGGGGGAGCATGGAGTGAGGGGGTGGGTGCCGGTTAGCTCGGGGGTGGGGGGGTGGCGCAGAAGGGGTGATTGGTTGGGGCAGCTTGGGCTGGGTGGGCATTGGGAGGTGGGCGTGGTTGTAGCATGGGGTGGTGGGTGGGGCAGAAGGCGGGGATGGGGCAGAAGGGGGGGTGGCATAGGGGGGTTGCAGCCTGGGGGTGGAGTACAGCACCAGCCGTGTTGTGGAGCTGCCGGTGTGTGTACAGCTCATTGTACCTTGCTGCGGCTGCCTGTTCCTTGCCGCTTGGTGTGTTGTAGCCTTTAATCATCGCCGCATGAGCCAGCAGGTACAGGCGCTGCCAGAGGCCCACACGTGGCGATGGGTAGAGCGGTCCCCACTGGCACTGGCCTTCCCCCCCCCCCCCCCCCCCCCCACCGGGCCCTGATGCCAGCCGGTCCAGCACCCTTCAGTGACAGGACAGTATCCGCAGCCAATCACAGACACATGAAAATATCGCAGCAATCACAGACACGTACACACACGCTCACATGCACAACACACTCACGTGCACACACACACTCACGTGCACACACACTTCACGTGCACACCCACTCATACACACACAGATAAACTGACACACACAAACTCACGTGCACACACACATTCATACACACACAGACAAACTGACACACACACACAGTCACATGCACACACACACACTCATACACACACAGACAAACTGACACACGGACACACACATCCTCACACACACACGCAATTAGCCAGGGATATATATCCACAGACCCAGAAACGGAGGGACAGGGCAGTGTACACTACACAGAGGCAGAGAGAGACAGGCAGAGAGGTACAGGGGTGGAGACACTCGGAGACATACACAGAGGGTCACACAGAGATGGAGGTACAGAAACTCACAAGCAGACAGACACAGGGAGAGAGAGAGAGAGAGAGAGAGAGAGAGAGAGAGAGAGAGAGAGAGAGAGAGAGAGAGAGAGAGAGAGAGAGAGAGAGAGAGAATCATAGAGAGATAAACATTGACAGTCATAAAAGACACATTCATATGAAGAGAAACGCACATGCAAACCTGCATGCACATACACATACGTGCACACACACACATGTGCATGCACACACATACACACACACACACACACACACACACACACTCACACACACACACACACACGATGTGCACACACGATGTGCACACACACATGCAAGTGCATGCACACGCCAACAGGCACGCACACAAACACATGTGCATGCACACACACATGCGCATGCTCGCACACATACATGCACACACACACGCATACACATGTACACACACACATGCGCACGCACACACATGCACGCAGAGTCACTGCAGGGAACAGCCTGCCACCCACCAGCCTTTACGTTTAGGTTATTGTCACGTGTGCCAAGTACAGCGAGAAGCTTTTGCTGCGCGCTAACCAACCAGCGGAAAGACAATACATGATTCCAATCGAGCCGCTCACAGTGTACACAGATACACGACAAAGGGAATAACGTGAATAACGTTTAGTGCAGGATAAAGGCTGCAAAGTCCGATCAAAAATAGTGTGAGGACCGCAATGGCAAGCGCTGCATAGAACCTAAGCCAGCAAACCAACCTGCAAAACTGGCACTAAATGGCAGCACTGGGCGTCTGACACTGTTTAAATTGCCAATCATCCCCTGGTTTTAATCGTCACCTATCAGGCTCATGATGTCTTCTGTCAGTACAGAGTGTGGGTTTGTATGTTAGGGGACGTGCGGCAGGGACGATGTGGAAACGCAGCTGATGGTGGATGAGGACAGGGTCTTTAGTTGTGGCTGCCTGTCACCCCTGTTGCTGTATGTACTGCCCCAGTCTTGGGCACATTCTGCGGGAGAGTTTACTGTACATCCCCACAACACTCCCAATCTTTTCTAATTGTACATTCCAGCATTAATAAACAATAGACGATAGGTGCAGGAGTAGGCCATTTGGCCCTTTGAGCCAGCATCGCCATTCAATGTGATCATGGCTGATCATCCCCAATCAGTACCCCGTTCCTGCCTTCTCCCCATATCCCCTGACTCCGCTATCTTCAAGAGCCCTATCTAGCTCTGTCTTGAAAGTATCCAGAGAACCTGCCTCAGAGAGGCAGAGAATTCCACAGACTCCACAGAGAACCTGAGGCAGAGAATTCCGCAGACTCACCACTCTCTGTGAGAAAATGTGTTTCCTCGTCTCCGTTCTAAATGGCTTACCCCTTATTATTAAACTGTGGCCCCTGGTTCTGTGGCCCCTAATGTCTGATTTCTCTTCGCGTTGTCCTTTTCTTGAACTGAATTGCTTTGACAGATACAGCACGGAAACAGGCCCTTCGGCCCGCCGGGTCGACGCCGCCCATCGATCGCCCGTTCACACTCGCTCGACGTTATCCCACTTTCTCATCCACTCCCCACACACCAGGGGGCAATTTGCAGAGGGCCAATCAACCCGCAAACCCGCACGTCCTTGGGATGTGGGGGGAAACCGGAGCACCCGGAGGAAACCCGCACGGTCACGGGGAGAAGGTGCAAACTCCACACAGACAGCAGCCGAGGTCAGGCTCTGTGAGGCGGCAGCTCTACCAGCTGCACCACCGTGCCCCTCCAGCTATCTTTCGCAGTCTTGGAGAATTTATGCTTCTGTGTGTTGTCTAAGTCTATGTGCCTGAGATGGTGCTGCAAGCTGGATTTTCCATTGCACCTGCACCCCATCGCACCCATGCAGCCTGACTGCATCTTTGTCTTTCCACCCCACGGTCTGGCCGGGTGGAAGGAGAGTGGCCTTTAGTGCAGACACGTGCAGCTCCGGGAGCCTGGAGCCACCTCGCTGCGCTGGCTGCATCACTGGCAGCGGCAGGTCCCGTGGCATCTCCTGCAAGGGAGAGATGGCAGCTTCTTTTAGTTTTGGAGACACAGCAGGGGAACAGGCCCTTCGGACCCACCGAGCTCGCACCGACCAGCGATCCCCGCACATGAACACATTCTTACACCAGGGACAATTTTTACATTTGCGCCAGGCCAATTAGCCTACAAACCGTCACGTCTTTGGAGTGTGGGAGGAAACCGAAGATCTTGGAGAAACCCCACGCGGGTCACGGGGAGAACGTCCAAGCTCCGTACAGACAGCACCGGTAGTCGGGATTGAACCCGGGTCTCTGGCGCTGTGAGGCAGCAACTCCACCGCTACGCCACCGTGCCTGCCCAGCTGTGTGCCCTTCTCTCCTCACCAGTTGCTGCAGCTTTCAGCAGCCGTGCAGCCATCATTGCTGCAACTGTTCTGCAGCGGATGAATGCGCCGCAGTGATTAGCTTTACTTTACTTTAGACTTTAGAAACACAGCAAGAAAATAGCTTGCGTTTAGGTTATTGTCACGTGCACTGAGGTGCAGTGAAAAGCTTTTGTTGTGTGCTGACCCAGGCAGCGGAAGGACAATACATTACGGAGGATACGGAGGATACGGAGGATTGGCGTACTGCGCATGTTGTTCCATTGTTTAAAAAGGGTTCAAAGAATAAACCTAGCAATTATAGACCTGTTAGTTTGACATCAGTGGTGGGTAAATTAATGGAAAGGATACTTAGAGATAATATATATAAGCATCTGGATAAACAGGGTCTGATCAGGAACAGTCAACATGGATTTGTGCCTGGAAGGTCATGTTTGACAAACCTTCTTGAATTTTTTGAAGCGGTTACTAGGGAAATTGATGAGGGTAAAGCAGTGGATGTTGTCTATATGGATTTCAGTAAGGCCTTTGACAAGGTTCCCCATGGAAGGTTGGTTAAGAAGGTTCAATCTTTGGGTGTTAATGGCGGAGTAGCAAGATGGATTCAACAGTGGCTGAATGGGAGATGTCAGAGAGTAATGGTGGATGGCTGTTTGTCAGGTTGGAAGCGGTGACCAGTGGGGTGCCTCAAGGATCTGTGTTGGGTCCACTGTTGTTTGTCATGTACATCAATGATCTGGATGATGGGGTGGAAAATTGGATAAGTAAGTATGCAGATGATACTAAGATAGGTGGTGTTGTGGATAATGAAGTAGATTTTCAAAGTCTACAGAGAGATTTGGGCCATATGGAAAAGTGGCTGAAAGATGGCAGATGGAGTTTAATGCTGATAAGTGTGAAGTGCTACATCTGGCAGGACAAATCAAAATAGGACGTACATGGTAAATGGTAGGGAATTGACGTGGGACGCCAGGAGCAAGGGCCGGCAGGAGGATGAACCGGGGTAATGCCTCCAGCGCCTTCAAGGTTGGCTGCAGGAGGACCTGGGACACAAAATGGCCGGGCAAGGAGAGGAGAGGAGAGGAGAGGAGAGGAAGCACAAAATGCTGGGAAACTCAGCGGGTGAAGCAGCATCTATGGAGCGAAGGAGATAGGCAACGTTTTGTACCGAAACCCTTCTTCAGACTGATGGGGGGTGGGAGGAAGAAAGGAAAAAGGAGGAGGAGGAGCCCGAGGGCTGAGGGAGAGGTGGGAAGGGGAGGTGACAGCAAGGGTTAACAGAATTGAGAGAATTCGATGTTCATGACAAGGGGTTGCAGACTCCCCAAGCGGAATATGAGGTGCTGTTCCTCCAATTTGCGGTGTTGCTCACTCTGGCCGTGGAGGAGGCCCAGGACAGAGAGGTCGGATACGGAATGGGAGGGGGAGTTGAAGGTGCTGAGCCACCGGGAGGCCGGGTTGGTTATTGCAGACCGAGCGGAGGTGTTCGGCGAAACGATTGCCAAGCCTCCGCTTGGTCTCACCGATATAGATCATCTGGCATCTGGAGGGGGCAGTGGATGCAGTAGATGAGGTTGGAGGAGGTGCAGGTGAACCTCTGTCGGACCTGGAAGGATTTGCTTGGGTCCCTGAAAGGAGTGGAGGGAGGAGGTAAAGCGACAAGTGTAGCATCTCTTGCGGTTGCAAGGAAAAGTGCCCGGGGAAGGGGTAGAGCGGGAGAGAAGGGAAGAATTGGCAAGGGAGTTGTGGAGGGAGCGGGGTCTTTGCGGAAGGCAGACAGGGGGGGAGATGGGAAGATGTGCGGGGTGGAGGGGTCACGTTGGGTGGGTGGCAAAACTGGCGGAGGACTATGTGTTGTATTGCCGGCTGGTGGGGTGAAAGGTGAGGACCAGGGGGACTCTGCCCTTGTTGCAAGTGGGGGGGATGGGGAGAGAGGGCAGTGTTGCGGGGTACGGAGGAGACCCTGGTGCGAGCCTCATCAATAGTGGGGGAGGGGAATCCTCGTTCTCTGAAGAATATGGGACAGTTGTGATGCCCTGGTGTGGAACACCTCATCCTGGAGCAGATGCGGCGTAGATGGAGGAATGGGAATAGGGGATGGAGTCCTTTACAGGAAGCAGGATGGAAGGAGAGTAGTCCTGGTAGCCGTTGGGAGTCAGTGGTTTATAGTGGATGTCGGTCAGGAGTCTATCACCTGCGATGGAGATAGTGATGTCAAGGAATGGTAGGGAAGTGTCGGAAATGTCCAAGTGTATTTGAGTGCCGGATGGAAGTTGGTGGTGAAATGGATGAAGTCAGTCAGTTGTGTGTGGGTGCAAGAGTGGTGACACCAAAGCAGTCGTTCGATGTAACGGAGGTAGAGGTCGGGGATGGGGCCCCTGGTACGCCGAGAACAAAAAAACGATTGTTCGACGTACCCAACAAAGAGGCAAGCGTAGCTGGGGCCCATGCGTGTGCCCATAGCTACGCCTTGTGTTTGGAGGAAATGGGAGGAATCAAAGAGAAGTTATTGAGGGTAAGAGGGACCACTCCGCTAAGCGGAGGAGGAGGGTGTCAGTGGACGGGTATATGGGTTGCTCCTCTGGTCGAGGAAGAACTGGAGGGCTTTGAGACCGTCCTGGTGGGGGATGGAGGTGTAGAGTGTGACTGGACGCCCCATGGTGAAGATGAGAGGATGGGGGCCTGGAGAATGGAATGCACGGAGCCGACGGAGAGTGTCTGAGGTGTCTTGAACATAGGTGGGGAGGGATTTAACAAAGGGGGATAGGATGGAGCGGAGAGGAGAGGAGAGGAGAGGGACATCGGTTAAGGGCGACGGAGGGAGGCCCAGCAGGAGCCTTTTAATTGAACCCAAAATAATTTAATCAATTATTTACAAGAATAATATTTACATTACAAAAAAATACCTGCCACCATAGCGCAAGGTAAAAGGAATATTCTTAAATATCAATATACTGAAACTATATTACACTCCTAGTCAAGGATGCATTCCACACCCTCACCCCTGCGGTGCCCAGCGGTCCCGGAAGTCCCTCTCTAGTACCACCCGGGCACGGACATAACCCCGGAAAAGGGGCAGGCAGCCGGCTCGGGCAGAGCCCCGTTCCGCCTGGCGCCGCGACTCGCAGGAGCCTGGGGCTCTCGCCTGGATCGGGAGCCGCTCCAGTACACCGAGCTCACGGCCGGACCGGACTTCGGAAATAGCGGCAAAACATTCCCGCATGTCTAAATATAAAAAATAGAATTGCACTGTGCAGTTACACATGTGACAGCAAAGTGCCATTGAACCATGTTTAGGCTCCAGAGCGGGTACAGACTTAAATAAATTGTCTGGCCATTAGTTTAAAGATTTGTTTTAGACTTCTTTCTTTCTTTTAAAATCTTTTTATGAGATTTTTTTCAAAAACAAAAACAAAACAACAACAAAAATACTGCTAAACATAAACATAAATACTGATAAAGGATATTGATACAGAGGGATCAGGGTGACATTAATAACAGGTAGAACCTAAATACGAGTCCAGTGTCAAAATACACATTGAATATAGACCTCATTGCTAGAAGAACAACTCCAGCAAGGGAAATTGCTTGCTTGCATAGCTTCAAGACCCGGTCAGTGTGGCAGAGCTGATGGCTACGTTCCTGAAGGATAAGAGCTTGAATTCCACCTCGGGAAAATCAAAGCCAAAATGTTGCTGAAGATGTGATACTAATAAAAGTTTTTTCAACTGTGTAAATATAGTGTTTAAAAGTGTTTAAAAGAGAACTTGTATATATAAAAACAAAAAAGATTAAAAAGATTAAAAAAAGAGAAGAAAGAGAAAAACAAACCCCCTTAAACTAGTAAAAAAAAAGCAAAACAGAATCGGGGCTAAACAGAATTTTTCCTAATATCTCTCCTATCTGCGATAAATGTCAATATTCTGAGGCTAATTTAACCCATACCTTTGTAAATTGCATAAAAATTAAAACATTTTGGGTGGATATTTTTAAAATTATTTCCGTAGTGGTTAATAATCAACTGGATCCCGATCCTAAATTAATAATATTGGGCATATCTGAACAATAGCTAAAACTGACAATAAACCAAAGAAATTTCCTGGATTATAGTATAATAACTGGGAAAAAACTAATATTAAAATTTTGGAAAAACCCTGCATCCCCTACAATTAAAATGTGGATTATGGAGATGTCGGAGACCTTAAATCTGGAAAAATTAGATTTGTCTTAATTGACAAACCAGAATTATTTGTTAGAATATGGCCGCCGTTCATAGATTATTTGAAGGGGTAGAATGGGCCAGCGCTGAGGCTCGACGGAAGCTTGAACCCAGGACTAGACGAATAGTTTTGTTTTCTGTACCTACGGACCTATCTCCTAAGTTGTATTATAAAATTTATTTTAAAAATAAATAAATAAATAAATAAAAATAATCGGGGCTGCAAAGAATTTCAACAATTTAAGTCCCCGTTTGTCATCAAGTCCGTTCCACCATATAAAGGTAAAATAATTATTTTAATAGTTGGAGAGGGGACAATTTATGTTGTGTGAAAATGTTAAATAAAGCTTCCCCAAGTCCTATCAAACGTAACCAAGGGTTCAACAATGTCACTCCTAATTTTTTCTAAATTTCAGCAAGACATCGTTTCAGAGTACCAATGGAGTGTGGTCGGAAGATTGGAGTCTTTCCATTTAAATAAAATAGATCTTCTGGCAATTAATGTGGTAAACGCAATCAGCTGATGGGCAGAGCGGGACGGGCGTTAGACTGCAACCATTTTCATTCCATGCTGCTCTTTGAAGACCAAGTGGACTCCAAAATCATGACAGCTTTTGTGCTGCAGAAAATAGAACGGCTGTGTCTGTGGGAGAGATCTCGGTAGCCAAAGGAAAGCGGCCCAAAGTAAGGAGCAAATGATGCATTGATTGAACACTGAGTTATTGTGAGGGGGGCGCGCTGTGTGAAAGCAGATTCGTTGACCACAAATTTCAAAAGAGAATGGGACATACGAGCAGGACGGCTGAAACTGCAGCATGACGGGATGACGTCCTGGAGCAGAGACACAGTGGGACAAAGGGTGGTGCAGCAGGTGGAGCTGCTGCCTCACAGCACCAGAGACCCGGGTTCGATCCTGACCACGGGTGCTTTCTGCACGGAGTTGGTCCGTTCTCCCCGTGACCGCCTGGGTTTTCTCGGGTTACCGCCCACATTCCAGAGACGTACAGGCCTGGAGGTGAATTGGTCTCTGTAAATTGTCCCGAGTGTGCGGGATAGTGCTAGTACACGGGTGACGGTTGGACGGCGTAGATGATATGTGTGTACACCTTTAATTGATAGTAACGATGTCCATGCTAACCACTCCCCCACCAGTTAGTATAATTGTAACCCACACGCCCCTAGCTCTCTCTCTAGTGTTTCGTGACAGACCACGTACAGCCAGGGCTATATATATGTATGCTTAATAAAGTACTGACGACTTAAGGAGGTGTCTGTGTACCTTCTCTAAATGGCTGTCAGAAGTGGGATTCGAACCCACTCCCTCCAGTCGGAGGAAGCGATAAAACCTGCCGAAGGGCGTGCTGAAGGTCGTCAGGTGCGAGATCGCTCATCTAGAGGTATCTGCCAGAAAAAAAAAAAAAAGAACAACTCTTGGCATCAAGAACCGAGAAACCCCAAACGGTGGCAGCCGACCTGTGCAGCAAACCTCAATAATCCCCACCGTCCGCATGGGATAGTGCGGGCGCTGATGGCCAAGTTCAAGTCCTTAGAGTTGATGCAGATCCTTATTTCGCTCTGTCTTCTTCGCAGCGAGTCACCCCTCAGATCCTATTAACTCTTTTCCCGTTCACCTTGAACCCATGTCCTCTGGTCCTCGATTCTCCTACTCTGGGTATAAGACTTTGTGCATCCACCCATGGGCGGAAATCCTGGGGGGGGGGGGACAACAGGGGGGGGTGCACGTCCCCCCCCATGCTTTGAGAGGGGGGGGACAATCCCCCCAATGTTTTGTAATCTGGACTTTATCAGACGCTTTCTAAGGGCTGAATCAGCCCATTCGCGGGGCCTTTCATCGCCCGTCGCGGCTTAAAATCAAACTGCTGCATCGAGTCGATCGAGCCTCCCGAATGTGCCGATTCAAGCCCCGCGATTCGGGGCGGACGATGCTGCTGTTGCGGGAGTTTGGAGTCGATCTCCAAACAGGTCAGCCTCCCCGTTGTTACCGTCCACAGGGCCCACGGCGGAAGCCGCGCAAGTATGTGTGTTGTTTGCGTGCGCGCGTGCGCGTGTGTGCACGCCTGCCCGCACGCGGCCGCCAAGAAATTGTGTCCCCCTCATGTTTTGATAGCGATTTCCGTGCCTGCATCTACCCGATCTATTCCTCTCATGATTTTGTACACCTCTATAAGATCTCCCCTCACCCTCCTACGCTCCATGGAATAGAGACCCAGCCTACTCAACCTCTCCCTACAGCTCACACCCTACCCATGTACCTGTCAAGAGTCAAGAGTGTTTGATCGTCATGTGTTCCAGATAGAACAATTAAATTCTTACTTGCAGCAGCACAACAGAATATGTAAACATAGTACACTGTGAACAATATAATAAACGAGAGAGAATGTTTCTCAAATGTTAGGATAGATAGTCCCTGCCTCAACTAACTCCTCCGGCAGCTCGTTCCATGCACCCACCACCCTTTGCATGAAAAATATATCCCTCGGATTCTTATTAAATCTTTCCCTCTTCACCTTAAATCTCGATTCTGAGCAGGAGACTGCGTCTACCCGATCTGTTCCTCCCATGGTTTTGTACACCTCTATAACTCTGGGTGTTCGCTCGTAGGTTTGATGTTGAGTGATGGTGGCCCGGAGAGAGGATGAGGCGCCGTCCCATGATGCTGCGCTGGGCATCGCCGGGGCAACGGAGAAGGCTGAAGAAAGGGAGGTTAGGGCGGGGGGTGGGCGAGAGGCTGTGCGCACCTTTAAGGGCCTGTCCCACTTGGGCGTCATTTGCGAGTCATTTACGCGACATCCTAAAAATTGGTTGCACGTTGTGGCGCGTGGTGGCGCATGCAGTGACTCGCGGAAAAGCGCGGCGCCCCAGGATTTTGGAATGATCAAACTCCTCGCGCGCCACCTGCGAGACGTATCCCTTGCGCCCGCTTACGTACTGACGGAGTACGTGTAGCGCGTGGTGACGCATGGCTACGCACGGTGACGCACGAACATTGCCTATGCTCATTTATTATGCGTCACCGTGCGTCAACGTCCGTAACCGTGCACCGCCCGCACGCAGTCGCGCGCGTCATTTGCCCGCCATTTGAGCGCCGCGCCACGTGACCATCCGGGTATAAAGCACGAGTAGTTTTGAACATTTTTCACTGGCCACAGAGATCGGACTAAGTACGAACGACATCGCAAATGACTCCCAAAAGAAGCAGGGTCCTCAAGAGCACTTGGCGCGCGATTGTCGTTCAGCTAGACGACTTTCGCCCGACAGTCGCCCGTCAGTCACTACCGGCCTGTCGCGTAAATGACGAGGAAATGACTCCCAAGTGGGTCAGGCCCTTTAGACTGTAGACTGTAGAGTGGAAACAGGCTCTTCGGCCTGCCGAGCCCCCGCCGACCAGTGATAACCCCGTACACTAACACTATCCGACACACACACTAGGGACAATTTACAAATTTACCAAAGCCAATTAACCGACAAGCCTTTGGGATGTGGGGAGAAACCCGGAGCACCAGGAGAAAAGCCCACGCAAGTCACGAGGAGAATGTACAAACTCTGTACAGACATCACCCATAGTCAGGACCCTTCTTCGCCGGAACGTCACCCATTCCTTTTCTCAGAGATGCTGCCTGTCCCGCTGAGTTACTCCAGCATTTTGTGTCCATCTTCGGTTTAAACCAGCCTCCACAGTTCCTCCCTACCGACGAACCTACACATCTGGACGGTTCTGGGTTCTATGTACCAGCACTGTGAAAAAGCAACATCGCAACATCGCACTGTGTTTGACTGTGAAGAAGGAAGCTTTTGGAAGCAGGAGGATATCAGTGGGGTGCTCAGGTGAACACAGTGTGCTGCAGAGTGGAATTAAATCGAGAGGTGAGAGGTAATGTGTTTGGAGAGTCATTTATCACGCTCCATTTTCGTGTTTAGTTTAGTTTCGTTTAGAGATACAGCACAGAACCTGGCCCTTCGGCCCATCCGAGTCCGTGCCTACCAGCGATCCCCATACACTAACACTATCCTACACACACTAGCGACATTTTACACTTATACCAAGTCAATTTGCAACATATAAGATTATTAAGGGTTTGGACACACTAGAGGCAGGGAACATGTTCCCGATGTTGGGGGAGTCCAGAACCAGGGGCCACAGTTTAAGAATAAGGGGTAGGCTATTTAGAATGGAGACGAGGAAACACTTTTAGTAAGGNTCTCACAATGAGCGGTGGGTGTAGAATTCTCTGCCTCAGAGGGCGATGGAGGCAGGTTCTCTGGATGCTTTCAAGAGAGAGCTAGATAGGGCTCTTAAAGATAGCGGAGTCAGGGGATATGGGGAGAAGGCAGGAACGGGGTACTGATTGGGGATGATCAGCCATGATCACATTGAATGGCGGTGCTGGCTCGAAGGGCCGAATGGCCTACTCCTGCACCGATTGTCTATTGTCTGTTGCACACAGACAGCACCCAAGGTCAGGATTGTACAGGCTTGTCGGGTTAAGTGGCTTCGGTAAAAAATGGTACATTGTCCCTCGTGTGTGCTGGGCGGCTTGGCTGTTGGTGGGCCGAAGGGCCTGTTCCCACGTGCGTATCGCTAAAACTAAAAACAAAAACTGAATTAAAGTTCCAGAAGATGGAAAGGAGGAAAACGGATGGAGTAAATGAGCTGCAGTCACGGCAGTGTCTGGAGGCTGGGGGGAGCTGGCAGGCTCCAGACTGTTAGACTCAAGTACCTTGATTATATTCAGCACAACCTTACCTTGACGATTATAGTTGAAACAGCCCACGGCTTAACGACATGTAATGACTGTACGGAACCCAGCCGTGAGGAGCGCAGTCACGCCAGTGGCATCGACCGCGTCCCACGGCTAAATATGGAGACAGAAGTTAAAAATAAACCCCTTTCACTGCTTTGGAAGCAGCTTTCCTCTTTGGACCGCAGCCGTCTCTTCTGCCGCAGGAGCCAGGCAGTGGGGGAAGTGTGTGTGCACCTGCCTGCACGCGTGTTGTGCGTGTGCGCAGGTGAGCGTGTTTGTACGCACGTGAACGTATGTGACCGCGTGTGTGATTGTGCGCGCGCACACATGGAAGCTGGTGCGTGCTTGTGTAAGGCGGGTGCACTTGTACACTAGTGTTTATGCAAGTGTGAGCGGGTGTATAGATGTGCTGTTGTGTACAACTGCATGGTATACTGTATTCCCTGTGCATTTGTGTGTGCGCACACTTGTGTGTGTGTGTATACACCTGTGTATGTGTGTGCAGGTGTGTAAGTGTACACATGTATTTGTGAAATGGTATGCAAGTACTCTTGTGTGCCTGTGCGTACATGCACATAGCTGTGCATGCGTGTACACTTTTTTCACCTCAGAGCACACACTTGCGTGTTTGTCTATGACTGTGCACGCATGTACGGTTTCTTCATTAGGAAGGGTGTCAAAGGTTATGGGGAGACGGCAGGAGAATGGTGCTGAGAGGGGAAAAATAGATCAGCCATGATCGAATGGCAGAACAGACTCGATGGGCCGAATAGCCTGATTCTGCTTCAATGCCTTATGTTTTATGCAGGCCCATTATGCAAGAATGGGCGACGTTTCGGGTCGAGATCCTTTTTCAGAATGAGAGTCAGGGGAGAGGGAGATACAGAGATAAGGAAGTGTAACATGTGAAAACAAGACAAAGAGGATGAGGATCAAGGAAAATATAGAATGCTCTTAAGACAGTGGAATTCATATTAGACTTTAGGAGAGCTCCCCCTCCCCTCACCCCACTCACCATCAACAGCACCACAGTCACATCTGTGGAGTCTTTTAAGTTCCTGGGAACCATCATCTCCAAGGACCTTTCGTGGGGGGCTACCATCGACTCCACAGTCAAAAAGGCACAACAGAGGATGTACTTCCTGCGGCAGCTGAGGAAGCACAATCTGCCACAGGCAATGATGGTCCAATTCTACACGGCCATCGTTGAGTCTGTCCTCACCTTCTCCATCATGGTCCGGTTTGGCTCAGCCGCCAAGCACGACACCCGGAGGCTGCAGCGAATCGTCCGATCAGCAGAGAAGGTTATTGACTGCAAACTTCCCTCCATTGGTGAACTGAACACTGCAAGGGCCAGGAAGCGAGCGGGCAAGATCATCTCTGACCCCTCTCACCCTGGCCACAAACTCTTTGAATCACTTCCCTCTGGAAGGCGACTCCGGACTGTCAAAGCTGCCACAGCCGGACATAAAAACAGCTTTTTTTTCCACGAGCGGTAGCTCTACTCAATAACCAAAAGTCTGCAGCCTCCTTTTGCTCTGGTATTTTATTTCATTCACATGTTTAAACTATAATGTTTTATGTTTTATTCTTAATTGTCACTCTATGTCGTGTTGTTACTTCCGAATGGAGCACCAAGGCAACTTCCTTGTATGTGTACATACTTGGCCAATAAACTTATTAGAAACATAGAAAATAGGTGCTGGAGTAGGCCATTCGGCCCTTCGAGCCTGCACCGCCATTCAATATGATCATGGCTGATCATCCAACTCAGTATCCTGTACCTGCCTTCTCTCCATACCCCCTGATCCCTTTAGCCACGAGGGCCACATCTAACTCCCTCTTAAATATAGCCAATGAACTGGCCTCAACTACCTTCTGTGGCAGATAATTCCACAGACTCACCACTCTCTGTGTGAAAAATGTTTTCCTCATCTCGGTCCTAAAGGAATTCCCCCTTATCCTTAGACTGTGACCCCTTGTTCTGGACCTCCCCAGCATCGGGAACAATCTTCCTGCATCTAGCCTATCCAACCCCTTAAGAATTTTGTAAGTTTCTATGAGATCCCCCCTCAGTCTTCTAAATTCTAGCGATAACAAGAATTAAATAATTAATTAATTAATTCATCCCTTCTCTCCAGAGATGCTGCCTGGCCCGCTGAGTTACTCCAACATTTTGTGTCTATCGGTCTAACTTACAAACCTGTACGACTTTGTAGTGTTGGGGGGCGGGGGGGGGGGGGGGAGGGTGGGGGGGGGGGGGGGGAGGGGGGGACCGGTCAGCACCAGGAGGAAACCCACGCGATCGCAGGGAAGAACGTTCAAACTTCGTACAGACAGCACCCGTCGTCAGGATTGAACCCGGGTCTCTGGCGCTCTGAGGCTGCAACTCAACCGCTGCGCCACCGTGCCGCCAAGAATGTTGACAACAGAATCCTTTGAGGATATGTCAAGTGGGATAATTGGAAGCTGTGAATGTGCCAGCCAGCTCTGACAGTCAGTACAGAGGCACATTATGGATCACTGCGCACTGACAATAGACAATAGACAATAGGTGCAGGAGTAGGCCATTTGGCCCTTCGAGCCAGCACCGCCATTCAATGTGATCATGGCTGATCATCCCCAATCAGTACCCCGTTCCTCCCTCCTCCCCATATCCCCTGACTCCGCTATTTTTAAGAGCCCTATCTGGCTCTCTCTTGAAAGCATCCAGAGGATGGCCTCCAACGACCCTTTGAGGCAGAGAATTCCACAGACTCACCACTCTCTTTTTCTTTTCTGAGTAAAAAAGGTTTTCCTCGTCTCCGTTCCAAATGCCTTATTCTTAAACTGTGGCCCCTGGTTCTGGACTACCCCCAACATCGGGAAGATGTTTCCTGCCTCTAGCGTGTCCAAGCCCTTAACAATCTTATATGTGTCAATGAGATTCCCTCTCATCCTTCTAAACTCCAGAGTGTACGAGCCCAGCTGCTCCATTCTCTCAGCATATGACAGTCCTGCCATCCCGGGAATTAATCTTGTAAACCTACGCTGCACTCCCTCAATAGCAAGAATGTCCTTCCTCAAATTAGGGGACCAAAACTGCACACAATACTCCAGGTGTGGTCTCACTAGGGCACTGTACAAGACTATGGATGCTGTCTGTGGGGAGTTTCTACGTTCTCCCTGTGACCGCGTTGATTTTCTCCGGGTGCTCCGGTTTCTTCCCACACTCCACAGACGTGCAGGTTTGTAGGTTAATTAGCTTCTGCATATTGTTCCTAGTGTCCTTGGTCAGCACGGACTCGGAGGGCTGAAGGGCCTGTTTCCACTCTGTATCTCTAAACGAGACTGAACTAAACTAAAGATCCCATCCTCCCAGCTCAGGGCAACTTTATCTGGCCATCTTTATCCCGACCCGAAACGTCGCCTATTCCTTCTCTCCATAGATGCTGCCTCACCCGCTGAGTTTCTCCGGCATTCTTTGTCTAAATCCAAATTTAGACACAAAATGCCGGAGCAACTCAGCGGGGCAGGCAGCGTCTCTGGACAAACGTTATAGGTGACATTTCTGGGTCGAGTTTCCTTCCCAAAACCAATGACCATGGAAAGGTGGAGCCCACAATGGTCCATTGTTGGGCTGTGGAAGAGGTTGAAAACGAAAGGATACGAACAGTTCTTATAGAGTGATACAGTGTGGAAACAGGCCCTTCGGCCCAACTTGCCCATACCGGCAACACTAGACCCACCTGCCTGCCTTTGGTCCATATCCCTCCAAACCTGTCCGATCCATGTACCTGTCTTACTGCTTCTTAAATGTTGGGACAGTCCCTGCCTCAACTACCTCCTTTGGCAGCCTGTTCCCTACACCCACCACCCTTTGTGTGAAAATGTTACCCCTCAGATTCCTATTAAATCTTCATATCCGTTTTATCATCACCTCTTCCACCACCGACGTAGAAACATAGAAAGTAGGTGCAGGAGGAGGCCATTCGGCCCTTTGAGCCGAGCACCGCCATTCAATATGATCATGGCTTGCTGATCATCCCCAATCATCACCGCCCGCCACCCGTTCAACTGCTTTTTGTTCCCCATATCCCTTGATTCCTTTAGCCCAAAGAGCTAAATGTAACTCTCTCAATGTGGGCTTCACCTTTCCTTGATCATCGTTGCCAGCACTGATTATTTCTGTACCTTTTCGTACCTCTAGCTTATCTGACCACTCCTGGCCGTGGGGTACTGAAGCCAGGAGAAGCTGCCACTGTGGCCCGTTCATTCAGCCTCTCATAAAGACGGCAGCTCCGCATCCAGTTGATCACCGCTGGGCTGGGAGATGGGATGCTACGCAATGTATTCACTGAACCAACTGCACTGAGTGTATAAATAGCTGGCAGCAGAGGCAGAGTTGTTCAGAGATAGACACGGCCCAGATATACATCCCTGTGGAACTGGACTACATCAGCACAGCCATTATTCACTGTAACATGTTCTTCATATGAAGGCAGAACAAGTGGACGAGGCAGCAGAGACAGGAACAATACAAAGCAGCCCAGCGTTATACAGTGTTATACAGACAGACCTATCCCCACCAGTACTGTACCCCAGTGTTTAAGAAGGAACTGCAGATGCTGGAAAATCGAAGGTAGACAAAAGTGCTGGAGGAACTCAGCGGGTGCAGCAGCATCTATGGAGCGAAGGGAATAGGCAACGTTTCGGGCCGAAACCCTTCCCCAGTGTTATACAGACAGACCAGTCCCCACCAGTACTGTACCCCAGTGTTACACAGACAGACCTATCCCCACCAGTACTGTACCCCAGTATTATACAGTCAGACCTATCCCCACCAGTACTGTACCCCAGTATTATACAGTCAGACCCGGTCCCACCAGTACTGTACCCCAGTATTATACAGACAGACCTATCCCCACCAGTACTGTACCCCAGTATTATACAGACAGACGCTCCCTCCAGTACTGTACCCCAATTATTCTACAGACAGACCCATCCCCACTGTTACTGTACCCCAGTATGTTACATCAGACAGACCCGGGTCCCACCAGTACTGTACCCCAGTATTATACAGACAGACCCATCCCTCACTGTTACTGTATCCACCCAGTGTTACACAGACAGACATATCCCCCACCAGTACTGTACCCCAGTATTAACACACAGACCTATCTCCCCCCCAGTACTGTACCCTGTATTATACACAGACCCATCCCCCACTGTACTGTACCCCAGTATTTACAACAGACCTATCCCCCCCACAGTACTCGGTATATCCCAGTATTAATACACAGACCTATCCCCCCCAGTACTGTACCCCAGTATTAATACACAGGACTATTCCCCCCAGTACTGTACCCCATTATACAGACAGACCTAATCCCCCCCCCCAGTACTGTACCCCAGTATTTATACACAGACTATCCCCCCCAGTATTATTACCCCAGTACCCCCAGTATATACACAGACCTATCCCCCCCTAGTACCCCAGTAACACAGACCTTCCCCTATCCCCCCCAGTACTGACCCCAGTATTATACACAGACCTATCCCCCCCAGTACTGTACCCCAGTATTATACAGACAGACCTATCCCCACCAGTACTGTACCCCAGTATTATACACAAGACCTATCCCCACCAGTACTGTACCCCAGTATTATACACAGACCTCTATCCCTCCCCCAGTACTGTACCCCAGTAATAATACAGACAGACTTAACCCCCAGACAGATATCCCAGACTGTACCCCAGTTATACAGACAGTCCCATCCCCCCACTGTTACTGTACCCCGTTTATACAGACAGACTATCCGGTTCCCACCAGTACTGTACCCCAGTATTATACAGACAGACATATCCCCCCCCAGTACTGTACCCCAGTGTTTATAACAGACATGAGTCCCCATCCCCTGTACTGTTACTACAAGAAGACAGACCCGGCTCCCACCAGTACTGTACCCCAGTATTTTACAGTACTGTACAGACAGACTTATCCCCGACAGACTATCCCCACCAGTACTGTACCCCAGTATTATACAGACAGACCTATCCCCACCAGTACTGTACCCCAGTATTATACAGACAGACCCAGTCCCACCAGTACTGTACCCCAGTATTATACAGACAGACCTATCCCCACCAGTACTGTACCCCAGTTTTATACACACACACAGATCCCGTCCGTCCCCACTGGTGCTGTTGTACCCCAGTATTATTATACAGGCAGTATATATACAGACCACAGATACTGTACCCCAGTGTTATACAGACAGACCTATCCCCGGAGGTACTATACCCCAGTGTCACTGCACCTAGGTACATGAGACAATAAAGTATCATTAAATGAACTCATCCCAACTTCTGAAGTGATAGGAGTAGAATTAGGCCATTCGGCCGATCAAGTTTACTCCGCCATTCAATCATGGCTGATCTATCTCTCCCTCCGAACCCCATTCTCCTGCCTTCTCCCCTTAACCCCACCGATACCCTTACTAATAGACAAGGAATGCTGGAGTAACTCAGCAGGGACAGGCAGCATTTCTGGAGAGAAGGAATGGGTGACGTTTTGGGTCGAGACCCTTCTTCAGACTAGTCAGGGGAAAGGGAAACGAGAGATATAGATGGTGATGTAGAGAGATATAGAACAATGAACAAAAGATATGCCAAAACGTAACGATGATCAAGGAATCAGGCCATTGTTAGTTGTTTGCTGGGTGAGAACCAGAAGCTGGTGCAACTTGGTGGGGGAGGGATGGAGAGAGAGGAGTATAGGGGTTACTTGAAGTTAGAGAAATCAATTTTCAGTTATTAGTTATGAGTTCATAGGAGCAGAATTAGGCCATTCGGCCCATCAAGTCTGCTCCGCCATTCAATCATGGCTGATCTATCTTTCCCTCTCAACCCTATTCCTCTGCCTTCTCCCCGTACCCCCAGATACTAATCAAGTATCTGTTCATCTCTGCCTTAAAAATGCCCAATGTCTTGGCCTTCACAACCATCTGTGGCAATGAATTCCACAGATTCACCACCCTCTGAGTAAATAAATTCCTCCTCATCTATTTTCTAAATCTACATCATTTTATTCTGAGGCTCTGACCTCTGGTCCTAGACGCTCCCACTAGTGGAAACATCCTCTCCACATCCATTCTATCCAGGCCTTTCAATGTTCGGTAAGTTTCAATGAGGTACCCCCTCATCCTTCTAAACCCTTCACCTTAAGAGTCAATCTATTGACCATCTCTGCATTGTTTCAAGGCAATGCAGGTGCTCAGGTTGGTATTGCCTCTGTTCATGCCCTTTGCCCTTTAAGGGGCTGTCCCACTTGGGTGACCTAATTGGTGAGTTGAGGAGAGTTTGAAAAAATGTCATGTGGAAGACCTCCTTCAACCTCCTTTGTCTATGTTGAAGACCAGCTTCGACTAGCTGCGACTAACTTCGGGAAAATTGGACACCGAATAGTGGAGAGTGAAGACGGACCTCCTTCGATCTCCTACGACCTCCCTTCGACCATATTGAAGACTATTTACGACTACCTTCGTCTATCCTCGATTACCCACGACTAACATGCCGACCTACTACGACCCTCGACTAAACCTACGAGTAAAAGTGTCGATTTATTCCATGGCGAGCTTTTTTTACTCGCGGGCATTTTTCAACATGTTGAAAAATACGCCGCGACCTAGCTGAGGCCTCGCGTACACGGGGACTACTCTCGAGCATGACGGAGAGTTACAAAGGTCTCATGTCGACCGTGCTGCGAGTATGAGTTGAGGGCAGACTCGCCAGAGCTAGCTGATTAGGTCGCACAAGTGCGACAGCCCCTTAGCTTCCTTAATGAATGTTCATCCATTTGCCAAACAATTCCCCTTTCAGAAAACTAAACAGATTCCACTGAGATGGAGCCAGACCCATCCCAGCCAGTACTGTACCCAGTGTTAGACAGTGAGAGAGGGCAGGTAGACAAAAGTGCTGGAGAAACTTTCGTCCGAAACAGAACAATGAGATTCTTACTTGCAGCTGCACGACAGATATGTAAACATAGTACTCTAGAAACAATGAGCGGTGTAATAAAGGAAACATTGTTGAGAATATATAATATATACATATATGTGTGTGTGTGTGTGTGTGTGTGCGCTTATATATATATTCACTCGAAACGTCACCCACCCTTTTTCTGCAGAGGGCAGCCAGGTGGCACAGTGGTAGAGCTGCTGCCTCACAGCGCCAGAGACCCGGGTTTGATCCTGACTACGGGTGCCGTCTGTACAGAGTTTGTACGTTCTCCCCGTAACCGCTTTGGTTTTCTCCGAGTTCTCCGGTTTCCTCCCACACTCCAAAGACGTACAGGTTTGTAGGTTAATTGGCTTGGCATCAATGTAAAATTGTCCCTAGTGTGTGTAGGATAGTGTTAATAGTGATAGCGGGGATGGCTGGCCGGTGCGGACACGGTGGGATGAAGGGCCTGTTTCAGCGCTGTATCTCTGAACTAAAGCTAAACTACAAATAAACATGGTGTACAATTTTGGTCGCCTAGTTATAGGAAGGATGTCAACAAAATAGAGAGAGTACAGAGGAGATTTACTAGAATGTCGCCTGGGTTCCAGCAACTATGTTACAGAGAAAGGTTGAACAAGTTAGGTCTTTATTCTTTGGAGCGCAGAAGGTTAAGGGGGGACTTGATTGAGGTCTTTAAAATGATGAAAGGGATAGACAGAGTTGACGTGGATACGTTTTTCCCATTGAGGGTAGGGAAGTTTCAAACAAGAGGGCATGACATGAGAATTAAGGGACAGAGGTTTCGGGCGTGGTAAAACGTGAGGGGGGAACTTCT
The DNA here is from genome assembly GCA_035221665.1 of Okamejei kenojei. Taxonomy (NCBI): domain Eukaryota; kingdom Metazoa; phylum Chordata; class Chondrichthyes; order Rajiformes; family Rajidae; genus Okamejei; species Okamejei kenojei. Next base: position 13,076,869 of record CM069167.1, on the reverse strand, counting down.
TTACTCAGAGGGTGGTGGCTGTGTGGAATCAGCTTCCAGCAGAAGTGGTGGAGGCAGGATCGATTTTAACATTTAAGAGTAAAGTGGATAGGTATATGGACGTGAAGGGAATGGAGGGGTATGGTCTGAGTGCAGGTAGATGGGACTAGGGGAAAACAAATGGTCGGCACGGACTGGAAGGGCCGAGAGGGCCTGTTTCCGTGCTGTAATTGTTATATGGTTATATGGTTATATGGTTATTGTTGGGTAGAATCCAATACTCCTCGAAGGATATTGATGTTCAGAGGGATCCCGTCAGGGTTTGGTAATGAGGTGGCTGGAAATGGGAAACTGGGAAAACTGCATGGAAATGGTTGAGGGCTAACGAGAAACGCTGACGTTGCAATTATTCCTACCACTTCCTCCTCTAACGTCAACAATCAGCTCCTCGGTTTTACTGACATTGAGAGCAAGGTTGTTGTTCTGGCATCATTCTGTCAGACAATCGATCGCCCTCTCATACGCTGACTCATCACCCCCCCCCCCCCCCCCCCCCCCCCCCGTAATTCATCCGACAATGGTGGTGTCGCTGGCGAATTTAAAGATGGAGTTGGAACTGTATCCTGATACACAGTCATGGGCACGGAGTGCGTAGAGCTGGGGATATTCATTGTTCCATGTTCGGTACATATGACAATTAAATTCTTGACTACAGAGAATATATTTATAGAATAGAATAGAATGCCTTTTATTGTCATTCAAACAGCTTGGTTTCAACGAAATTGCATTTCTGCAGTCTTAACATTACAAAAAAAACCAAGACCCACCCACACTTAACACAATTTACACAAACATCCATCACAGTGAATCTCCAACACCTCCTCACTGTGATGGAAGGCAAAAGTCTTATATCTTCCCTTTGTTCTTCTCCCGTGGTCCAGCAGTCCAACTGCAGCGTCGAGGCGACTGGGGCTGCTGATGTTAAAAGCCCCCCGCGCGGTCGTTTGGGTAAGAATCCCGCGAGCCGTCTTAAAAGCCGCGCGGTGCGATGTTGTAGGAACCCCGCTCCGAGTCATTTAAAGCCCGCGATTCCGGCGGGAGAAGTTGCTGTTGCGGGAACTCCGAAAAGCGGTCTCCCACCACGGACCTGCGAGCTCCCGATGTTCTTGTCCACCGGGCCTGCGGCCGGATCCCTCCGAAGGCTCCGAAGGTCGGGTCGCAGCCAGGCCGGCCGGGTGGGGGGGGTGTGCACCTACAGCTCTTCCCGTTCCGAAGTCGGCCAGCTCCGCGATGGCGAGTCGGCAGGCTCCGCGACTGGCATACGTAGGTCTTCCCACCCCACCCCCCACATATACACACCTAAAAAAATAATAAAAACTAGAATCAAAACATACATTTACCGAGACAAACAAAAAAAAAAAGATAGACTGCAGTCGAGCCGCTGCCGTTAGGCGCCGTCACACCATTTCTGGATCCAGTTCAATAACTGTGTCAAATGCATCACTCTTTATTTTCCTACACTTGAAGGAGGACTTACACTATTTGTGTAACTGGGTGTGAGTCTTGACTTGCCAAAAATTGTCAATCGCAAACTGACTGACTTCATTCATTTCACCACCAACTTCCATCCGGCACTCAAATACACTTAGACCATTTCCGACATTTCCCTACCATTCCTTGACCTCACCATCTCTATTGCAGGTGATACACTCCTGACCGACATCTATTACAAACCAACTGACTCCCACAGCTACCTGGACTACTCTTCCTCCCACCCTGCTTCCTGTAAGGACTCCATCCCCTATTCCCAATTCCTCCGTCTACGCCGCATCTGCTCCCAGATGAGGTGTTCCCACACCAGGTCATCACAAATGGCCTCATTCTTCAGAGAACGGGATTCCTCTCCCCCACTATTGATGAGGCTTTTGAAGGCTCGCACCAGGGTCTCCTCCATACCCCACAACCCCCCCCAAAACTTTTTTGGGGGCCCTCTCTCGCCCCATTCCCCCACTCGCAAACAGGGCAGCCCCCCTGGTTCCCTCACCTTTCACCCCACCAGCCGGCAAATACAAACACATATCCTCCGCCATTTTCGCCACCTCCAACGTGACCCCTCCACTCGCCAATACTTCCCATTCCCCCCCTGTCCTGCCTTCCGCAAAGACCGCTCCCTCCGCAACTCCCTGTCATTCTTCCCTCCCCTCCCGATCTCTACCCCTTCCCCGGGCACTTTCGCTTGCAACCGCAAGAAATGCAACACTTGTCCCTTCACCACTTCACCTCCCCCCTCCACTCCTTTCAGGGGCACAAGCAGTCCTTCCAGTCAGACAGAGGTTCACCTGCACCTCCTCCAACCTCATCTACTGCATACCGCTTGCTTCCAGATGCCAGATGATCTATATCGGTGAGAACCAAGCGGAGGCTTGGCGATCGTTTCGCTTGAACACCTCCGCTCGGGACTCCACAATAACCAACCCGACCTCCGGTGGCTCAGCACTTCAACTCCCCCTCCCATTCCGTATCCGACCTCTCGGGTCCTGGGCCTCCTCCTCCACGGCCAGAGTGAGCAACAACCGCAAGTTGGAGGAACAGCACCTCATATTCCGCTTGGGGAGCTCTGCATCCTCTGGGCTTGAACATTGAATTTTTTCTCAATTCTGTTAACCTTGCTGTCTCCTCCTCCCCTTCCCCAACCTCACCCTCTCCCTCAGCCACTCGGGCCCTGGCATTCCCTCTCTCTCTATCTCTCCCCCACCCTAGTCGCACTAGCTTCTCATTTTCACACCACAAACAGCTTACAATGGCTTTATCATCGATACTTTTTTGCATATCTTTCATTCATTGTTCTTTATCTCTCCACATCACCGTCTATATCTCTCGTTTCCCTGATCCCTGACCAGTCTGAAGAAGGGTCTCGACCCGAAACGTCGCCTATCTCCTTCGCTCCTTAGATGCTGCTGCACTCGCTGAGTTTCTCCAGCCTTTTGTGTAACCCCCAAAGATTCTCTATTTTAGACTTATTTAAACTCTTTTTATATTGAATTATCAATAGACTTTTAGAGTTTCGAGTTTGGAGACTACTTTCTCATCCACTCCCTACACACTAGGGGATGATTTACAAAGGGCCAAGTAACCGACAAACCTGCACGTCTTTGGGGTGTGGGAGGAAACCGGAGCACTTGGAGCAAACCCACATGTCAAAGGGAAAACGTGCAAACTCCACACAGACAGCGTTCAGGGTCAGGATGGAGCCCGAGCCTCTGGCGTTGTGAGGCAGCAGCACTACCAGCTGCACCACCGTGCCACTTCGGGTCGAGGCCCTTCTATGGCAAACGTGTAAAACGAGTTCCAGTAGAAATTGTAAACACCGGCTAAATCCTCTGAACCAAAGTTAACTTTAAATAGAATGAGGGACATACCTATAAGCAACGCGAGGCATAGTTTGAGCCTTGACTAGCTTTGGTGGAGCAGCGGTAGATTTGCTGCCTTACAGTGCCAGAGACCCAGGTTCAATCCCGACTACGAGTGCTTTCCGAACGGAGTTTGTACGCTTTCCCCATGACCTGCGTGGCTTGTCTCCGGGTGCTCCAGTTTCCTCCCTCACTCCAAAGACATGCGGGATTTGTAGGTCAATTGGCTTTGGTAAGTTGTAAAATTGTCCCCAGTGTGTAGGATAGTGCTAGCGTACGGGGTGGTTGCCGGACGGCACGGACTCGATGGGCCAAAGGGCCTGTTTCCGCTCTGTATCTCTGAAGCCGAAAGTAAAGCTTTGGTCAACTCAACACTCAGGTCAAGTCCTGCAGGAGGCCCGGCCCACTGCACCACGCCTGCAGCTCCCCCTTCAGGCCTCGCTCCTCGGCACGCCGGTCGGTGCAAAACACAAAATGCTGGAGTAACAATTGATTTGCCCCTCTCTTCCTCCCCACCCTCTTGCTAAGTCACACAGCACGGAAACAGGACCAACTGGCCCGTGCTGAGCAGAATGTCCCATCTACACTAGTCCCACCTGCCCGTGTTTGACCCACGCCCCTCGGAACCCGAGGTGGACAAAAATGCTGGAGAAACTCAGTGGGTGAGGCAGCATCTATGGAGCGAAGGAAATAGGCGACGTTTCATTCGCTCCATAGATATTAATTTATGGTCTTTATGCTGACAGGATAGGATGCAACAAAATCACTTCACTGTACCTCGGTCAATAAACTAATGTAAACTGAAAAAAGCATTTGCAGTCCCAGCGTGGGGCACACGGCCGCCACAGAACAGCATGTCACGGCATCCGATGGCACTGGACGGGGCAACGGTGCAGCTTACAGTCAGTGGGACATCACGGAAACAGGCCCTTCAGCCAACCGTGTCCGTGCCCTTCACGTTCTATTTTATTCTCCCCACATTCTCATCTCATCATTAGGGTTGGCGCAGTGGCGTGGCTGGCAGACCCACTGCCTCAGGGCACCAGAGAGCCGGGTCCGATATTGACCTCGGGTGCTGTCTGTGTGGGGTTTGCATGACCACGTGAGCTTCCCCCGGGTGCTCCGATTTCTTTAGACTTTAGAGACACAGACGCATGCCCTTCGGCACTTTGGCCCACCGAACCCACACAGACCACGATCACCCCACACACTGGCACTAGCCTACACACGAGGGACAATTTACAGTGGGATAATCTGTAGCCTCCCTTTGATCTGGTATTTTGTTGGTTCACATGCTTGATCAATGGTG